>JAQHUG010000065.1:4423731-4438517 GCA_028555095.1 Dicrostonyx torquatus
AAAGAATAAGCATGAAGGGGAAAGAATGAATAATTCCTTCTTCTTAAACAAGAGGGTTGGTCTGTAGCATTGTCTGCTCCGGAGCCATCCGTGATACTAAGAATGGTCCAAAGTACATGTGATTTATCAGCGAAGCACCTGGAAAAGTGTCATTGGCGTGGTTCCGGGGAGTGGGATGCAGGAAGTTAAGAGGGGTTGGGGAGAAGGATCCAGGCTTTCTCACGTAGTCTGACTTTGACTGTAAAGACAACCTGGAAGGAGATCCAAAGAAAATCCGAAGATGAAACACTGCCGTGTATGCTGCTGACATGTTTCATTTCTTTCCGATTACCTTTTTAGTGGTCAAAAATGAGCGAACTGTCTGATAAGAACAACCTCACTCGAGAAGAATCCACAAATCCAATGTTTCGAGAGAAGAGCAGTCAGATTGGACAGAAGCAACTGGTAAAGCAGGCAGATTACATGATTCCGTGTTATTTGTTGATCTTCCAGCAGGGGGCGTCTGAGATGGCTGTGGACGTGGCAGCAGGTCAGGCGTCAGGACTTCACAAGAGAGAACTTTGCTCCTCAGCCCTTGGGATGGCCTGACGAGTTTCCTCTTTGCTTTGTGTTCCTTACTTCTATCCTGGTATTCTATGTAATGGAGTCTTGTCCTCAAACTAGAATGCTTGATAAAAATCTAGTCAGGTCTTTTATTTAGTTCTTACTGTGCATTTTGTTCTTACGATGTCATGACTCTAAATGCTTTCTGTGAATCGACTCTCTCAAGTCTGATCACCAGATAGTAATAGCCTTATTTTACCAAAAATGCGTCGCTGAGGCTTAGAGGAAGAATCTGCTCAATTCGCATAGTTTATGATGAGCAGAGCCAAGACTTGGGCAGCAGCAGGCTCATCTGCTCTGTTTGTCCCCTGCTTCTTGCTATGTAGCTGAGAACGGGACTAGAAAGTGCTGGACTTTTCAGCTTCCATAGCTGTAACCGAATGGAGAGCTGTTTCATAGGGTACATCTGCAGAGCAAGCCAATGTACCCCCAGCAAGGTGAAACTTTAAGGAAATGCTTCTATTAGTCTAAGTAGACTTCCTGGACTATTAAACTAGCTAAGCTGCAAAAGGCCTATCTGTTAGACTGAAAGTGTCCCTTTTGTTCCTAGGAATTGCATTTCCAGTGGAATCCAGCCCATGTGTTTTCTGGCTAATCAGGTTATTTTCTTCTAAAATTCATCAGGAGAATATTTCTTTTCCTACAACATGTGTGTTACATGCTTAGAAAATGTCCTCGCACTGGCTATAGCACACACACCTGTAACCTCAGCACTTAAGAGGCTGAGGCAGGAGGATTGCCACAAGTTCAAGGCCAACGTGGGCTACTATAGAGTTGGACTTGTCTCAAAGAAACAATGATAGCAATAACAAAAAGCCACCTTTTTATTTGGGGGAATATGTGAGCGTTTGACTGTGTGTGTGCCCGCAAAGGTCAGAGGAGGTTCTTGGGATCCTTGGAACTGGAGTTACAGATGATTGTGAGGCACCATACTGGGCTTAGAACTCGAGCCTCTGCAAGAGCATCAAGGGCTCTCAACCACTGAGCTATCTGTGCAGCCTCGCATCACCGTGTTTTTGTTGAAGGGTCTCGCTTCTTGTCTTAACAATCAGGCCTCATTTTATTTCTAAACACAAGAGTTTCCCAAAGAGTTGTGGCTATTTTTCCTAACATTCAGAAAGGTTTCTTTTATCAAGACTTTTCAGGCTCGGGTCCGGCTTTGATTGAGAGTGAACCTTCAGTGGCGTTGTCTGTGTTGACACCATCCCAATGGTGGATGCAGCCCAGAGCAGGCAATGGTTTTGAGACTCCTTCCAGAGGCTGGAGCTGGGTGAGGAGGAGGATGTGTGCTTTGGCTTCTCGTGACTTTGGCGTTGTATATAGGCTTCTTCTGTGATGGCTGCTCTGTCCTTAGGACCAAGAAAAAGTCAATTCTGGTGTTCATCCCTGTCAGGTTTGCAAGACTGGTGGGTGCTTTGCAAGGATAAACAAGTCTACTGGTCTTGTTTCGTTTCCCCATTTTCTTTCTTTCTTTTTTTTAAGAATCCTTTTTTTTTATTTTTAAAGAAATAGGAAAATAGGTTGTGTTACAAAATGATGTCTGCAGTGTGAGTGCCACACCTGGCTCAGCTGCTCCCAGAGAGTCCCCACAGATATGAAGAGTCCCTAATGCAAGCTTGCAAACCACAGCTTGTCACAAAGACTAGCATGAACTCATCCTACTGATGGGCATCCCTGACACTTTGTTTTGCTTATTGGCAACATTTGGGGGCACGTCCTACACTACCAGAAAAGGCAGAAACCAAGATGACAAGAGCCAGACGCAGCACCTATTACTTCTCCTCATGCTTCTTGGTCAGCTCGCACCCTCCCAGCTGGCCCCTGGCCCGGCTGTCACCGGCTCTGCCTTCCCTCTGCAGGCTCTCCTGGGAGACTTGCTGCATGGCTCGCAGGATGGCATTCTGTACAGTCTGTTTGCTGGCATTCTGAAGCTTCACCTCCTCTGGCTCATTCCCAGGCTTCTCACCTATTCAACTTCCCAGCCGAAAAGAGCCCCCATTTTCTTTATATGCACTTTATACTCTGATTAGAAAGAATGGCTTAATTTGAGAATGCATCGCCTTTTGAAACCGAGCTCGATGAAACTGTTGATTTTTTTCCTTATGAATCAACACATTTCCATGCTGTTTTGATAAGAGCTACAGAGAATCCATTTTGAAAGAATGAAAAATGAATGAAACTACTAAAACATTCTGTTCATTTCACAGCAACAGATAGAGCGGCAGCTAAGATGCTTGGCATTTCAAAACCCTGGACCCCAGGTGGCAGACTTTAACCCTGAGACAAGGCAGCAGAAGAAGAAAGCGCGGATGTCAAAGATGAATGAGTATTTTTCTGGGAAGTACAAGTAAGGTCATGACATACTTGATTTATGGGATTAAAATTTGCATGTGTTCTCCTTGATTTTAAAGCAAAGTAATTGAAAGTTACATCTTGTTATGATTTCAAAACTTTCTTCTGTCATACACTTAAGCCCCCATTATGTCTGGATGTTAGTAGCTTTAAGAAATAGGAAATACTGTTGAGAACAAGGTGTCAAGTGCCTGGAATGTCGGCCCTTGGATGCAGAGGCAGAAAGATTCCAAGTCCAAAGTCATCTTGGCTTACTTAGGGAAACTGTGTAAGTGTGTGTGTGTGTGTGGGGGGGGAATCTAAATCTCAAAGATCTTCTTGTTTTTATAAAGGGCCTTGCACTAAAATAATACCTTTAGTAGGAAAGTATTATTTTATTATTTCGTAGAAAAGTATAACAAAGAAGTATTAAAAGGAAAAATAATGTCACCATAGGGATGGATTCAGAATATTAAGTGGGTACAATCACTCAATACAAGGACTGTTTATACACTGGAATATACAATACCCAGAGTTGTAACTCAGGGATGGGGCACGTTCCTAGCATACACAAGGCCCTAGCTTCCAACTATAGCATGACAAGGGAAAAAATACATTCCCCAGGAGGGAACTGGACAGATGGCTCGGCAGTGAGGAATATTTCCTCTTCTTCCAGAGCATCTGTGCTGGTCCCTAGCACCCACCTTGAACAGCTCATGGCTTCCTGCAAATCTAGCTCTAGAGAATCTGACCCCATTTTTATGATTTTGGGGGGAGGAGATTCCATACACATGGCATTTTACTCACATATACACATTAATTTTTAAATGATTTGTCTGAAACAGAAGGAGTACCAAGCATACATATTTGAACATTTGATGTGTAGGAATGATGGTATTTATTATTTTTTCATTTTTCCCTTTTATTGAAAATAGATTCTTTTCTCATGTAATATATCCTGATTATAGTTTCTTCTCATTTTTATGTACAAAATATGGTATGTGTTTATGCTGTTTTGATAAAATTGTTTTTAAAATCAAATTTCAGTTAATAGTCATTAAGGAAAAGTGACATTCAATTAAATATTTGTATAATTTCTCTCTCTCACACAAGTGATTTATATGTATTATTTTCAACTGAGTGTGTGAGTGCAGGTGCCAACAGAGCCTAGAGGTATCGGATCCCCCTGACACTATATAGTTACAGGTAGTTGTGAACCACTCTAGGTGGATGCTAGGAGTTGAACTCCAGTCCTGTGAAAGAGCAGTCTGTGTTCTGAATTAGCCACTGAAACATTTCTCCAGCCCCATATATGAATAATTTAAAAAACATATATATTAAGCAAACCATAAACTAAAGGTTGATAAATTCGAAGATATTTTTTAAAAATCTTAATTAGAAGGCATCCCTGCTATCATGTCATCATGAGGCAGTGCCTCAACCTTTCTTACTCATCTAGGAAAGGGGGAAGGAAGAAACTGCATTACTTCAACTAACAGGAGGAGAGGAGGTGTTAGGCTTAGGGACAAAGGATTCAGTGGTACTCACTGTTGTAGGCAGAGTTTTCCTGTTCTGCAGTTGCTCTCATAAAAACACAGTGAAGCCAATAGCTCAGGCTCATCACTAACTAGCTCTCACTTTTTAAGTTAACCCATATTATCTATGCTCTGCTACGTGGTAGTACTTTTATTAGCATGGCACGTTCATCTCCTGCTCCCCCTGTAATATGTGGCTGGCAACTCCTCTGACTCTGCCCTTCCTCCTCCCAGAGTGTGCTTGCTTTCTTTCTATCTTTCTTTCTTTTTTCTTTCTTTCTTTCTTTCTTTCTTTCTTTCTTTCTTTCTTTCTTTCTTTCTTTCTTTCTTTCTTTCTTTCTTTCTTTCTTTCTTTCTTTCTTTAGTTTTTAAGACAGTGTTTCCCTGTGTAACAGTCCTAGCTGTCCTTGAACTCTCTGTCTGTAGACCAGGTTGGCCTTGAATTCATAGAGGTTTGCCTGCCTCTGCCTCCCAAGTGCTGGGATTAAAGGCGTGCGCCACCATGCCTGGTCTCTGTGGCTGACTAGTGTGGCTGCTTTGCATGAACCTTCAGGCACACTTTATTTATTAAAATAATAATATACACTATACCAGAGTCCTCTGTATCTAGCTTTCCCACCTATACTTTCTGCCTGACTACTGACCTGTCAGCCTTTTGTTAACCAATGAGAGTAATACATATTCACCGTGTACAGGATTATTCCACAGCACACTGTGACCACATGAGTGAATTGCCAGCCTTTGGAGCTCATGGTGATAAGATATATAAGCTGCTCCCAAGGATTTCAAGCAGAACTAATTTGGAGGCTATATTGAGGGTGGTTTGGTTTTGAGTGGTAAAGTTCCTGTGAAAGTCTTTACCCCATGCATGCTGCAGAGGTGGACAGAGAAAGTGTGGGGATCCAAGGTCAAAAGTGTTGCCCGCTGGCACTGAACATTTTTCCTTCACCGGGGCCTTACAGTACAGACTCCCACCTCTGTTATTTGCATTCTCTGTCCACACTGCAGGAAAATAGTCGTAAAGAAACAGTGGAACAGCCACCTGGGACCTTTGACATTCGTGTCTTTTATTTATTTATTTATTTTTGTCTTGCTTTAATGATTATGGTGTAGTAACTGATAGTCCTTGTCGCAAGTCATTAAGACATGTAGTGGTGTTTGCTACACTACTGTTAAGAGAGAAAAAGATTCTAAGATCAGTAGGAAAATGTAGAGGGCACGAAGTCCTTGTGCTGACTGACAAGCATTGGGGAATCCAGGAGTGGTAAACATGCAGGCTTGTCTCTTCAGTGGAAGGGTGGGTGCCTGTTTTCCCCCCAGAAGGCGGGGAGCAGATGTGGTTAATAGCCTGGTGACCTCTGTACTATCTGTGTGACCAGGCAGACCTTACAAAAAGGACTGGGGGTGGTTTGTAGTCTAGTGATTCTCTGTGCGACAGAGACCACACCAGATCCCCCCCCCCGCCCAACGCCTTCGGATAACACATGTAGTCTCATCTGTAGAACACATCTTCATGGAAGAGGTAACATGTACTTTGAAAAGAGTTTCAATGAATTAATTACGCCTTAAGCTTTACTGTGCATATGGGAGTATGTTACACCAGAAAACATTTTTTTCAAACTGTACTGTCCTTAAATGTGCCTAAAATAAACTGCCTGGTGTCATACACGGGCTCCTGACTATTGAATCAGACTTCCTACTTACCCCCACACAGGTTGACACTACACTGGTCACGGTGTCTACAAAGACACCCTCCCCCCGCCACACACACAGAGAAAAATACCATCAATATATTACTTTAAAGGAAATCTAGGACCTTGATAGCAGGAAGCTTCAGTTAGCTATTCAGTGTTCTTAGATGAATAATTATATGCCGCAGAAATGCTGGGCAGTAAAGTTGCTCTCAGGACAAGCCTGGCTTCACATACTGTCTTGACTGTACCAAGTCATCATTACCATCCAGTATGGGGGTGCTTTCTCTGGTACCCTCCAAGATACTGTTCCCTGAGAGTAAAAGGGCCAGGTTTGTGATGGTACCATGCAGTAGCTTCTTCAGAGTGGCGGGGACAGCAGTGCTATCTCATTCGTGTCATTTCTTCTTTGCAGAGTGATGAAGAAATACGACAAAAGTGGCAAGCTAATTTGTAATGACATGGACCTGTGTGACTGCCTAGAGAAGAACTGCCTGGGCTGCTTCTACCCTTGTCCCAAGTGCAACTCCAACAAATGTGGGCCTGAGTGCCGATGCAACCGTCGCTGGGTTTATGATGCCATTGTCACTGAGTCTGGAGAGGTCATTAGCGCCTTGCCTTTTAGTGTTCCCGACTAGGAGATGTTAAGTATAGACACTTCTAGTCTCTCTCTCCCTCTCTCTCTCTCTCTCTGTGTGTGTGTGTGTGTGTGTGTGTGTGTGTGTGTTTTGAGAAAAGATCATATTCTGTAGCTCAGGCTGCATTGACTTTATAGCAATATTTCTGCCTTATCTTCCTAAGTTCCAGTTCTGGTAGTTTAGGTATAATACATCATGCCTGGCTTCTGTTTCTTGATTTTTATGGCATGCATACTTATATGTGTAGTCAGGACACACACACACACACACACACACTTTTAAGTCAAACCTCTTCCTTTCTTGGATAAGTTTTATTGTTTGGGCAAAATATTCCCCCAAGCTATAAATCAATGTAGCATGGAAACAATTGTGTAGCCTTATATGTCCCTCTCAGGTTCCTCAACTCATGACCAAAGGCTGCAGGAGTGGACAGTCAGTCCTGCTCATTGGCACCAGTCTCAACTCTACCTTGAAGTCACACCCCTCCCTTCTCAGGGTGTCTGGTTGAGAGCACCACAGTTTTCAGATTTACAGAACATTGTATCTAAAAGCTGTTCCCTAGAACATGCAACCATAACTTTGTAATGGTTTTCTTGTCGTACATAAGTAAGATAAGCAACGTTGTGCCTTTGTACTGCATATCTTTAGTTTTATTTTTTATTGTTTATATTTTGATGTTTACCTTAAATTTGGTAATGGTAATATTTCTACTGCCAAGAATTTATATTTTACTAAATTACCTCTTAGTTTATTAAACTGAGAAGGAAAGACTTGAATATACTAAAAGTCAGTGATTTACACATTTCCTTACAGGGTCAGTATTTCAGGATTTCTTTAAAAGGATGTTAGCCTTATTTAATATGCAGAATGGATGGTGTGGAGATGTCTGAAGGGTTGAATTCAGCCTCCTTTTAACTAATTTCCTTTAATAAAGGCTTATTTATTGTCTGTATTTTTCTCTCCCTTCCCGTGTGTATGTGTGTGTGTCTTTGCCTTTGTCCTTGTGTATATCCATAAACATGAGTGCAGGCGCCTACAGGGACCAGAGACATTGGCCTCCTTGGAGCTGGAGCTACTGGCCATTATGGATCACTTGAAATCAGTGCTGGGAATGAAACCAGCACTGAACTTACTATTTTTCCCCATCTTGTTTAAGTCAGAGTTTTGTTATGTTCATTGTCCTGAGGATTCTTATATCCTCAGTTACTAACTTGAGATGTCTAAAATGATTCAAGAATTCACATTTGAAATAAATTTCCAGGTGATGCTGATACTACTGGCCTGGGGACCATGTATGAAAATCACTTCTGTAAGTTACATTAGATACATAATGGAAGGAAATGTTTAAACTGTGGGACTTAGTGACTTGGTACTATTTTTTGTTTTAAATAAATGTGAAGTATTGAAATCTGGGTTTTCCGGGTTTCTCCCCCTCCCCAATAAGCCATTTGAAAAATACTTATTTCTGTCCAGTCTACACATGGTAGAAACTCTGATAGTTCCAGACTTGTTATGCGAGAATGTGTTTTGATTTAAAATATCCTGAAGATTTTGTGGTGGCCTCGGAATGCCTTTCTATATAATGAGAAGTTCGATCCTTCTGCACTGTTTCCCACAGAGTTTGGTTTTCTGGATTCCTGTTGGGTCCCTTGAGGATAGGCCTTTGCACCCCCACTTGATCTGTTTTGCATGTTTACCCCTAAGCCATGTGAGTTGCAGTGAGAGCTTCCTGCTTTTCCTGGCTCAGCCTCCCCTGCTGAGGGCTATATATACTGTGTGAGAAAGTGGAATAAAGGCTTGTCTGCAGAACCTGAAATTGTGCTGTGTGTTAATCCCGACGTCCCTCGCTCAGAAGAACTACAGTTGCCGTGCTGGTGCGGCAGATTCCACTTACTTTTTGTGGCTGGATATCGAACCTAGGGCTTCCTGCATGCTAAGTCAAGCCTCATCATGAGCTACACCCAAACTCCTCATGTCACCTCTATGGGACATCTAGTACTGTGAGTCAGACACCATGCCAAGTGTCTGTAGTTCATGACCTTTAACTCTCAGAGCCCTTGCAGAAAGATAGAGAATAAAATTCCCCAAGTCACATCTTTTGAAAGCTAACTGGGCATGAGTAACCCTGAGGGCAGCAAAGACATTGGAGATCCTTTTTATTTGATGTATTTCTTTCAATTTTGAGAATGATAATTATTTTTTAAATAGTGGACCAAATGTATTATGACTTATTTATCTTTGAATCACACTGTTTTAGTTCGTGGGAATGATGGATGGGTCAAACAACACTGAGAGAAGGTTTATCTGTGCCAGGCATTGAACTAGATGCCAGAGACATAGTACCATCCAAAATCTACTATCTCCCTACCTTCATGGAGTTTGTGGACTTAAACCAAACCATTTTTATTTTTGGTTTTTGGCATTCTGCTTTTACAGCTGAGGAGAGGTTGCCCCAATGAATTAAATTGGTTTGATGTGGGATTCACCTCTGTATACTACGAATATGTTTTATTACCATTGATAAATAAAGAAGCTGCTTTGGCCTATAGCAGGACAGAAGATTTGTAGGTGGGAAAACCAAACTAAATGCAGGGAGAAAGAAGATGGAGTCATTGAGATGGCGTGTAGCTGCAGAAGGAGAAAGACACCAGAATCTTACCAGTAAGCCATAGCCTTGTGGTGATACATAGATTAATAGAAATGTGTAGAGTAAGAGCTAGCTAGGAACATGCCTGACCCATTGGTCAAACAGTGTTGTAATTAATATGCTTTCTGTACAATTTTTCTGGTCTGGGCGGCCAGGAAACAAAGGTGCAGTCTCAGTCTGCATTGGTTCTGGTGAGAGCACACTGAAGAGCTGGCAGCCCTGGTATTTGTTTGAGACAAAATTTTATACGGCTTAAGCAGGCCTAGCCCTCCCAACAAGATTCTTCTTTCTCCACCTCCTGAGTGCTGTTATTAAAAGTGGGTATCACAGCCGGGTGGTGGTGGCACACACCTTTAATCCCAGCACTCGGGAGGCAGAGACAGGTGGATCTCTGTGAGTTCGAGACCAGCCTGGTCTACAAGAGCTAGTTCCAGGACAGGCTCCAAAGCCACAGTGAAGCCCTGTCTCAAAAAACCAAAAAACCAAAACCAAAACAAAAAAAAAACCAAATAAAAGTGGGTATCACTATGCATGGCTGGCAATTGACCCCAAGGCTCCGTGCATGCTTCAAGGGCTCTACCAACTGCACCAAATCCCCAGCCCAATTCTGAATTTAACATCAGAAGCATTCCTTTCCTGATAACATCCAAAATTGGCTAGTCCCCAAGATACATGCAGGTACCTTTAACAACATCCATTCCTCAGCCTCCTCCAGTTCTTCAAAATCTAAATTTCCAGAACTCAGGCCTTAGGCATCTGTTTCTTCAAGTTAGCTTCCTTGTTGACCCCCATGGAAAATGTAGAAAATCCTGCTCATGCCACCGGTATACCATCTTCATATTAAAAACGAAGTGGCACTAGTCTCTCTTTTTTTCTTTCTCCTGCCATCCATTCTTAAGTAACAAGGTAATTTGGCTTTAAATGATCTGTCTTGGTGCGTAAGTGTATTGGCAAGTTACATTCGCCTCTATCCCAGTAAGTCCAAAATTAAAGTAGAAGAGCAGTAATTACTAAGCAGACATTGCCTGCTACTTATACGAAGCCTAGTAAAACATGACGCAATGCAATTTTAGAAATCGGGTTTGTAAAATGCAATTTTGGAAATCGGGTTTTTAGGAATCAGGTTTATCTTGTTGATCGAATGTCAACTGCATGGGTTTTTGAAAAGCCTCCTGCACTAAATGAGTGCTGCAAAAAGAAATTTATGTGACCTGTCAAAAACTCATTTTGCAAATATCTAGCTTTTATCACGGAGTGACTTGAGTTCATTAACTACTTGATATGAATGCAGATTAGCAGGGAATGTGGCTGCATGATCTGATTGTGTTAACCAAGAAAATTGTCTCCTTGGTGTAATGGGGTCTTTCTCTCTTCTGCTTGGCTATCATTCTATGCTGATGTGTCTCATGAATATGTATAGGAATTGTAAGGAGAGAATTCATACAGGTCATTTGAATATAAACTGGTGCATGCTGAAAGATTTAGACAAGCCATCCTGAGCACATTTATGCAGAGATTGTTGAACGGGAATGCTGTGCCACACCGATTTGCCAGACAACTTTGTGGGATCCTAATTTGTAAGAATGAAAGAGTCGACATAGTGTCAAATATGACCTGCTGTGTCTCCCTTCCAGCCCAGCACCAATACAACTTTGGGATGCTGGTCACAGAAGTATCATTTAACTTTTCCATTTACAGGTCATTTGCTTTCCTGGGAAGGGAACAGTACCAACTTGGATTCTTAGTGTTTGTTACAGGGTCTTAGAGAGGTTTAAACATCTGTACGAGCAAGTCTTCACTCTTGGGCTGTTCACATTTGCTACGTAAGTTCAGGAGTTCCTTTTACCCAGATTACAGTACCAGTGATCCTGGTGTGGATGGCAGGGTAGCCCCAAAAGCAGAGTCATTCAACTGTCAGGCAGCGAATTGAACTTGCCAAGTGACCCGTGCTTCTTATGAGCTCATCTTGTGTAACAGAATTTATAGAATCCTCATAGCTCTTTTCCCCACCCAGTTTCTTTTTCCTTCTTGCGCTGTAGTGTCTGTAACAGCAAATGATACTTGTGAGGTTATTTAGTACGAAGTTCTACAAGTTCTAATGTAAGTAAGTAGGCTTCATTCTTTTATCTCCAAACTTATAGTATGATCTAGAAAAATTCACATCACCTTCTCAAATTTCCTAAAAATCCACTGTTTGCCTAGTAAAAGGAAGGGCAATGACACATCACCCTTGTGTTGGGCAAGCAGCATACTCTTTGCTATCTAATGCTTTCCCTTGGTGTGACCAAAAAAAAAAAAAGTGCTTACATTTTTTAGTTGCATTGTTATTTTTCATGAGTATGTGTGCATGTACATTGGTGCAAGGATACATGTACATACGTGTGTGTGTGTGTGTGTGTGTGTGTGTGTGTATACATGTGGAGGCTAGACGTCAAGCTCAGATATCATTCCCCGGGAGCCATCTACCTTGTTTTTGAGACAGAGTCTCACTGGGACCTCGGGCTTGTTGGTTAGGTTTAACTGGCTAGCCAACAAACCCCACATATCTGCCGGTCTTTCCCTCCCCAGTATGACTCTGCAGAAGTCCACCACTATGCCTTAAACTTAAAATTAGGTAGAGCAAGTCTTCTAATTTTGTTTTCCTCTTTAAAAGTTTCTTTTTTTTTTCTCTTGCTGGGTGTGGTGATGCACACACCTTTAGGGGAAACAGACACAACTGGATTTCTTTGAGTTCTAAGCCAGCCAGGACTACATACTGAGACCCTGGTTTTTGTTCTTGTTGTGGCTTTGGTTTTCTTTTATGTTCTATTACACGTCACTTGTCTTTCCACATACATTTTATAATGTATGTATAATGTATGTGCTCTGAAAGAGGTTAGCCAGATATAGTATTAAATCTTCAAATGTGGTATACCTTTTCACCCACTTAAAAGTTCCTCGATTTCCCTGAGTATCATTTGTAGTCTGGGGCAAAAACAAAAAATTGTTGATATGTAGTTGATGTGGGATATCTTTCTGAATATATGTTGCTTTTATTAGTTGATAAATGAAGCTGTTTCAGCCAATGGCTTAGAGTAAAATCAGGCAGGAAATCTGAACAGTGATATATAGAGAGTGTAGGCCAAGTCAAGGGGACACCACGTAGCTGCCAAAGGAGACAGATGCTGGAACCTTACCGGTAGGTCTCATGGAAATACACAGATTAATAAAAATGGGTTAATTTAAGATGTAAGAGCTAGCTAGGAATATGCCTGAGCTACTGACCAAACAGTGTTGTAACTAATATAGTTTCTGTGTGCTTATTCGGGTCTCGGCTGCCAGGAAATGAGCGAACAGTCTCCGTTTACATGCAATGTTAGATTTGCAGTCAAGTGTTTAACTTTCCTGAGCATCTGTAAATGAGACAGTATTTCAAATAATAGTATTCACTGCAACACGGACATAAAACAGATTTTATGTGTATTTGTCATTATCCTACAAATTTCTTGAGTTTATTAATTATAGAAGGCTCTATTGTGAGTTTGTGTAATGTTCTCTGCAGTGGGAATCTGTCATCTGCAAACAGGGACAACCATTGCTTCCTTTCTAATGCCCGTGTCTGTATGTTCATTTTTTTTTCCATTGGGGACCTATCCAGATGTCCAGGACACTGTGCTGGATCACAGAGTGGGAAACAGACAACCTTTCCCGGACTAGATCTCAGGAGAATGCAGCCAGTCTTTCACACTGAGATCTAATCATTCATGTGGGGCAGGATTTCTGGAGGATTTCTGTGTTGCATGGAGAACTTAGTTGATCAATTCTTGCCTTTCCCGTTCAGGATATGTTTTGTTACTTCCCCCTGGGCTCTGTTGTTTCTGAAGAGAAATCACCCTCCCTTTAATTTGCTCCTCCTTCCACTAGTATTGTCTGGTGTTTCCCCAGGGGTTTAAGATGTCTTGGTATGGATCTGTCCTGTAGAGGAAGCTTGGCACGTGTGGCCAGGGTAGAAGGTGCCCACTTCCCAACTCAGCTGGAGTGAGAGAGAGGACAGTATTTTCCTATGGCCCTTGGCTAGAATTGAGGGACTGGGGTCCAGAAGTAGTCTTTCTTTTCTCTTCTCCCCTTCCATTCCCTCCCCTCTCCTCCCCTCCCCTCTCCTCTCTCACTTTCCTCTTCTCTCTTTTCGTCTCTCCTTCCCTCTCCTCCCTTCCTCCTCTTCCTTTCCTCCCCTCTTCCCCTAAGTGGATTTGGAAGGGAGTCACAAAGTCTCATCCCTAGCTCAGAAGCTGTTGTTGGTAATTGGTGGCTGCTTAAGGAGGAAGAGGATCAGTTTTATTTAGAAATATTTGAAATAATATGTTTACTTTTAAAATAATCATATTCTACTTTCTTTTTCAGACAGTTTTATTTTCTAGGAATAACACGTTTTATCTGAGTTTTCAAATGTGTAAACAAAGTTATACAAAACATATTCTTTTTATTAATAACTGCTTCTTAGAATTTTAATTAAATTATGGAATGGGTAGTATGTACCAGGCTCCATCAGTAAATTTCTTCCTCCTTAGGCTAGTCAGGGTTGGATTCATTTAAATAAGAAACACTATGTACCCTGCCGATAAAACTAACAAACGATTTTGGGTCATTGCATCAAGTTAATTTTCATCTATTTTCTGCAAATTGCTCCTAAGACAAACCTACGACCAAAATGAAGAGGCAGAAAGGCCCTTCTGCGTCCTTACAACACTTCGGTAACCAGGGGTTTCCTGCATTGGAAATGGAAAAGGTCTGCAGTAGGTGACTATTTCATATGAAATATAATAGAATTTGCCTTGATTTGGGGTAGTTTCTGCTAAAAAAAAGATAACTCTGAAAAAGAGACAAAATAAGAAGAGAAAGGGAGGGTTTTTTTCATTGAATTGATTCAGATTTGTTGGGAGTCCTCTTTTACCTGTAAGTTTGTCCATACAGTACTCAGCAGCAAAGTGGCATTAAATAATATTATTTATGTGATTTTTGGTATAGATTCTGGAAGAAGTAGGTAACTTTTCATTTTCTAAATTTTCTAATCTTCCTTAAAACAATAAAAAAAATGAAAAAAAAACACAGAAAGCACACACATGGTTTTGTCTCCCTCTGCTGACCATTTATAGGTAATTCCGTTTTATACAAGTCTGAACTAAGACAGTTGTTAATCAAATCAAATTGCTTTTTCTTTCCTCCCACCACCATGAAATAGGTATTATTTAAATTTGCTGTTTGAGAAGACTTTCATGTATGTGTATAATAAAGTGTTTTGATCAGGCCCACCCAGCTCCCCCTTCCAGCTGCGGGGTCCTAGGACCTCACAAAGCAGCAGGCT
>JAQHUG010000065.1:4447500-4463592 GCA_028555095.1 Dicrostonyx torquatus
TTTTTTTTTTTTTTTTTTTACAATGCCTGAGAGATAAATGGGCAAAGATTTAAAAGATATAAATGGGCAAACTCTCACACAACATCAATATTTTTTAATAGACATGTTACATACTTTAATACCTAATGTTTAGGGAAAATAAAGTCTATATATAACAAATCCCCTTTGTTTTTACTATGTTTGAGTGATGTCTTTACTGTTTGTGTAAAAATAACTCACTGCTGGAAATTCAAGTGATAGGGAAAGATAGAAATTACAGATAATCTCATCAAAGAAATTAAATATCCTGAACATTAGTCAAACTCCCATTCTGAGATGACCACGGATATCTAAGCCTCAGCCAAGGCACTGTGTGTGCAGCACATGGGATGTGAGTTTAAAATTCTGTTCTGTTTCTTACAGTCGCTAACGTAGCGGGAGGGGGGGCTTGTTTTTCACTTCTTTGGCTCTGTTCTTCACATCTAACCTCGTTTTCTCAAGTCTTTTAGTTCTCGTTCACTGTTAATTTCCATGTTAGGTTCTTTCTTGAGCACTCATCTGGCAATGCCATGGTTTTGTGTATGGCACACATCTGTGTGCATTTGCACAATCACCGTGTACGGCACACATGTGTGTGTGCTTGCACAGTCGGCCTATGATAGTGTTTTTCTGTGGGATGACCGCACAGTCACCGTGTACGGCACACGTGTGTGTGTTTGCACAGTCACCGTGTACGGCACACATGTGTGTGTGCTTGCACAGTCGGCCTATGATAGTGTTTTTCTGTGGGATGACTGCATAGTCACCAAGGTGCTGCTTCCTTCCCTCTTGTGCTATCCGGGGCAGGTCTGCCGAGGCTCTACGTTCTCTGATATTATGCCAAAGCTTTCCTGGTTCTTTTTGCGTGTTTGTGGAAAATCGATGTGTCTTTCCGTTTAGGATGCCAGGTGGATGTTTCAGTATTGAATTCTACTTACTTTTAATAAAAGCTTAAAGGAAATCTGATCGTGCTTTTATTAGTGTGTTCGGTTTTCACCTCTGTTTGTTAAGCTTTTGCTAACAGATCTGTAACAAGAGGATTTGCTCATTAGGTCAGGCCATGTCTAACCACCAAGATGGCACCCTCAGGCTGCAGAGCCTTCCTTCACTGCTGCATTCCCAGCCTCTGACTCCTCCAAGTCAGGGTGGTGGGGGTAGGCTGCGCTAGGCTCTTCAGGTGTCACACTTTCATTTCTGCTTAGCACAGGGAGAAACCGGCAGAGTGTTGGGTCCAGACACTAACAGGGGGTAAAGGGAAACCTTTTGTCCCATGACTACAATGTAACTTTTTCTCTCTCTTAGTCTGCCAGATTTCTGTTTATTATGTGGAATGATAAGCTGTAATTGTTTTCCTTGTCTTACTGCTTCCCTTCGCCATTCAATCAACAGCACTGAAAAGGTAGCCCAACGATCCCTGTAGTCTCCACCACGATCTGCATCAGCCCCCAGAGACCAATATTCTCCAGGGATTTCCCATGTTCCTCCCGAGGCTAACCGTTGACTTCCAATTCTGCTCTGTCGGAATGGGGTTACACCAGGTATCTTGGACATATAAAACAAGAACTGGGGGCTCTAAAGAGGGTTCTTAGGGTTTTACAGGCACCTTCTTTTTCCAGACAGGTTCAGTGACTTGAGAAGCACATTTAGTGGCCAATGCAGCTGCGGCTCTTTTCTCGGTGTGTAAGTGAAGCTGCTCTTCTCTATTTCCTGCTGTTAGTTTTCTTGATGTCTGCTGGTGATGTTTTCTAGTTTTTTCTAGTTTCTATTTCTTTCACCAGTTAGTGGATTAAAAAACAAAGACAAAAACAAAAACAAACCACTGTACCAAGTCTACACAGGAAGCACCATCTAATTCCTATCAAATGATGTTCAGGGGTGAAAATTACTGAAGAAACCAGTCCGGCTTTCACACGTTTTACGTGTGAACCCCGGTCTTTAAGTGGCAGTGGCCCCTGGGAGGGAGAACTGAGGAAACTAGGTGCAAATGAAAATGGGGAGGTGAAAATTCCAGATAGTTCTCAACTTCCAGCTTGAGCATAGACTAGAAAGAGATCAATTTGTGTATCAGAAAGCTTATTTGAGCTTCATTTTAATTAAGGTTTCCATCTTGCCCCCTACCCTACCCTCCACTTGATGACTGTAAGTGATCACAAATGAGGGTTTGACTGGCAAATGCAGCCTGCAGCGTCGATGCTTCTCTCTCTTTTTCCTTTCCTTTTACTAAGCGTTTCATTTCCTTTCCACAGCACAGCCTGTTGTGCAAATACTCAGAGTGCAGATTGTGTTAAAGCAGCCCTTCCTCTCCGAGTATCTCACCTAAACAGGTACACTTACACACCCAACTCACAAATAAACATGCACACTCTAAAAACATCATGCCCTTTGGGGGAGAAATGATGGGATGAACAGCACCATGTTCACCATCCGTGAAGGTGTTCTTTGGTTACACCCCGGCTGACTTTCTCCCACCGATGAGATAAGTGCTCACCGAAGCTAAAACAGGCCGCCAGCTGTGACTGAGTGTTGGTGTGCACTCAGGGTTAGGTGGAAGGAGAAAAAGAGAGACTATGGCTTCTGATAGAGATGCCCTGTAGGAGGTTTGTATTTTGTCCTCAGGTGAGGATGAACCATGGGGAGCAGGTAGTATCCATTCTGCCCTGTGTGATATTTTGCACCTGACACATTCAGGATGAATTATAGAATTACAGACTTCCAAAATATTCCTTGGCTAGACATGGGCAGGACTGCCTAGAATAATACAAAATGCCTACACACTGTCCAATTTGACAAAATATATCGAATACTTCCTTAAAAGGTCATTTCAGTGAGACTGAATTCCAGGGATTCAGAAGCTGTAAGATAGCGATATAGAGAAGAAATAAAAATGAATTTAAAAGTACCAAATGAAAAAAAGGAGCTGTGCTTCACCAGGAAGGAGGAGCCATTCCAAGACTCCGCCCATCCACCCAAATCATCACAGTCTGCCCTAGTCCCTGGGTATTTGTGTCTAGGGAGAGACATTTGTGATAGTTCCTCCTTCGTGTTTCCATCAGTTTTTTTTTTTTTCACTTGCAAAACTGGAGTGTTCATGTTGGGCCTGAAAGTGGTTTTTAAAGAGAAGGCAGAGTCAACTCCTATCTACAAATCCTCTGAGGAACATAGGAGTGGACGGAAGAGTTTATCTAGACACTGGCATCTCGCCCCATGGCTCCACAAAAACGTCTGAGGCCATTTCCCTTCTTGTAAACAAAGGGTGATGCAGATGGTCTCGGCTCTGTTTTTCCAAGCGCCTCGGCAACTGCTGTCACTCACTGTTTCACTGGAGCCCGGGGGGGGTGTGTGTCATAGAACCCCCCGGGCTTCAGTACCAGTACTGCTGGGGTTAGTGAGCCGAAGCTGCTTAACTTCCGAAGATAATCACTAGCGTTTGCAGCTGGGATGCTGAAGGATGAATTTGGAGTGGCTTCTTGGTGTGTCCAGAAGTTCACTTAGGGTTGGAGATTCTGCAAGAAATGTTCAGAAATTAGCCTACTTTATTATATAGCAAAAATATAAATCCTGCCTATTGAAGGAAGGGAATGAGTACACCCAAGGCCCTTGAGAAGAGATCTATGGGGAAAGGGGGATGCTCCAGACAGGACCAGGCTCATAACAGAAGGAAGGGCAGGCTCCCAGAAGGACAGAGGCGATGCTACATTTCCTTTCAACAGGACCTAGAAAACCACTGGGCAGTTTTAGGGCAGGGATCCTGAAAGGGAGCAGTTCGGATATTTGTCCATGGTTTTGTGCTGACCAAATACAAAAATGCCAGAAGTATTTGGACACTTTAGTTTCTGGTCTGGTTGGTGTTAGTCACTTCCTCCTTGCTACATCAAAATGTCCAGTTAATGCAACTTAAAGAAGAAAGGGTTTATTCTGGTTCATTCTAGGGTGGTCCCTTGTGGTCAGAAAGCTAAGAAGGCAGGAACGTTGTGTAGCCAGTCACACTGTGTCTATAGTCAGAAGGTAGAGAGGGTGAATGCTGGAGTCAAGTTCGCGGTCTCCTTTCTACAGAACAGGACTAAGCATGAGGAATGGCATTCCCTGTGCAAGGTGGGTATTCCCACCTGAATTAATCTAGATCCCTCATAGACACGGGCCTGGTGTGAAGGGAGGTGTGGGTGGGGCTCGGAGGGGGTCACGGAGGAAGGCTAGGGAAGGACACGATGCTGGTCTCTAAGTTTAGAGTCCATCAAGTTGACGGAATCAGCCACCATGCAATTGGACATCACTTTGCGTTGCCTTCCTTTCCATCTGCTCAGTTCTCACTCCCCTGAAATTACAGCCTCTAATGGGGCACTAGCGTGTAGGTAGCTGGGCTACTTTTCTAGAGAAGTTAGGGTAACACAGAATGCAAAAAAAACTGTAGACTTGAAATTAGCAATAAAGGCAGAAAACTAGAAAAGCATTGCTGCATTTAGGGGAGCTAGGAGTCCTTAATAGATTGGTGGGAACAGGCCCGGGCTCTGCAGCCATCCTGCATTTAGGGGAGCTAGGAGTCCTTAATAGATTGGTGGGAACAGGCCCGGGCTCTGCAGCCATCCTGAAGCTGGCCTAACTAGAGGACAAGAGTAGAGAGTGGCTATGGAATCCTGACTCCCATCAGTCCCCTTCTGCAGCAAGTGGTCACCAGTAGACAACTTTAAGGACCCTCTCATGGACACAAGTGCCCATATACCAGACAGTGTGGAAACAGCTTAAGGGCGGCTCACACTCAAAAGGAGAACTATTCACAGTATATCAGTAGGCAATCAGTCATCAGTAATATGGAAAGAACTGGCGTGGTAGACCACTGTGACTGGCAGCGATGGAGGCCTGTGCTTTGTATGTTCTCTAAGGAAAGCATCTCTCAAAGGCACAGAGCACATTCCTTCATCCTCACCATGATCCAGGAAAGCAGATATCACTGTCACCTCCACAGCATGTATCCAGGTATTTGTAGGTGTGTGAGGTTTCACAGACTCAGGATTTGACCTCTTTTCTCAAAGCCCCAGCTATGTTTTTCAAGACAGCCCACAAGGACTGCAGTTCCCTAGAGATCTGAACCAGGTCTAGTTGACTCGTGACTTCAGCAATGAATCAAGACACAAGCAGAATGTTCCAAAGACCGAGGAGAAATTGTGCCCTCTAAACTCATGCCAGGTAAGGCAATCTGTGTTTGGATCGCAGGCCCATAATTATGTAGATTCACATACACATCTCTTCCAGATATGCATAAACTGGGGGAGTGTGTGGCGTGTTGTGGAACTAAATGTATTTGTATGTGTTCGACATACTGTATAATTGACTCAATTATCCACGTGGGGATTATTCACTTTTAATTTGCAATCTGGCTTCTCTCAGTTACAGTGTTGTTGGGCTGCTCCAGGAATGCCAACCAATTTAAATAATAATTTAAGTGAAACATAATTAGAAGAAAAATTAAATTCGTTCTTTTGCCAGCTCTTGAACAGTCTACTATGGAAATGTAACTCCACCCCACGTGCTGTGCCTTTCACCCTCACAGGATCTGATTGCTATGATTACGCAGTCACTTCCTGGATAGTTTTCCCTTTATCTCTGCCAATCAGACCTTCATTCTGACCGTAATCTTAAAAACAAACAAATGCTCAAACCCTTAACATTTAATGGCTACCCATTTTCCACAGAGAGTGAAAGCCCCCCACACCCCCAAAGCTGCTTTTAGCTCTACTTCCAGACTGTCTCTGACACGCCAGGCAAATCGTTCTTCTATTCCTCAGTCTGTCTTCTGCTGAACATCCTTCCTCACCTCTGCAGGTTCTGGAAGCTTTTATTTTCCAGCCCTACTTAACCCACTCCCATTTTTTTCTAAGGCAGATAAAGGTTTTATTGAAAATGCAGTGTCTCCTTACTCTCTTGTGAGAAACTATACACTTCGCAGTGACCTTTCTTTCTTCTGTGCTGTGCTCTGCTGGGCCCCAAAGACAGTCCCAGCAAATATTTGCCCATTTTAACTGCTGACAGAACTAATTTGTCTGTTTGAATCGCCAGTGCCTAGCTAGCTCAATGCTAGGTACTCAAGGAATCTACTGTAGGAGAAATTGAACCAACATGTCCAAGGCCAGAACTGTGTCCTGCAGAGAAGTCTGGGGATGCAGGCACAGGAGGGTCAATAGCATAGAGTTGGTAGCGTAACTTCTCGTGACAGGGGAGGATTCTTGGCCCATTTCTCCATCCGTAGACGCCTCAACGCTTGCTTAAATCCTCCACTAAACCTGAAAAAAAAGGAAATGCTACAAATACTACGTCTGCATATGCACAGCCACGTATACACGTGCATAAAATGCACACATATACACCTACGCCTAGCCAGGGATGCGGATGTATAAATAAAAATAAATATACATGTACAGCCAGGATTCCGAAACGATCAGAATTATAGAAATGACCACGATCTTCTTCTCCCTTTCGGGACCACACACAAGCTTCCTGAAGTCCTGCCGCCACAACCCTTTAGCGCAAATTCCGCGGCGGCACGACTTGGCCCTTCCGGGCTTCCGTCAGGCTGGCCGTCATTGGCTGAATTGTGCACAGCTGACAGTCGCGCGGGCGAGGAAGCTTTGAGGATGGCGGCGTCCGCGGCGCTGATCTTGCCGGAGAGTCCCAGGTAGCGGTCAGGCTGAGCGCCCGGCCACGCGGAGGAAACCTGTTGGAGCGGGAGCAGGGGTGTAGCCCGCCTGCAGCTGCGGTGCGGTCGACCACGGTCTGGAGCCTGAGCGGAACTGCCGAGGATAGGGGCGTGGAGGAAGGCGTGGGCGGGGCGAGGAGGGTGGGCTGGCGGTGGAGGAGAGTGGGCGGGGCGTGGAAGAGGGTGTGGGCGGTCGGGGAGAAAGGAGTGGAAGCTGCCGTGCTTCCATTCTGGAGTGGTTCTTGCTCCAAGTTTGCGGGGAGCCCTGGCTGCCCTGTTCTGTACCGGAGAGACTGACGGGTAGTAGAAGTCACTAGATGCCCCCTGAATTTTGTCTAGTTTCTTGGGAGAATACTCTGTATTTTTAGTTATTTCAGACCCGATGATAGTGACAAAGGCTTACGCTGGTACTACGGGGTGAATAACAAATAGCACGTGTTAATAGCCCCTTGAAACTAAGGTCATACAGCTCAGGCATTAGTGACATATTTAGCCAGTCTTGGCACCATTAAAAGTGTTTTCATTTTATGTAGTTTTAAGGTTTTTTTTTGGTGTTTTGGCTGGCTTTGGTGGTGATGCAAACTCCACTTTAAAAGATTTTGTTTGGCGGAGTGATTCTTACTATGTTGCCAAGACTGGCCTCAAACTCGTGGACCCAAGATCCGCGCAGCCTTTCCCTCCCAACAAGCGGCACTATTAGATTTCCCCCATTAAAACAGAATTATTTCCCCCAAACCCGGCTCAATTTGTGGAGGCAGCAGAAACACTCATTTATGCAGGCAAATACTGAAGAGTGAACACAACACTCTCGCATTGGGAAGAAGACAGTGGCTATTTTAAAGTTTTTCCTTCTGTGAGTGGATCTGACAAGTCACTTTTCTTCAAACTCTTGTCCTGGGGGAACACACGCTGTGAAGACATATTCAGTGTGTGCACAGCTGTGCTTACCACACAGTTTGAAATTGGTTATTACAGGTGACACGGGTTTTAAAGTAACTGCACGCTAAGTAATTTTGTATGTGTTGTCTTCCCTCTCCCCCTACCGTTATGTGCCATCATTATCCTTTATGGTTTTGGTGTAATCCCCTAATTTGCTTCATCCTTTTTCCCAGTCCTTTCAGAGTTTATTTTGGATTAAGCAGTAGCATTCCTTCCCACTGCTCAATTACAGCCATTCCCTGACAGGGTATGTACCTTCCCGAGCAATTTGCCTGGGAAGAGAAAATTGTCAAATGTACTTTTCAACAGGAATGCTTTTAGGGAGAGGGATCTTTTTGGAAACACTTGGATTGATTACCTGGCTGTCATTCATGTCACTTCATTTCACTGAGAGGACGCAGCTACCAGAGTTGTTGACATAAAAATGTCTAGACAGTAACGGCAAATACATTTAAAAACTTACTTTGAAACTTTGTTTGCAAATTCGTTTAGCATGAAGAAAGCGGTGCCGCTGATAAATGCAATAGATACCGGAAGATTCCCACGCCTTCTCAGCCGAATTCTTCAAAAGCTCCACCTGAAGGTTTGCATTTTGGTATTCCTGTGGCTTGTGACCCCTCTGGTGCCCCTGAAGCATGCCACTGTTATTTGGAGAACTGTGAGAAACGTTCTCTAGTGTGTTCTCAGGAACTCTAGATCTGTGGAAGATTCAATAATGTTCTCTGGTCAAAAGTTTGGGAAACTTTGCATTCCATAATTAACTTTAAAAAAGTGGAGCCTTCCAGGATATTTTGCATACTTTGTTTGGGTCATATATTTAAGGGCGAAGGTTTGGCTTTGAAATTGTTTTTGTCTTGTATATAATGTTCTATGGAACACACTTTAGGAAAAGGCTTATGGCATTCTTCCTGGTGAAGATGGTTAGCCCAGGGCTGGAGAGATGGCTCAGTGGTCACGAGCACGCACAGCTCTTGCAGAGGACGTGTGTTTGGTCCCTAGTACCCACTTAGTGGCTCATAACCCCCTGTAACTCCACTTCCAGGGATCTGACACCTTCTGGCTTTCTTGGGCTCCAGCTTGCATATGGTGCGTATAAAGTCATGCAGGTACCATGCATCCATATACAAATAATCAATAAATCTTAAAAATAATCCAGTCAGTATTTCTTCTAACTGTAGGTAGAGTTTTTTGTCAGGACTGCCAGGCTGCTCTGTCCCATCAGCCGGCTTCCAAATAAGCACAAAGAAGCTTAATATTAATTATAAATACAGGGCTGATAACTCCAGCTGGTTACTAGCGAACTCTTACATTTTAGATTAACTCATATTTCGTATCTACCCTCTGCCACGTGGCTGTACCTTCTTTCAACATGGCATGTTCATGTTGCTTCTCTCTGCATCTCACCTACTACATGCTCTGCACGATTGTAGGCACCAACATTCAGTTATATCAAGACTCTTACCTTTCTTTATTGGCCAGGAGACAACCCCAGGCCCATAGCCACTCACTCTGAATTGTTCTCAAATCAAATTCTTCACTTAGTTTTATTTCAGATCCTCATTGTTTCCTGGCTTTGGACTAGTATCTGTGATTCATAGTGTTCTTGATTTTGATCTTTTTTTTTTCTTACATTTTTGTATTTCTTTTTTTTTAAAATGTTTATGAGTGTTTTTCTGCACGTATGTATATGTACCACATGTGTTTTTGGTGTCTATGGAGGCCAGACAGGGCCTTGGATCCTCTGGAGATAGAGGTGGTTGTGAACTGCCTTATGTGGGTGCTGGGAACCGAACACAGGTCCTCTGCAAGAGCAGCAGGCACTCTTAGCCACTGAGCTGTTTTTCTAGCTCCTGAATGATTCCTAATAATACCATCTCAGTAATGTTTCTAAGTGTTTTCCTCTTTTAAAAACGTTGATCATATTTCACAGCATTTAAGAACACCCTTACCATATGGAGAAAACTACAAAACCCTCAACACTGCCTGTGAGATCCATTAGAGTATGGCGGTGGCCTGTGAGATCCATTAGAGTATGGCGGTGGCCTGTGCTCTCCCTGCTTTGCACTTGCAGTCACACTGGACAGTCCCCGCAGTGTTCTAGGCCCTTTCAACCATGCCTTGTATACACATCCCTCTCCTTACTTCCCAGTGTCCTTGCTCCCCGCCTCCCGAGAGAACATCACCCTTTAAGAATTCTGCGACTCTCACTCTCAAGAATTATGCTATCCTCTTCTCTCTGCTTCCAGAATGTTCGGTTGATTCTCAGTTCACCGTAATAGTGTGTTGCAAGCACTCGTCTCTCAGAAGACACCCAAATCCCCAGGCTTCTTCACCAGTCTTTCTACCTATAGCCTCAAGAGTCTTGCCTATCCTTACCTACATAGCTCCCCTCCCCAGTACATCACCACATTGCTCATTACACGGCTGGCACTCAGCGTATGCATTTGCAGTTAATTCTTTCCTTTCACATGAGAAGTGGAACGCCAGCTTAGGAGCTCCGAGTTCACGCCTGCAGTAAATTTGTGCTGTAGGTGGTGAGACAGGCAGAATCACGGTAGCAGGAACAGCCTGTAGTGTGCCTCATCTTGCAGGCCAGCACTTCTGCACTGGGACAGGCTGAGGGAAGTCACACAAGCTTCTGCAGCTGAGAACTCAGATACGGGCATTTGTGGCCTGTCATCTAAATTAGTGGTTACAACTCATCTGACGGAAAATCCTCCGTGTTAGACCCCGTGGCAGAGAGTTTAGGTCCCCAGGTGAAACCTGTTGATGTCACTGCTGTGTGTTTCGCTCTGTGGAGCCAGCTGTCAGGCTTCCTGACGGGCCCACTAGAAACATCCAGACTAGGGAAGGTGAAGTGGGGAACCGAGGTGCTGCTATGATGGGAGTGGGCAGCAGTCTCAAGTAGTGACTGCTAGTGAGGAGATGAAATGAGAGAATTAAGAAAACCAGTTATCAGAAACAAAGCACAGATGTCTGAGGTGGCCTAAAATTGAAGCAGAAAAACCATCCTTTTCTCAGCTCAGATTTCGTCACCACAGAAAGTCGGTTTCACTCCACTCGCTGTGGTTCAGAACGTGTGTCTTAATTTAGATTATAAGCTCGCCAGTTCGTATTTGCCGTGGACTTACCTTTCCTCCTAGGCTCCCTTTTCCCGTGTAGGTGGGCCTTGTGAATGCACTCTGGGCTGACTGCGTCTGTGTTTGTAGGCCGAGAGCAGCTTCAGTGAAGAAGAGGAGGAGAAACTTCAGGCTGCGTTCTCTCTAGAGAAACAAGAACTGCACCTGGTCCTGGAAACAATATCGTTTGTTTTGGAGCAGGTATTTTTATTGCCTTAATTTCCTACTTATTGCATACTTTCATGCCTTTAATATCTGTGGCTTTCTATATTTTTATGTAGTATTTCATTCTGCAAAAGTAAATATGATATAGTAGTAGTAAATATTATAGCGATGTGAATTGGGCCTTTGTCTGATTTTAACTCATTGCTGCTTGGTATAGTTGGAAATAGGAATACTTTTCATTGTAGAAGTTGAACAGGTGACTTGGTGGCATGCATTTGATTAGGAGGATATAGGAAAGAAATGATGTTGTGATTTTTTTTTTCCTGCTGAATTTCCTTTCTGTACTGTTTCTTCTCAAACTCATTTAATTGTTTTCCTTCCTGTTCAGATCCTGTCACTTCAGTCTGGATTGGGTAGTCTGGTCACTGTCCCTTGTTTGTGCTTCTCTGCCCCTTACAGCAGGGCACACTGTTAGTCTTCCGTTACTTCACACGCATCAGTTTTGATTCCGCCCATAGATTTGAATATATTATGGGCCAGAATCTTATTTTCTGCACCTCTTTTATAAGCCTAGCACACAGCTGAACTTAATGTAGAGTTCTAATAAATTCCTATCAGTTTATTAGATAGGATATTTGTGAAATAAAAGATCCAGCAGGAGTGCACTTGATGGGCATTGTCGGCAGCAGACACTCTTAGGACACGCTGTCAGGCAGCTGGCGCCACCCGATGGAGGTGAAAGATGGTATGTTGTCAGGGCAACACCTGAGGAAACAACTTCAGGAAGGGTGTATTTTGACTTACAGTTCGATCCAGTGAGGAGAGAACAGACGTGATGTTTACATGGACACTCCTGCCCATGGAGCTAGGAAGGGAAGGCACAGTACTTGTAGTTTCTGAAGATCAGGAAGTGCAGAGCCTGCCTTGCAGCTGGAGCTGGGCTCCAATTCATATGGCCGCTCTCCAGTGGCACAGTAAGGGCCCTGGTCCTGAAGGTTCACAGTCTTCCCAAAGCAGACACCAGCTAGCGACCCAGCCTTTAAATACTCTAATCTGTGGGGAAGCCTTCAGACCGAAACTAACGGTCCATCTTTTGCCTCCACATGCCCATCACATCTCATACTGAAATAAGAATTCAGTCCAAATCCAAACATCCCTGTAGCAGTTCGAAAGAAAATGGCCCCCAAAAGGAGTGGCACTATTAGGAGATGTGGCCTTGTTGAAGTAGGTGTGGTCTTGTTGGAGGAAGTACGTCACTGTGGAGGCGGGCTTTGAGGGCGCATGTATGCTCAAGGCATGCCCAGTGAGACAGTTTACTTCCTGTTTGTTGTAGAATGTTGTTTTAAGGTGTGTTACTTTTATTTACACTCTGGAACATTTGTTTAATGATGCAAAGATGTGTTTGTTCAAATAAAATTCACCTGCGGTCAGGAGGCTGCATCAGCAAGTAGCTGACTGGAAGCTGTAGGGAGGAGTCAGGTGGAGAAGGGTTTTTAAGGAGGGGTGAGGAGAAGCTGGGCTTCTTGAGAGACTGAAGAGGTGAGCCACTTGCTATTCAGCCTCTGTGAGGCGCAGAATTCCACCTCAGCCTTTGACTCTTGAGTTCTTTAGAGGGACAGAGATTTAGATAAATTCCCTTTGTAGCTTTGAAAGAGTCAGTGCCTGAGGGAATTCTGTCCCCTCAGGCTGCAGCTTTTGCAGCAGAACCCCTGGTAGCTGTGGAGTTGCAGTTGCTGTTAGGACAGCTGTCACTTAAAAGGCAGCAACAGTGTAAAGACAAGGACAACACCTGTTGCCTTTGGCTCAAGGTGTAGAATTCTCCAGCATCCTGTCTACTTGCATGCTGCCATACCCCCAGCTGCCATGCTCCCTGCCATGGTGATAGTGAAGTAAACCTCTGAAACTGTAAGCCACCGCTTCAGTTCAATGTTTCCCTTTATAAGAGTTGCTGTGGTCATGGCGTCTCATCACAGCAATAGAGACTTTAGCTAAGACAATCTCCATAGCCATAAGTTAAAGCTCTTTAAGGGTCCAAAGATCAAAGTCCCTTCTGAAACTCAGCAGTCTCTTAGCTCTGAGAACTTGTTAAACAAGCACCAAGTTACGTATTTTTAATGTTCAGTAATACAAGGTAATGATTGCTACTTTAAAGAGGAGGAATGGAAAGACTGGACCCAAGCAAGATCATCAGGGAAGCACCAAGCTCTGCAGTTCCATGTCTATTGTCTGGAACTCACAGTGGCATAATTTGGGTTCCAATGGACTTGGGCAGCCCCATATCCACACCTCTGCTTCCTGTGCCACATAAGGGCCTCTATGTTGGCCCGGCTTCACGTGGCATCTGCTTTCCTCTGTGGATGCCACCATGTTCCAGCTGTGTGTTCTGGAGCAGTCTTTGTCTAGGCACTGAGTGTTTTTTAGTTTTATGCCCTAGAGCCTTCAGTGGGTGACATCTTGTTCCGAGGGCTTCGTTCCTGTCGACGCAGTGCGAAGTGGACAGTACCAGGGTTCTCCTTAATCTTATTAAGTCTTTAGCAATCATAGCCACTCTGTCTGCATCCACCGAACCTGTTCTGTCCTTAATCCTGATTGTGTTTCAGCTTCTTTTTTTCATGTTTTCTCTCTCTACTTTTTCTTATAAAAAAAAAAAAAGGCTGGCTAAGGGCAGTGAGCAGTAACCATGCCACAGACTGTATACTGCCTTGAAATTTCCTTTGCCAAACATATCAATCAATTATTCTTATTTTACTTTCTGTTGATGGGTGTTTTGCCTGTGCACCATGTGCATGTCTCGTGCCCTCAGAGACCAGACCTGGGTGTGAACCTAGAGTTGTAGACAGTTGTGAGCTGCCAAAGGGTGCTGGGAACTGAGCCCACATCTTCTGGAAGAGCAGTTAGTGCTCTTAAGTTGCTGGGCCCTCTCTTCAGCTCCAGCCCATTATTTTTTAATGTAGCCTGACTCAAATTTTAGGACACAGGTAGAATGTTGTCACATGGCTTGTCAGAAAGTAACACGAGTGGCTTGTACTTCCATTTCTGATAGAGTCCTTGTTTGTCTCTGAAACCTCTTGAGCATCGCCGTTCCTGTCAGCATTTCTCTCAATCAACATTACGTTCTCCCTGAAGTGTTCGGGATCTTTCACCTATATTCCTCCCATACACTAATGACAAAAGTCTGCCAACCCCACAGTCAGGCTTATCACAGTAAAGCCCCGCTCCTTATACTGCCTTCCTCTCTTTTGTTCTTGTCGGGGCCAAATATATGACTTAGATATCTGAAGATTTATTTTGGTCGATGGGAATATAATCCATTTGGGAAGTCATGGAGGTGCAAGCACCTGTTAAAAGGTTCTGTGTCTTCCCAAGTGCTCAGGCACCTGAACCTGCTAGGGACACTTCATATTCAAACCTGAGTGTGGATCATAATGACAGCTTTGGTGAACCTTCAAAAAAAAAAAAAAGATAAACAGAACATCACAGGATGGGGTTTGTGGGGAAGTTGTTCTCAATTTATGTAAGAACACAACAGGTATTGTTGAAGTTATTTTAGACTTTTCTTTTGTTATGTAAAACTTTGGTTGGTAGATAAAGGTAGATAAAAAAAGTGGAGAGGTAGATAAAGATTTTGAGGACTCCTTGGGAAACGTCTATTTGCTGAGACCATTGTCAACTTTAATTATGTGAGATAAATGAAATAAACTTTACTAAGTAATTTTAGTATTATTTAAACCACAAGCAAAACAAAACATTTAGCCCGAGCAAGTTAGACCTATCAACTATGACTTTTAGCTCTTTGTTTTGTATATTGTTATTAATAGAACTGTTGAAAATGCCTACAAGAGGGCCATGAAGTCTATTTGATTTAAGCTGTCTTAATGCTGGGACTGGATAGATGGCTCAGTAGTTAAGAGCACTTACTGTTTTCGCCGGGGTCCCAAATTCAGTTTCCAGTATTTGCACCGTAGCTACAGTTCCAGCCATCCGGTGCCTGTGGCCTCTACAGGCTGTGAACTTATGTATGTGCGCGCGCGCGCACACACACACACACACACACGCACGCACGCACGCATGCACACACACACCCACACACGCAAGCACGCACACACACACACAGACACACACGCGCGCGAGCGTAATATTTAATTTGTTTTAAATACTTCTGTACTGTTAAGCACTGAAGGTCTTTGCATGAGCCTGAGGATGTCTGTATCTCCTCCTCTTTGACAGGCAGTGTACCACAACTTGAAGCCAGCAGCCCTTCAGCAGCATCTGGAGAATATTCATCTTACACAAGACAAAGCAGAAGCCTTTGCCAGCGCTTGGTCGACTATGGGTCCAGAAACGGTTGAGAAGTTCAGGCAGAGGATTCTGGGTCCTCACAAGGTACAGGGCATTCTGTTAAAAAAAAATTATAACAGCTAGTCTTAAAAATGATAATATGTTGGTAAGAGGTAAAATGAGGCAGAAAGTTAAGCCAAATATTCCTGTTTAAGTTTTTCTACATATTAGCATATTTGTTACCATATGATTTAATTTTGGCCGTTTAAAATATGCTTCTGTAACTTAAGAATAGGAATGAGATACTCTCCTTACACCCTCTGACAGTGAGGCTTGTTTTTAACATTTACTGAGTCGTTTTCTTGCTTGTCTTTTGTGCATCTGCATTACTGCTGAAGAGGACCCCTTGTGTGCGGTAGGTACTGACTTAGCATCTGTCAGCTCCCAAAAACCACGCACTGGGAGAGTTGTAAAGTTAGCAGTGTCACAGGTGCCCCTCTCGCCTCACAGATGTGGGCATGATCGGGCAGATTTTGCCTTTTCCTACTCATACTTTGCCTTACATTAATCTTCTGATGCGGAAACAGTTTTGTGTTCCTGAGGTAAGTCTCATGTGTCATCCTTTGAATATGCTGCTGGTTTGACTTGCTGATATTTTGCTAAAGATTTTTTTCCACCTATTTATGGTATGTCTGAGATGAGCTGGGAGCTGCTCCTGCTCCGCTGTTCGGGAGCGTCTGTGAAGGAAGAGCGTTGTTCTGTATTACTAGGAACGCACAGGGGGGCAGCGGTTCCAGACGCTTTTCAGCACTTAGTACTGCCAGTTGTTTTTCTGTTTGTCTTTTTCTTAAAAGCATTGCATTAGGTTTGTGGTGCTGTCTTGTG
>JAQHUG010000065.1:4467252-4495920 GCA_028555095.1 Dicrostonyx torquatus
GCCTATACTTCCTACCTGGCCAATCAGCATTTATTTAAAACAGGATTGACTGAACAGACAAGTCTCCTGCACCAACCTTCTTCATATTTTTCTGGTCTCGCCTGTGTTCTCCTGTGTTGAGGGGCTGCTTCCCCAGTGTCTAGCACGGGTCTGCACTGCTGTCTTGTTCATAGGCTCTAGCCAGGAGGTGGTCCTCAGTGTCTCCTGGACAGCTGCCTTTGGAGACAGCACTTCTCTTCCCCAGGGAATGGCAAGTTCAGGTGCTGCTTAAGAGTCAGAAGCTGTCGTATGAAATATTCAGGGTGGAAAGAAGGAAGTTGAGGGCTGGATATTGTGGCATATATCTGTTATCTCAGCAGCTTGGGAGTCTAAGGGAGAAGAATCACAAGTTTGGTGACTACCAGGACAGTATAGTAACGTAGCAAAACAGTCTCTAAAAGAGTAAAGTTGGAAGACTGAAGAAAATGGAAAGAATTGATTATGTTTTGCCCGTGTGTATGTATGTGTACCGTGCACGCACCTAATGCCAGCAGAGGCCAGAAGAGGGTGCTGGATCCCCTGGAACATGAGTTGCAGTTGAGTTTGAGCCTTCATATAAGTCCATGGCTCTGAACCACTGAGCATACTCTTCAGTTTCCAAGCTATCTTTTTTTTTTTTTTTTTTTTTTAATGACAGTAATAATCCATTGTGAATCTATAGCCATGACTTCTTATTCATTCATCTGTTGACAGACACAGGTTGTTATTGTGTCTTGGCTGTTGTGGACAGTGCTACAATGTATGTGAGTGTGCAGGTGTCTTTTCATGATGCTGGTTTCATTTCTTTTGGATATTTACCTGGCAAGAGCTTCCTGAGCCATATGGTAGTTCTCGTTTCAATCATTTTGCCTTAATTAAATTTGTCTTGGACAGTTTCATACATGTGTATAATGCACAGTGACCACTTTTAACCCCATCCTCTCCTGTCTTGCTACTGCCCTCAGACGCTCCTGCCTTCCCTACAGAGCTTGTCCTTATGTGCTCACACCTAATCCGTTTGTTATGTGAGCCCTTGAGTTTCAGTAGAGCCGTCTGTGACCATGAGCTGAGCTTGGATCTGTCCACTGTAGGTTGGTAGGTTCAGGAGTGGCTACACAGTTGATTACAGTGATTTCAGTTCCCAGTTTCTATCAGTGTTAGCGGCTTTCAGTGTTTTGAGGAACACCTGCTTTTTCAGTAATAGCATTTCTGCTTATAGCCTGCAGGGGTCCCTTTCGGTCTATACCCTTCTCAGCTTTTTCTTTTTTTTTTTTAAATTTAAAAAATTTATGTTTATGGGTGCTTTTCCTGCTTGTGTGTCTGTGCACTACTTGCTTGTCTGGTACTCTTGGGAGTCCAGAAGAGGGTGTCAGATCCCCTGGGAGTGGAGTTATGGATGGTTGTGGGTGCTGGGAATCTAACTGGGGTCCCCTGGAAGAACAGCTAGTGCTCCTAACCACTGAACTGCCTCTCCAGCCCCTCTTGTTGTCATCTTGATAAGAATCTTACTAACATGCAGAGATGACATTCCACTCTGGCGTTGATTGCTGTGTTCCTGATGTGTGACACTGAGCACCTTTGCCATGCCTGAAAAAAATACCTACTCAGGTACTTTATTAGTTTTAAATTTGTGTGAGTGTGTGTATGTATGTATGTGTGTGTGTCTGTGTGTGTATGTATGTTTGTGTATCTGTGTGTATGTATATGTGTCTGTGTGTGTATGTATGTATGTATGTGTATCTGTGTGTGTATATGTGTGTATATCTGTGTGTATGTATATGTGTCTGTGTATCTGTGTGTGTGTATGTATGTATGTATGTGTATCTGTGTGTGTATATGTGTATATCTGTGTGTATGTATATGTGTCTGTGTATCTGTGTGTGTGTCTGTATCTGTGTGTGTCTGTGTATCTCTATGTGTCTGTGTATCTGTGTGTGTGTCTGTGTATCTTCGTGTGTGTATCTGTGTGTGTCTGTGTATCTCTATGTGTCTGTGCATCTGTGTATGTGTGTATCTGTGTGTGTGTATCTCTGTGTGTGTGTGTGTGTCTGTGTATCTGCGTGTGTGTTTGTATCTCTGTGTGTCTGTGTGTGTCTGTGTATCTGCGTGTGTGTTTGTATCTGTGTGTGTCTGTGTATCTCTATGTGTCTGTGCGTCTGTGTATGTGTGTGTCTGTGTATCTGTGTATGTCTATCTGTGTGTGTGTGTGTCTGTGTATCTGCATGTGTGTGTTTGTATCTCTGTGTGTCTGTGTGTGTGTGTGTGTCTTGAGGTGGGCACAAGAGGTCATCGTTGTGAGCATCCTGATATGGGGGTTGGAAACCCATCTCAGGTCCTCTGGAAAAGCAGCAAGTGCTCTCAACTGCAAGTCATGTCTCCAGCCCAGCTTTATCCATTTGAAAACCTAAATTGCTTTTTTGCTGATCTTTGTTTGGATTCTTTTATTTTTTGAACACTAAACCATTATCAGATAATATGGTGTGTGGATCTTTTTCCGTTTTGCAGGATGCCTTTTTCTTCTGAGTGCACCTCGTTATTCAAGGATTTCAGCACAATCACATTTACTGTTTTTATCTGTGGCCTTTGCTTTTTGTTTCCTACCCTAAAATACACCAGCCAGAACATTGCCAAAGACCTTTTCCTCTGCAACATTCATTATGCCTATTATTTCAGTATCTAATTGATTTAAAACTAATGTTTGCATATGGTATAAGGGCCTGGTTGTGTGTTCTTATGCATAGCCAGTTTCTAGCACCATTTGACACATAATGCATTTTCCCTTTGTGTATGCTTGGTGCTCTCTTCAAAGATAAGTTTAACAGTAGTTGAAAGGCATAGTGGGAAACACCTCTTTATGTCTTTATTATTTAGTTCTGATAAGTTGGAGAGAGGCCTCAAAACCCTCATAATCACTTTTTCTGATGCTTGACTGGAAAGAATTTTCAATTTTGTCTCTTCACTTCTCAGAAGCACGGTCTTAATCTCTGGAGTCTGAGATGTTACCGCTGCATAGCTGGCTTTGGTTCTTCCCCGGCAGAGCTGACTGTCCACAGTGCCTTCCAGACATTTGTCAGAATGCTTGTGTGGTCATAGCATTCACTACATTACAGACCACAGAACATAAACATTATTCTTAATTTTGTTCATTCAAGTTTTATTTAGAATCCCTTATTACATTTGAGCCATATTAAAAGCAAAAACTGTTGTGTCAAGTGTTTTTGGAAATCATAACTTTTGTTTCTGAGACTTTTTTTGAGATACTGTTCCTAAGTTGTGTTTTTGTGTTTTGTTTCAAAAATACCTTTAAAAAGCAAGGTAATGAAAAATGTATGGCAGGCTCGCCATTAGTCCTCCTAGAGTGGCTTGCGCATTGATCTCTTGTCTTAAGAGGCATTTATATGTTGGGGAATTTTTAAGTATAAATCTAACTGTTGTTTGTTTTGAATGCTTACAGTGTGTTCAGTGATTTTTTTTTTTACCCCCGGTCAAACATACCTTTCTGTTCTTTGTCTCACCATTTACACACAGACTTACTCAAGGTACAGTCACTCTGTTACATAATGAAATTTTATTATCTTTATTCTTACAAAACCTGCATTTAAAAATGAATGGCCAAGACATTACTCCCTCAGACAATAATATTTCTAAACATTAAAATAGTTTTCTTTAAGCCTTTGCAAGATTTATTGTATTAAACGTGATAGCCAATCATTTATTTTATTTTTAAATACCTGTCTTTGTCTAGAATAATTTTATATATTCTGCCTTTGAGTATATATATATATGTATACACACACACACACACATATATATATATATATATATATATATATATTATGCAGAAAGAGAGCACATTTTGATCTTAGCTACTCTCTTTCCTCTCTCTTAGTCCCCCGAGACTGCTCCCAACACGGTTTCCTTTCAACTTAATGTCCTTCAATTCTGGGAAGAACAAAACACAAGACAAAACAACAGCAAAAATCCCTACTAAGTCTAGTTATTGCACCTATATAGGTATGGGGCTATCCATAGGCAACCAACCAATGGCCACATCCCCAGAGAAAAATGGTTCTTCCTCTTATACCAACCAGCAGCTAGGGATAGGGCCTTGGGACCCACTTCCTGACCCATGCTGGAGTTTTGCTGGTTGGCTTCTCTGTAGGCCTTGTTCAGGTAGCCACAGCTGCTCTGTAGGCCTCAGGCAGGCAGCCACGGTGTCTCTGCAGGCCTCGTGCAGGCAGCCACGGTGTCTCTGTAGGCCGTGTGCAGGCAGCCACGGTTTCTCTGTAGGCCTCGTGCAGGCAACACGGCATCTCTGCAGGCCTCGTGCAGGCAGCCATAGCTGATCTGAACTTGTGAGTGCAGCAGTCATGTCTACAAGACTGCATTTCATAGCCTTCCCTGCTGTTCTCTGGCTCTCACATTCTTTCTGTTCATCCTCTGTTAGATCCTTGAGCCTTGGGGTAGGGGACCTGAAATTGATGTCTCATTTATAGATGAGCACTCAGTCTCTTATTATTAGCATTTTGACCAGTTATGAGTTTACATTTACTGCTGTCCATGGTTTCTTTGGCCAAGGTTAAGAGTACTACAAATCTATGGCTATAAGCATAATCTTTTTTTTTCTTGAGACGGAGTTTCTCTGTGTAACAACCCTGCCTACCCTAGAACTCACTCTGTAGACCAGGCTGGCCTGGAACTCAAAGAGATCTGCCTGCCTCTACCTCCCGAGTGCTGGGATTAAAGGCATTCGTCACCACCATCTGGCATAAACACAATTTCTTAAAAGAAAGTTTAGTGACACAGCAACAGTAGGTTCTCTGCTAAGGCTCATGGTTTCTGCAGCCATGAGTTTGGGCATGAATTATCTCCAGTGTAGCAGACCTCAAATCCAACCAGAAGGCAGTTGGTTAACCTTGGAACAGTTATGCCACTATTGTGCCAGTTTGCACATGTTGCCTGGCAGGCTGGTATTGTAGCAGACAGGGTTCAGTGCTAGGTAAGACAATTGATAGCTCTTCTCTTCCAGTGGACAGCACAGCACCTCTGGCACGGTGAAAGCTAGCTAGCAGGAAGAAAGTTTCCCAGCCAGTTTGAAATTGGTCTCTCAATATCCTGAAATCAAAGTGTATGGTGTCTTCAGCAATATAGTCCTAGAATATAGTTATGGTGGACAACCAAAGCAATAGCAATAGAAATAGTCTATGATGTTTGAGGCCTCCTTGATCAGTAACTCACATTAGGTAGCCTGTGTCTGACACTGAGAGTTTTAATAATAGCATATACTTCTTGGAAGGGCATTCTCCTCCCATGCAAAGATACTTGTTTGTTTTGTTTTTTTTTATAGAGTAAAAAGAATTAGAAATTGACATTTTGTAATTTATTTTCTTATATAGTTATTTTGTTTAATATCATTATTTCATTCCCTTTGGAATTATGAGAGTAGATGAATAGTTTTATTGTAGAGGACAGAGTATATTTCAGCATCTAAATCTTTAAGCACACAGTGTCACTATAAGTATACATGTGAATGATCTTTCAGGTTCTAAATACCCCTTAGCTTTATTGTCTTTATTCATGGGAAAGGTACCTTTTGTAATCGTATCCACAGATTTCTGCCTCTGTTACTTCAGTAAGTGTTATGTCACCAAATAATAGGCATAATTTTTCTAGGTGTTAGAATTGAGTATGAGGTTCTGAGTTATTCTACTATATATTTTAAGCTTTTTATAGAAATATAACTTGCTTGCAATAAAATGCAGGGATGTTAGGTGTTGAAATGGTGAGTTTCAGAACTTGTGTATGCTCAGTCATCTGTAATGATATATAACACATGTCCATCATCCAGAAGGTGTCTAATTTATTTCATTCTCTCCACCCTCATTCTCTTTATTTTTTTTTAAGATAAAGTCTTGCCATGTAGCACTCACAGACTGACCTGAAACTAGCTGTCTAGACTAAGCTGGCCTGAACTCAGAGACTGTCTGTTGTTGTTTCAGGTATAAGTTGTTCTTTTCTTGCCGGTGGTGGCGCACGCCTTTAATCCCAGCACTCGGGAGGCAGAGGCAGGCGGATCTTTGTGAGTTCGAGACCAGCCTGGGCTACAAGAGCTAGTTCCAGGACAGGCTCCAAAGCCACAGAGAAACCCTGCCTCGAAAAAACCAAAAAAAAAAAAAAAAAAAAAAAAAGAGTCACTGTTATGGTAAAAATAAAATGCTGTAGATCCCTGAGGGGCACAGCGGCAGAAACGGTGCAGGTCCCCGAGTGACAGCAGTGGGCAGGAGACCACGGCAGGCCAGGAAGGCAGCTGGGCCCCAGGCAGGGAGCCTCCAAGTGGCCCGCAGACCAGGAGGGGCAGTGGGTCCTAGGCATGGAGCTGCATGGTTGGTGAGAGACCGAGAAGGGTAGACACACCATGCAGAGGAAGTGGGTATTTATTTAGTGGATTATGGAGGGGAAAGGAAAAGGGGGGGGGAAGGGGAGAAGGGAGAAGAACAGAGAGAAAGGCAGAGAGAAGGGGGGGAGGGGAGAAGTGGGGAGAAGGGAGCGAGGCAGAAGCTGCCTCTTCAGGGGAGAGACAGAAAGGAAAGAATCAGGCTAGAAGCAGAAGGAAGATCTGCCTGTCTCAGCGGTGATGGGGGGGTGGGGCAATGGATGTGGTCTGGGTGGGCAGAGCTTGTCTCTTAAAGGGACAGGACAGACCATTCATTATATTCCCATCTCTTTTTTTGTAACAAAAAGGCGAGAGGTTAGGCACAACACGTTAAAGGAATTGGGGTGGCGGATTTTCAAGACTGCTTTATTTGGGGTTGTTATTTTATGGGGGAACCTGAGAAAGCTGGGTGCTGGTCACATCCTGGGGTAGCTGGTCTCTGTTCCTGTCCAGTGTTTGTGGTATGGAAATATCTGGTGTCTCTTACACCTGTTAAAGGTATTAACAGAACAGAGGACAAAGTTAAGTTTAGGAAAAAAAATTTAGAACCAGGGCACTGAGAGGGGGTGTATTAGGCTCCCTGGAACTCACAAGAATTTTTTGGGTTTGTGAAAACATAAGTCTTAAATAGCAGCATATTTATATCGGAATGACTGTGATAGATTTTTTTGCATAATGAAAAGTATCTTTAATACTATGAAAGGCAGCATGGGAAGAGAAATTTGATAACTTATATTTGTCCTCACACCTTAATAACTTGCAGGTACACACCTTAATAACTTATATTTGTATTTTGCTGAAATTTGTTTGGTGAGGTTGTCCTTTTAAATTGACAAAACCTCTCAGCCATCAAACTGCATTAGAGATCTTTAAGAAGGATAAAATTTTACTTGAGTTATTGATTAACAACGACAGAGAACTCAGGTTCCTCCGTGGTTGCTGAGGGCCATATTTTTCTTTTGCTGTTTAGCACAGGGCCTGCCAGGCTCCAGAAGATCCTGTGGGCTAAGAAATCTGTAGGAAGACAAGTCTACCTTGATCTGAGCAGTGAGGCTGTCAATTCTAGCGATTCTCTCTACTGTCTGGTAATCTTCAGATTAGATGAAAGGCAGTTTTGCCTAGTGGTCAGCTTTTGGCAGTTGAAACAAATGGCAGATGGGTGTTGTTTTGTGCCCATTTGTCTTCTCTCTTCTTTGGAGGAAATAGAGTGCTGCTGCTAGGAGCCAACCTGTCTCTTTTTGTTATAAAAAGTTTTTAATAATTAAATATTTAAATGCCATATTCCCCAGATCTCTGAGCAGTGGAGGGCTGTTTATCAAGTACAACTACAGTATAGAATCTGTCTGGAGAGCTGGGCCCAACCTTGACTGTACTGGCTCTCAACTTAACAGGTAAAACAGGGTAGGATTAAATAAAAAGTATTTTTATAAGAGACTTAAAAGTACATACCAGGTTAAAACATGAGACTTTTTGTTTTTGTTGTCTGAAATGAGATGCAATGAATGGACAATTATAACATTTAACAGTAAACTTAGGTGCATTTAAGTTACATGTATACACACACACAGTGAACAGGAATAGGGCAAATTAGATACTCTTGGTGGGCCCTACAAAAGGCATATCACTGTGCAAAACATACATGCAATAGAGTTAGCAAGAGGAATTTAGAGGCAAAAACATAAGTAAACCAGGGGATCAGGCAGGGTGTACCTCAAGTAAAGATAGTGAGACTTGGTCACCTGACCTGGCTCTCAGTTAAGATGGTGGTGAAATCACGTGACCTCAGTTAAGATGGTGGTAAGGTCACCTGACCTCAGTCAAAAAGGTGGTAAGGCCACCTATGTAACAAGAGTTAACTCCAGGAACCAGGCAGGGAATAAATACCTCAGTAAAGATGGTGGAACTTGGTCACCTGACCTGGCTCTCAGTTAAGATGGCAGTGAAGTCACCTGACCTCAGTCAAAGTGGCAGTGGTCACATGTTCTATGGAAGAGGGATCTAGACCATGTCACAAGCCGTGGTGGGGAGCAAAAGGCTGGAATTGAAAACAGCTGCCTCGTGGATCCAACCAATCTTGTCAACAGCAGTGGCAGGGACAGTTTGAGGAAAAGTGGAACCAGCGAGACACCAGTGAAGTGAGGGTTTATACCACAGCTGAAAACGTGAAAACCCACATAAAGAAGAGCGTCCTCTCTCTACAGGCAGGGTGTGAAATGGCGGTGAACACCGCAGGGCTTGTAGAAGAGCGTCCTCTCTCTACAGGCGGGGTGTTAAAGCCTGACTGGCTTTGGTCCATGCTACTCACAAGCCAGAGAGGCCTAGAGGCCGCTTTGAGTGGTCTCTCACAGCGGGGATCACAGACGAGTGGTCCAAAAGAAAAGAAATGAAAAGAAAAACAGGAGAAAGAAAAATCTGAGGGACCCTGGGCCCCCAGTTGAATGCACCACACAGCGTGTGCAGTGACCCTGGGTCGTCCAGTCACTTTTTTTTGTTGTTGTTTGTTTTGTTTTGTTTTTTTAATCTTATTTCCTTCTTTGGTTAAGTTTGCTTTATTTATTTATGTTTTATATATGAGTGCTCTGCATATATGCCTACATGCCAGAAGAGGGCACCAGGTCTCATTACAGATGGTTGTGAGCCACCGTGTGGTTGCCGGGAATTGAACTCAGGACTCTGGAAGAGCAGCCAGTGCTCTTCACCGCTGAGCCACCTCTCTAGCCCGCCAGTCACGTTTTTAGCTATGGGAAACAACCATATGGGAAAAGATGAATGTGAGTGAGGGATCAACCATAGCCATGAATGCTGGACTCAACTATAGCTGTGAAGGCTGCATTTGGGGCTTGGAAGGGGAAAACTCACTACCGAAGCTGCTGGTGTACATAGAGGTTGGCGTTCAGGCAGATGGAATGCAGGGCTGCTGTGGAGAAACCCCCATTCCGGGTCCTGGTCCTGGGAGGGGGGCGGGAAGGCCTACTGAGTCTGACGGCCCAACGTTATGGTAAAACTAAAATGCTGGAGGTCCCCGAGTGGCTGCAGTGGGCAGCAGACCATGAGACCATGCTGCAGGTCCCCGAGTGGCAGCAGGCAGTAGGCAGCGGGTCCTGAGACCACTCGGGCCACAAAGGCAGCCAGGTCCCAGGCAGGGAGCCCCCAAGTGGCCTACAGGCCATGAGGGCCAGTGGGTCCTAGGCAGGGAGCTGCGTGACGGGTGAGAGACCGGACAGATGGACCTGCCATGCAGACTGAGGTTGAATATTTATTTAGTGGGTTATGGAGGGGAAACAAAAAGGGGGGAAGAAAAGAAAGGAAAAGAGCAGAGAGAGAGGCAGAAAGAGAAACAGAAGTGGGGAGAAGGGAGTGAGGCATTCAAGAGAGAGACAGAGAAAGCTCAGGCCAGAAGCAGAAGGAAGATATGCCTGCCTCAGCAGTGGATGGGGTGGAGTGGGGGTGGGGAGAGTAGGCAGTACTTGTCTCTTAAAGGGACAGGACAGATCATTACAGTCACAATCCACTGATTGAAAGTCACAGTTGCTCTCTATTGCAGCTGCTTGGGCAGTCTTCTGTGTTGTTAAGAGTAACCCTGCTGTGAATGTTTGTGGACAAGTCTTACTTTAAAGAGCGTTTTTATTCTTTTTTTTTAAATATATATATTCATCTGAATAGCTAGGAAGCTTCAACTGTTTTATTTAGGTTTCCTGTTTTCCCCCTAAATTCTGATGATAGGTCTTTTCACTTTTCCCTCAAAATCTTTTATTTTGGCAGTTTAGCCAAATGTACTTTCCAGAAAGTTAATTCAAATTTTTTTCTCCTCTTTCTTTCCTTCCTTGCCTTCCCCTTTCATATCTCTCCCCTATTCTTTGATAATTTTATATAATATATTTTGGTCATATTTTTTCTCCAGTCTCCTAACTCCTCTGAGATCCACCCTCTGCTCTCAATCTTGTGCCTTTTTTTTAATGATCCATTAAGTCCAGTTTGTCCTGCTCATCTACTCACTAATGTGGGGCCATCTACTGGATCATGGTTGATCTGTAGAAGTCATACCTTTAAAGAAAAGCGCTTCTCATCTTGGAGCTACCATCTGCCCACAGCTCTTAGGTAAGGGGAGGCTTGCGAACCTCTTCCTAAGCTGTACTATGACATGGCTGGCTTGATCTTGTGCAGGTAGTCTTCAGGCGGCCACTGCTGCTGTGAGTTTGTCAGCATATAAATTCCATTATGGTTAGCAGACGCTGTTACTCCAGTCCTTCCTGACAGAGAGGAGGTAACTCCAGCTTCCTCCTCTCTGACGGCCCTGGGCTTTGGACAGCATGGGAGATAGATGTCCCATTTGCAGCTGAGTACACCACCAATCCTTATCCTCTGCAGTCTGATCACTTGTGGGCTTCTGCATTCACCACCGCTGCTGCTCAGAGGAACTTCTCTCATCTGTCAGTGGAAGATAAGAGTCTAGAGAGCAGTTGTTCCATTGCCCGTTTGGGAGAATAATCATGGAAGCTTTGCTTGTGGGGCCTGTGAGCTCCTCACTCGTGGGTTCTTGGCCAGATTTACAGTACTAGACGTGTTTGGTTTTGTGTAGACAGCGTTAAATCCATTAGAAAGTGATTGGCTACTCCCATAACGTTCATGCCACAGTTACTGACATGGGCATATCCTGTCATACTGGTCACTGTTGCAGTTCACAGAGGTCACCAGCAGGTTAGACTGTTGGTGTCTTTTTCTCCCCCAGCTAGCAGGGTAGAATCTTCCTGGTCAGTACCAATTTTATTTTTCCATGTCCTGTGATCAATGAATGTGCTGGCTTAAGCAATAGGGTCTTACTGTCAAGTTCTCATGGGAAGTCAAGAGCAATGGCAATGGCCTGTATTGTTTCGGCAGTGTTCTGACCAGCAGCTTGAGGGGAGGTAACCTACACCTGGCCCTGAGCTTTTTATTGCCAGTCTATAGCTTCTGGGATGAGCATCATCCTGGGTGTAGGGTAACTTAAGTTACCTAATAAGTCCTTTTATGGATGTATGTTTCTGTTTCTCTTGAATGGGATCACTGATCACCTTAAGGCAAAACCCTGAAGCTTTCTGTTAGAGATTTAGCCACCCCACACTACAATGATTAGAAAAGGTCAGAAACATGTAAATTTCTCTACTAAATGGTTCCCTTCTACCAGTCAGAGTCCTTTTATGTTTTTTTAAGTAAAATTTCCCTTGGTTTCTGCCTGCTGCTACTCATTTTCCTTTGCCTTAAAACTGTCATAGAAAAATATCCTGTCTGAGGTTTATAACTCTTGTCTTCAAGAATCTTAATATAACAAGAGCTATTTCTCCGTCTCAGGACACCAATAGTGACTGTTTTAAACTCTGCTTTATTTTGCTACAAATCCATGAATGGCTTTCTCTGTTGCTTCTGATAGACTTCAGTTCTTAGAGTTGCATATGTGGCCTGTGGTGCCCCTCAGCCCACTGTCTGTCTTGTTGACCTTCACTGCCTAATGTCTCCCACCTGGCTCACTCTGAGGTCCTCTGATCTCTTTGCTTCAGAGGCTCTTCTCCTGGATGTCCATATGCTGACTCCTTCAGCATCTTCAGATCTACGTTTAAAGGTGACATTTATCTTAGACTGTCCTAATTGGAAGAGCCTGCTTTTGATGCTTACCTCATTTTAGACATGGTACTTCACCTGTATATTTTTAAATTGCTGGCTTCTGTCCTATAATAGTAACTACACAGGACAGATCTGTTTGTCGCTTGGTCATTGCTGCATTGCTGCTGCTTCACTGTTGCTGTCTCCTTTGGGAGACTGCAGATTCTCCAGAAATAGTTGTTAAATGAACAGTATCCTTGACTCACAAATTGTGCTATTTTGAAGTTCGGTCTGTTTGCTTTTCTTATAAAGAGAGGGATATTTCTACTTATTGATTAAAAAAAGAACAGTTTAGGGAAGAGATGTGAACTCTATTTTTTGTTTCCTAATATTTTTTCACTTTAATTTTTTGTTGTACTTTAAGCTGTTGTGTGTGTATGTGGTTCGTTTATGTTATGGACCTTGCATCGTCTCAGAATCCTAGATTCCAGACATTTAAATTTCTGTCTTTAAAAGGGAGCGCACAGAAGAGTTGCTTTAGCTTGAAACACATGGGAATTCTTCTAGGGAACAAAGAGTGATGGATTTAGCTGTTGATACAGCAGTCAATTTAAAGCGTTTTAATCTAAGAGGCCCTTAATCAGTCTTATTCAAAACAGAAGTGTATTCTCTCCTAAGTAATTGGCTGAGACCAGAACCATTAACAAATTGAATAAAGATTTTGCTAATGCCAAAGGACTGTACTGTTAGCAAGATTACCCCAATTACATCATCGTGCTCCAAGATGTGCACTTGCTAAATACAGCTGATGTAGTGTTTTCAGTGTTGCCAATTTTGAGATCATTAGTTGAATGACATTTCACTGTCCTCAAACTTGTACTGCTCATATGTTTTTGACAGGAAGCGGTAGCAATTTGAAAGTCATTGATGTGTCTTATCAACATCTTAAATTTGAATTTGGAGAGAAATCTCATGGTAGATGTTTTGTATAAGTTTGTAGGTCAAGAAGTATAAGTTTTTTTGTTACCCGGAAAGTGAGACCATGCTGACTCCTGCGTCTAAACTTGAACATATAGTTAGGTCATATCCCTAAGTGAGGGTATAGTTAGGGCAGATCCCTAAGATGTGATATTTATAAGTGTTTCTACCTTCTTTTTCTTTTTTGTTTTGTTTTGTTTTTTCGAGACAGGATTTCTCTGTGTTGTTTTGGAGCCAGTCCTGGACCTAGCTCTTGTAGACCAGGCTGGCCTCGAACTCACAGAGATCTGCCTGCCTCTGCCTCCCGAGTGCTGAGATTAAAGGCGTGTGCCACCACCGCCTTGTGCATTTTTACCTCTTAAGACTTGATGATTTGGTCACAAGGAAAGCACAGAGTACTGAAAGTAGATCACCCTTTTGGTCCCTTTATTTTTGGACTTTTGCAGAAGGCAGCATGTTCCATCTGTCCTCTGGGGACTGTCAATGGGTTGTCCTCCCAGAGATTTGCCCTGTATGCTCTGTAGAGGTAGACAGTTGCTTAGGAAGATCACCCTGAGTTCAAGGGCAGTTTGGGCTGCATTAGTCGGTACTAGACAAATCTGGGAACCATATAGTAAGACTTTTTTTTTAAATAAACAAATAAACAAGAAAGAGGCTTTTAAGAGGGACCAAAGTTCAAGAGCATTCTCAGTTTTCTCTTTCAAGTGACCTGCATTTTCACAAGATGGTGCCTTCTACTAGTGCCAGGTGGCTCTTCCCTGACACTAGTCTCTGTAACTACTACAAATACTCCATACCTTTCTCACCAGGCTTCTCATTCATACCTCACTACAGACCTGGCTGAGGGCAGTTAGCACTAACTATGCCACTACCTGTGGGCTACCCTGTCCTCAGTTTTCCTCTGTCAAACGAATTAGTTCACTACCTTTAAACTAACCTCACTCAGATTTTCAGACAGGGCAGGATGCAGCTAGCATCACACAGCTGCGCTAACACAGTCCCTAATGGAGTCCTCAGAGGCCAGGCCTTCATTGTATACATTCTTGTTCCCAGCAGAATGGCCCCTTGAGATTTTTAACCCAAAGTTCTCTTGTTCTGCTGCTGCACTACATCCAAGAGCTGCCTGTTCTCCTGTTGCCACTTCCCGTCTTGTGATCTTGTGGGTCTCTACCTTTCATTTCACTGTAGGAGTGCTGGGATTACTGATGGGTACCACCATACTGGGCTTTTTACCTAGGTTCCTAACATTGGACTCACATCTTTAGGCTTGTATAGTCTCAGATTGTTTTCCTGGCTAAGTCGCTTAAAATTAAAATCTTTTCTACCATTTGTAACCTGACCTCGTTTTTATTCTATTTCTATTACTCAGTACCATGCAATATTGCTTACTTATTAATCATCACTGGATCTTTATCCACTTGAATGTTAGCTTTAGGGAGTAGGTATTTCTGTTTTTTTTTTGTTATAGTATTAAGCTGCAAGCTTGCAGCGGTACCTAGAGCATCGTGTGTCATTATGGAAGGCTTGTTGAATCCGTTCTTTGAGCAGTTACAGTGCTGAGGTAACGGCTGAGTTGCAGCATCCAGCAATGGGGAGTGATTCGGAGCCATGTAGTGTCCACTGGGGAGCATCTACACATCTGTGTATCTGTATCATACGTAACTGTGTCTCTGAACAGTGTTGTTTCTTACAGCTGTGACCAGGTTAAGGGGATCTCTGAGCTGCTAGGCATGTTCAGGGAATTTGTCATAGGCCAATTTAACTATACAGTGGCTTGTGTTTCATTGTCTCTGGGGTGAATGTCAGCTTTGTATTGTGTGCTCAGGTTTTTTGTTATCTCTCTCTGTGTCTCCATGTCTTTCTCGGTCTCTGTCTCTCTGTTAACCCCCTCTCCATTCACCTAGTGGATAGAGTCCACCTTCATCTCATCCCATCACTATCCACTAGGTGAAAGGGGGTGGCGCTGTCACTGTGAGTTTATTCGCACAGATGGCTGCTGACTTATTTCCTGACATTTGTTTTCCATATGCTTGCCGTCAGTCCTGCTACAGTTCTCACAGTGTGCAGAATGCAGAATCCCGTTACCAGCCGACTTGTTGGCATTTTGAAATGTAACCTCCTGTGCTTCGTGGCGTTCAGGCATGCGTGTTGAGAGCATCAGCAGCTTTCTACTGCAGCTATGGCCGAGTCATCATTTCCACTGCCATTTAAAAACGGATAGAAAGCTAGGGTGAAAGTGCACCTTTACAGATATTTCATAAGTCTCAATACTGTTTACTCAGTAGGAATCGTTACTGTCCCAGCAAAACCAGGTTTCCCCTCAAATTGTAAGGCTTTTTGCTTAAGATTCATAAATATGTAGATAATTGTCATTGTTAGCTTCTACTGTGAATTTGACATAAACTTGGTGTCACCTTAAAAGAGGAACCTCAACCAAAGAATTGTCTCCATTGGATTGGCCTGTGTGAAGCACGATTAATAAAAACTCAGAGAGAGAAATTGGAGTTCACCTGAATCCAAAAAGCAAAACAACCAGCCACTGACTCTTATCTCAACCTCAGTCCGAAATGGCGATCCAGCCTCTGGGAATCTCAGAATGAGACTGTGTCTGAGAGCTGCCTCCTCCCATTTTATAATCCTCTCTAGGGCTGGGATTAAAGTGTGCACCACTGGGATTAAAGGCATGCACTGCCTGGTTTCTATGGCAGCTAGTATGGCTACTGGGATTAAAGTTACCACTGCCTGGTCTGTAAGGCTGACCAGTGGGGCTGTTTTACTCTCTGATCTTCAGGCAAGCTCTATTTATTAAAACACAAATGAAATGCCACTACACCTATGACCATGTCTGTGGGGGCATTCTCTTAGTTGCTAATAGATGTAGGACGGCCCAGCTCACTGTGGATGATGCCATCCCTGGGCAGGGGTCCTGAGCTGTAAGAAGATAGCTGAGCAAGTCAGAGGGAGCAGGCCAAGAAGCAGTGTTCCTCCATGCTTTCTGCTTCAAGTTCTTGCCTTGATTTCTTCCTTGGTTTTCCCTATGGATGACCATAACCTGTAAGATGAAATAAATCCTTTCCCCCACAAGTTGCTTTTGGTCATGGTGTTTTGGTTTCATGGTCATGAAACCAAACTGAAGCAATAATATTTAAGGAAAAAACATATAAAATGCTAGACAGTACAGGTTTGTCTAATGCCATAGTATGTTTTTGTTGTTGTTTGATTGATTTTTGGTTCTGAGGGAAATGAGGATGAAACTTAATTCCTTTGTTTATCTGTTTTATTTTTTTTAGTTTTACACGCCCTTGTAATTAGGAACCTATTGTATGCAAAGCAAGGAATGGCTTGTATTCCTTGAATTACTTGATATTGTAATGATCATTTCCTGTATTATTCTGACATCAGCTTTGTTCAGACTTGGGACCAGAGCCTTTGCTTACTACTTCCTAAGTTGAACTCTGTCCCCCTATAAAACATGGTCCTCAGGCTGCAGTTTACAGCTTTGCCTATTTGACTAACGACCCTATTGAGTGGATTGTAAGGACTGTCCCCAAATTTCTTCCCTCTTCTCCCGACCCCTTGCAGAAGCTGACATGGAACCATCTGTGCTCTGGTGTGCACTGTTCCTGTGAAACCTACCCTTAATTCCTGGGCCCACCCCTGTTTTCCTTTGGCACACTCGTGTTTATCGGGGAAATGGTCTCCATATTTTCCCTCAGTGTGCTGGGAGGACTAGCATAGCTTTTTTTTTTTTTAATCTAAATAGAAGGTATGACTCTGACCCGTGTCGGATTTTGCACAAATGCACATTGTCGAGGACTTACCAATACGGCCTTGTGTAGCTTGAGAAATCAGTCTTCCCCAAAGTCATTTCTTTCTTGATCACGAGGGTGTGTAATGAGAAAGCTTCGAAACCATAACCCTGCAAAGCAGATCAGACATCTAATTGAAAAGAAGTCCTTTTCCGTGTGGGAAAGATTCATGCAGCATTTTTACCGTGTGCTCTCTGGACACAGACTGTGGAAAAGCCTTGGGTGATTACAGCAGCCGTGAGGAGGGGATTTGACTAACTAATCAAATATGTAAGAACAGTGTAGCTAGAACTTAGGAAGTGTTCCATAGAAACATGTCCTTCATTTTCCTCTTCTCGGTGTGCTCCCTTGAGGCACTAGTCAGGTTCAGGACACGAGTGTAGATTTACTGGCAGGGTGTAAGAACTGTCAGAGATCCCAGTTGCCCCACCGGTAACACCTCCCCCAATCACAGCTAGGGCAGTGGCATTCAACCAGCCAGATACGGCGTGCCTCCGTCACACGGTTCTCTCATGTTGCCTGTGTTTTTGAGGAAACTGAGGTCACAATACTCTTGTTTTCTTGGAGTTCCTCCTCTTGCCCATTTTGTGCATCCAGACAACCGTAGATCTGTTGTCCTCCCGTGTTTTCTTATTATTTCTCTCATGGCATGTGAGTGGGGTCGTGCAGTCATCTTCGGGATTGACTCCTGGGTTATAACTAGCTGTTTGGAGATTTGTCTCAGTGGTTCTTGGCACGCCATTTCTTTTTAATTGCCGTGTTATGGGGTGGGAAGTAGTTTAAAGCCCGGCGGTGGTGGCGCACGCCTTTAATCCCAGCACTCGGGAGGCAGAGGCAGGCGGATCTTTGTGAGTTTGAGACCAGCCTGGTCTACAAGAGCTAGTTCCAGGACAGGCTCCCAAGCCACAGAGAAACCCTGTCTCAAAAACAAAAAAAACAAACAAAAAAAAAAAAGAAGTAGTTTAAACACTCAGTTCTTGAAGAACATCTTAGCTGTTTCCAGTTTGGAATTATTACAGAGGAACGTTTGTGTGTTGTTTTTGTCATGTGATTATTAAATCATATGGTCGCTGTTGTTGCTCTGAAGAGAAACTGCAGTGGCTATATTGTGTTGCACTCCTATCAGCAGTAAATGGAGAGCTGCATTTTCTGTATCTCTGGCAGCACTTGTATTGACACATCTATTTGGGCTGCTCTAGAAGGCATGTGGTGAAATCTCGCCATTGTTCCAAACGGTGGTTGGCATTTTTCCTTGTACTTGTTTGCCATCTCGTCTCACCTGACATATCTCTTTATGTGCAGTGCATTTTTTAAAAAATTCGATGAGTACTATTTTTATATCATTTCCACTACTCCCTTTTCTACTCCAGAGCCCCCCACATTCATGATCTCATTTTAAGTATTATTGCTAGACACACACACAAACACATACGCACACACACATGCATGCACATATGCACGCACACACGCGCACGCACACACACACACATACACACACACACGCGTACACACACGCGCACACACACACGCACATACGCAAAGCCTACTGAGTCTGTTCAGTGTTGCTCATATGTGTATGTGTCCTAAGACTGACCACTTGGGATTAGATAACCTATCAGGGGGATCATCCCTGGAGAAAACTGATTTTTCCTCTCAGCAAATGTTTAAACCTGTAGCTCTTTGTCTCAGGGTGGGGCTGTGTGGTTTAGTTGACTGTCTTCCGTATGCTCTCACATTTGAGTGTTTGGTGCTGTTGGTAGACTGTGGAACCTTTTGCTGGAGAAAGCACATCACTGGGGGCAGGCTTGCCTGCCTTCGGGTTCACTCTCTGCCTCGTGTTTTCAGTTGAAGATGTGATCTCTCAGCTTCTTGTGCCTGTTTGACCCCCTCCAGAACTGTAAGCCAAAATAAACTTCCATCTGTAAGTCATGTTTGGTCAGAGTGTTGTAGCAACCAAAAGAAAGCAATACAGTGTCTTGTAAATCTCATCCCCTCCATGTCATGTCAGCTCATGTGGTTATTATGTGGGTCTTCTTTAGAGAGCCGTATTGCTAAAATTTCATGGGTGCAGTATCTCCATCGTGATTAGAAGAGGCTCTCTCACAGCTGGCATCCTGGTCCTCTACTTCTTACGGTCTTTCTGCTCTCTCTTCTGTGATGTTCCCTGAGCTTTAGGTGTGCAGATTACACTGTAGCTGGGGCTGGGGATGCCATTGTCACTTACTCTGAGCAGTTTGGCCAGTTGTGAATCTCTGCAACACCCCCTCTGTTGGAAAAAAAAACTATTTGATGAGAGCTGAGGGCCACATTTTAAGTTTTGCCCTATGGTCTGGGTGCTTCTTATTTATCTAAGATACCAATCCTTTGTCAGGCGTGTGGTTTGCACATGCTCACCCCTACTACATAGCGTAACTTGTGTTTTAATGGGGTCATCTGCAGAGCAAGCACTTTGATTTTGTTGAAGATTGATTTCCCATTTTTTCCCTGTAGATTCTGCTTTTATTTAATATATATATATATATATATATATATTGTCTTGGGCATTATTTAAAAGCATGTGGTTAACTTCCTGATACTGGCATTTTTTTTAATGTTCTTCCAGTTACTTATTTTTAATTGATACCCCGATGAACACTCTGTGTATCAAAAGTAATATATACTTGGTGGCAAATATCACAGTGATATTTAAAAATAATCATAAAACTTGAAATGTAGCATTAATTTATTTAGAACATTGATTAAATATTTTTAATTAATAAAAACATTTTATTAATAATAGAAATAAATCTTTTTTTTTCGAGGTAGGGTTTCTCTGTAGCTTTGGAGCCTGTCCTGTAGCTAGCTCTTGAAGACCAGGCTGGTCTTGAACTCACAGAGATCCGCCTCTGCCTCCCGAGTGCTGGGATTAAAGGTGTGCACCACTAGCGCCCGGCAATAGAAATAAATCTTAAAATTCTTGTTCATAGAATTTAGAATGTGTGAAATCAACTATGGCTTTAAATAAGAAATATCTGAAACAAATTGATAGACTATACTTGAAAATAAACCGCTGTGTGTTTGTGTTTTTAAGAACAAAAGAAGCAGGTGCATGAAGAAGAGAAATAACATACGCTAGAAACGAGTATTGTGCTTACATGCTGAAGGAGTGAGACGGGGAATGGCTAGCTGTGGCATGGGACTCAGAATGTTGCCACAGTGGCAGCCGGGGAAGTCAGGCTGTGCAAAGCTGCCTTCAGAACTGAGTCACGGAATTAATTTCATAGGAAGGGACAAAATTCCCACCTCAAATGTTTTTGAAAAGAGAAGAGAAATGTATTACTGTTTTGAATAGATGGGGAGGACCTGCCCTGAAATCAACTAGATGGGTGTGGACTGGAGTTAAAGGTCTGTAAACGAACTCAGGGGAGTCATGGTAAGATAACTGACCGTGATCTTGACCTGAAAGGGAGGGCTGGAGAGTAGCATCTAGTATCTATTTTATAGTATCATCTATTTTATAGCATCTGTTTCTAATATCCTCTTTGGCAGATGTGTTGCCCCTACTTTTACACATATCTCATTGCCCACAAAAGCTCAGTCCAGCGGTTAAATGAGATTTCCTCAGTTTTAACCCAAACCGAAGAAACTGAGGGTTGGGATTAGCTGATTTGCTCAGTAGTGGGGATGTGAGAAGAGTGGCCCTTGGGCTTTGAATACAGATCTGATTGGTTGAAAACTACGTCAATAAATGCTGAGCCTGCCCACACGGACCAGGAAAATGCCCTCTTCCTTAGAGGCCTGAAGACGCTATACCTGCACTCCAAGTACCTGTTTGTGCGGTTTGTCACCTCCTCTGACGATGCCCCCTGAGAATGCAGCTCATGTGATTTTGCCATGTGTCCTCTGAAAAGTCTCCACACTTGTCAGTACAGGTCAGGTCTCCTTCATCTAAAATGCTTGTGACTGCAAGTGTTCCAGACTTTATGACCTTCAGATTTGGGGCTATTTGCTATGCTTTACCAGCGGAGCATGCGCAGTGTGAAATGTGTAATCTGAAAGGCCCTAGTAGAGCATGCGCAGTGTGAAATGTGTAATCTGAAAGGCCCTAGTAGAGCATGCGCAGTGTGAAACGTGTAATCTGAAAGGCCCTAGCGGAGCATGCGCAGTGTGAAATGTGTAATCAGAAAGGCCCCAAATTCCAACCACTTGTGTGGCACATTATTATTGAAAAATTTTGAACCATTTTTGGTGTTTGGATTTCTGAATCAGGAATGTCCAAACTATGTACCTTTCCCTTTTTCAAGCAATTTCTCTTTTTTTTCTATTACTAGTGTTGAAGAAAATAATGGGTATTTCTTTTAAATCTGGATCCAGGAAAATTGTAATTCCTGCCTTTTATCTTCATCTTTCCCTCATTGAGAAAAGTATCTGGAGACCCAGACAGCCTGTGTGCCAGCGTGAAGATTGTGTTCTCTTATGTGATCGTGTCCGCGTTTGCTTCCTATTACTGTTTTTTTAAGTAAATGACCTTGAAGTACATCCTTTGGCTTGAAGTGTGCATTGTCTGATATTAATATAGCCCGTGCAGCGTTTTTTTTTCATGCTAGCTGTGTGGTATGCTTTTCTCCCATTCAAAAAAAAAAAAGTTTTTTGAGACAGGATTTCTCTGTAGCTTTTGGAGCCTGTCCTGGAACTAGCTCTTGTAGACCAGGCTGGCCTCGAACTCACAGAGACCTGCCTGCCTCTGCCTCCCGAGTGCTGGGATTAAAGACATGCGCCACCACTGCCCAGCAAAATTACTGTTATAAAATGTATCTGGTAAGAAGAGGAATAGAAAGGAGAGAGAGAGGGAGGGAAGAAGGGCGGAGGAAGGGGGAGAGAGAGAGAGAACATGTAGAGGCCAGAATCTGATACCTGGTGATCAGGTGTCTTCCTTTATCGCTCCTTACCTTCTGTTTTGGGCTAAGGTCTTTCACTGAGCCCATAGCTCACTGGTTGACTGGCCTGGCTGTCCAGTGAGCTCCAGGGCTCTGCCTGTTTCTGCTCATGCCCTGTGTTTTACATGGGTGCTGGGGATCTAACTGTCATACTTACACGGCAGGTGCTTTCCTGACTGAGCCATCTCTCCAGACGTGGTTATTAGTTTTTGGCTTTATAGGATTAATATTTACAGCCAGTTTTGTTAATTTGAACCATGTTCAGAATTGTATTTTGTAGAGTAATTATAAGTTAATATTTCATTGAACTTTTTACATTGACATGGGAGAGAGAAGAAAGTCATTTATCAACTAATTAGTAACATTTCCAAGTAAGGAGCAATGTTTGTAGGAGGTCATATATTTACAGTTCTGGGATGAAATATTTATTTAAAAATATTTAAATATTTAAATATTTAAAATATTATTGGTTCATTCTCCAAGTATTTAACATTATTTTGCTGGCATTTAAACCCATGACATGAAGATACAAAGACCCTGTGTGGGATAGGTTTTTGTTGACTTGATACAAACTAGAGTCAAATGGGAAGAGGGAACCTCAGTTGAGAAACTGCCTCCATCAGATTCACCTGTAGGCAAATCTTTGAGTCATTTTCTTGATTAATGATTTATATGGTAATTACTCCTAGGCTGGTGCTCCTAGGTTGTATGAGAAAGCAGACTGAACAAGTCATGAGGAGCAAACCGGTAAGGAGCACTCCTCCATGGCCTCTACTTTAGTTCCTGCCTCCAGTATTCTACCAAGTTCTTGCCCTGACTTCCTAGATGATGGACTGTCATGCAGCTGAAATAAACCCTTTCCTCACCGAGTTGCTTGCGGTCTTAGCGTCTTCACCACAGCACAGGAAGCAAGCTAATACAGACTCTGAGTTTTAAACTAGAATATAAGTACTACAGCAAAATTCCCAGTCTTTTCATGGGCAAGTGTAGAGTGTACACAGGACAGAACTTTGTTTTGAGCAGAGGTAATAAACCTTAACTAATACAAGGCAGAATTCTACACTAAATTTTGTTATGTTCCATGTAATTAAAATATTGATGACAACTATATTCACTTCTCGTTATGGGTCTCAGAAGACTAATTAGTGTACCATAAGACTTTTACCTAGTCAGAGAGAAACGGCTCCTGCTCATATTTGTACCGCCAGTGCTTGCTTTAGACCTTGCAAATAGCATCTTCTAAGCAATATAAGGAGTTGTGTTTTTTAGTTTTTCTTTTTATACATTTGTGTTTTTGATATATACATACAATTTATTTTGTAGGATAGTCTTTAATTTACAATTTTCTATAGTTTTTTCATGATCTAGTTATGGCTGTGAATTTATTATTAGTCTATTATAAAAGTGATCTTGTAGCCATCACGGTACATAAACTTTAGGTTCTTGACAGCCATTTCCTAGTTTGGGTCATGTTAATTTTGACCTCTTGGGTTAGATGGAGAAAGCTTCCCCCATGAATTTTTTCCCCTCTGTAACATGGAAGCAATGGGAGTGGGTATATTGACATTTTCGTTGATAACTGTGCACTACTCAGATACACTTAAGCCAGTGTGGGAGCACATTCCTGGAATCTCAGTACCCAGGGGTTGAGGACTTGCTGGGGAACCCAAGGCCTTGTGCTGCTAAGGCAATTACTCTTCCGACTGAATCACATCCCTAACCCATTCTCTGTTTCTGTGTAACATTGATGACTCTCACTTAAGTCAGTCCCTCTTCTGCACTAGCGAAAGAAGATATTCACCCAAAACTCGTTTAAGAAAGAGATTTATTTGAGAAGGAGGAGTCCAGAGAGTGCCTGCCTCTGCCAGAGTGGGAAAGGACAGCCAGCAACTGAACTGGCAGGGGATGTATGTGGGCCTTCTTAGAGTCGTTGTTTACCAAGGAGATTTTTTGCTCAGGGATTGGTTAGTTTTCCTGCTCAGGGATTCATTAGTTTACCTCCTCATGGGCAGAATTGGCTCTGGTTTCAGGGGCCAGGACATATCTCTTTCACTGGCTCTGGTTCTAGGGCCAAAGTCTGTCTGTTTCTTGATGAAATTTGAGTACCAGACTTAGAACTTAAATTTTTTTAAAAAAAATTTTGTAGGATGGTTAATGAGTCTTTGAAGAAGGAAAATGGCATCTTGAGATAGAATAAAGGTAGGGATCCAGTTGACGACAATCTGTGGCAGTTTGTAAAGAGATGGGTCATGGCTGTCTGCACTGAAGACTACATGAGAGACACAGAAAAGCTAGGTGACTAAAATGTCTTGTATTTATAATGCTTTAAAATGTCACAAACACTGTAATGAGCATTTTCTGTTTTGCTACCCATTAAGGAGGTGGAAAAGCAGATGGTTCGGGTAGATGGACTTCTGTTTTGTATGAGGAAGTGGAGATTTTGAGACCCTGTCTTAGCCAGGGATGAGGGAACACTGGCTTACATGTGAACCAAAGCAGGATGTACAAGCTCAGTGCTCTGTCTGGTTGTTTTGCACCAATGGTAGGCAGCACCCAGCTGTGCATTAGTCTATGGCATGGATGGGGTCAGGTCAAACATGTTTACAGGTCCCTCTGAGTACCCGGAAGTGCTTTTCCTGAGGACATGGTGTGTTGACGTCTTTTGGAGGTCCATTCTGGTGACTGGTGGAAGCAGAGAAGGGCTCATATTAGACACCGTGCTAGCGACTCTTCCAGTTAACGTTAGCAATCAGTATGTTGAGGATCCTGAATACACACCTTTAAACTGAGTTCCCTCTCTGTACCTCTGAAGGACCCGGGAGAAGCGAAAGTGTGTCTCTGTTTTCTCTTTACGTCCTCTCCCACGTTGACGGTACTTTCCTTGCTCTCTTTCCAGCTTGGCTTTGCGTCACTGCTGTGTCTGTTCAGTGGTTTTTCATGCCAAGTGATTAGTATTCAGGTCCCATAAGCACTGTGAGGCTGATTTTCAGGCCCTGTGGAGCAAAGGTGGCTTGGCTGAATCCTCTTGAAGGCTGTGTTGTCAGAGGCCTGAAACCACTGCACTTCGCAAAGCTTGGAACCTGAGATTTTTTTAGGGAATGAATCTAAAACCACGTGGCCACACTGTCTCATAAAGCTGTTTCTGCTGTGTGATGTTTTAAAGGGAACTTAAACTGCCGTAGTCTTCCTCTCCTGATTCTCTCTTTCCTGATTAACTTGTACTCCGTGTTATTCAATTCAAAGGAAGCGATTAGTTTCTACCATAATTGGGAGCCATAGTAAGTTAATGGACTTTGGAAAGTATAAGGACCTCTGGTACCACAGGCTAGCTGGTACATCAGCAGTTTCTTGCCTCACTCTCTGTTTACTGAATGTGTCTCATGGTATGAACCTCATGTCTGGGTGTCTTAGTGTCCTTCTAAATAGAAAGGGGGAAAGGAAGGAAGGCAGGACAAAGGAAAGAAAGCCTCGTTTGTTCTCCTTCGACAGAGAGTGTTTAAAGATAGTAGGAAGTCAGTAAGGATTTTCAAAATACGCTATTTACTAGTTGAAATTTGTATGTTTTTAAACACACGTTTTAAAAAAGCTATCTTAAAATGACAGCAAGGTTTTAAAAACCCATCTGGATATGGTGGCACGTGTTAGTAATTACAGTACTTGGAAGGTGGGGCAAGAGGATCAGGAGTTGAAGGAGCTACATAATGCCTATACGTATACATATGCCCTACATAATGGCCTTGAGAAATACCTTTGTCCACTCCTGCTCCCCCCAAACCAACCCACCGTTGACTCTTTATATATATATATAAATATATATAAATGCATATATATACATATATATATATATGATTGCTTAGCATTCTTAATTTTTAGAATAGTCTGTTTAGAGACCCCTTTACTGTTGGATTCGACAGGTAAGACAAGAGGCTGATCTACTGCATCTAGAGGAGAGTTTACCGAGATCTCAGGTTAAAGGAGCCTGAAATTGACTTCCCATTAGTCTAGGCTATTTGTGTTGATTCCTACAGAGTAGAAACATGCTTAAAGTTGACTGTGTTCTTCTGTGCCACCTGAACCCATTCTTCACTTGTCTTTTGTAGCTTGAGACAGTGGGATGGCAACTCAACCTGCAAATGGCTCACTCGACTCAAGCAAAACTGCAGTCTCCTCAGGCCATGCTGCAACTGGGAGTGAGCCAGGAGGACTCCAAGGTGAGAAACTGCCCTGGTGAAATGTTTGGTAGGTCCTTTCCTCATTGATGGAGGAGTCTGCCTTTAAAAACGTAAGTGCAAATCAGCTACAACAGCTTATCTTGCAATGTGCTTCTCTTATAGACCATTTGATAATGTCTTTTCATTTGTGTGAAATAAAAATTTAATGGAGTCACTATGAAATTACTGGTTTTGGTGCCCCCCTCTCTCCGTGTGTGTTTTAAACTGTAAGCTGCGTGCATAAAGAGAGAAGGACATTTGCTCTTGTCCAGCCAATGCCTGGGTCAGATAATTTGAATTACATTTTGGGAATAGTATGTTTTTGTGTTTCAGTCCTAACTCTTGCAAGATAGATTTTTGCATTAGCTTACATTAGAGGGCACCTCCTCGTTTAGTATCAACTTTACAACAACCTGAACATTAAGGTGAAAGAAGTGTCGTTGAAGGTTCCCCACTGTGGCATGAAGAGAAATAGGTTTCAGATAAATGAGAACTACTTATCATATTTTATATTTAATTATCCTTTTAAGATAGAAAAGGAGAGAAGCCCCTCCCCCAATAGATGAGACTTTGTGTTATTTTGAGATGTTTGAATGGATCTGGGACTAGGGTGCTGTGGGGGATCTGAGGATGCAGAGGTTACAGTGACTGAATGTGTTCTTCCTATAGCTATCTTTATAATGGTTTCTGTTATATGTTTGAGTTCTTTCTTTTTTGGTCTTCTTTAAGTGATTTTCAGATATCTTCCAATTTTTCGTTTGTTTTCTCCTCCATTTCTTTAAGGTGATTTCTAATTTCATCTTTATAATGGGATAGAATGCACTTTGATATTATGTTCACAATTAGGTATTATAGTGTAGGTATTTGTATCTTTTTGAAAAACTGGACCAGCCCAAGATATATACCCAGAAAATACTAATATGATTTAAGTCATATATAATGCATTAGTTTCATACAATAATAATTTCCTTTAATTCCAAATAATTTCCTTTCACGCATTTCACTGGAAAATGATACAAACTTAACCTTAGTGGTGACATAATTGTAGCATGGTACCTAATCTTTGTAAGACTTTCTTTCGTAGAGCATGTATGTGTATCTTATATGGTTTGTATCTGTGAGGATTTCATGTCTACTGTGTATAAAGTACTTACTCCAATGTGGTAAATTATCAGTACTGGCTGTTATCATCATCACTATCATCAGTACAATGTAGGGCGTTGTATGAGGAGGAGAGGGTTGTGTCTCACCGTGGCTAGCTTATACCCAAAATAATTACACACAAACTGTATTTATTTAAATACTGCCTGGCCAATTATCTCTAGCCTTTTCTTGGCTAACTCTCACATCTTAAACTAACCCATTTCTAATAGTCTGTATTTCACCACGAGGTGGTGCTTTACTGGAAGATTCTAATCTACGTCCATCTCGGGTAGGAGCATCATGGCGTCTGGCATCTTCCCTTCTCCCCAGCCTTCCGTTCTGTCTACTCCTCTTACCTAAGGGCTGACCTATCCTACAGGCCAAGGCCGTCTCTTTATTAACCAATGAAAGCAACAGAAAGTAAAGAAGATCCCTCCTACACCAGTAGGGAGCTAAAATCAATCAATCAATCAATCAGTCAGTCAGTCAGTCAGTCAATCCATTTACTTCAGGCCAAAGTTCTTGCTAAATTGATTTGGTAATGTAGTTACTGTCATTTACTTTTCTTTGTCATCTTTCTCTCTCTTTTTTCTTGATATACTTTTAATATTTATGCTTAGGGGGAATTCAAGAGCAAAAGAACAGCCTGGGAAGTCCCTTTCCGTCCTGTAAACCAAGGAAGGTATTCCTTTAGGTTTGGGAGAATGGTCTAGAGGCATTGGAGTAGACTGGGGCTCACCATGGCATGTTTAAGTAGCCCTGTGCTGTCTCTGTTTGATCTCTTAATGACTACTGTATATTAACTCTAGGTAGCTACAGAGCTACAGCACTATGTGAACTAAGAGATATTATTTTCAGCAAATATTAGATATACTTTCAGCACCAAGAATTTCATAGTGCTTCTCTTTGGGGTGCCCATAGTCTCTCAGCTCCATTACAATGCCTATAAAACCATGCCTTTATGTCTGTATGTCCATTTCATTGTGAATGAAGCAATAATACTTCAGCAAGACAGTCATTTTTATAATTCATATTGCCTAGAAATTCAATACAGATGTGAAATCTAGATAATTTGTGATATGGGTTCAAGTATATTTACATTTTCTATGTGTTTCTCTTTGGAAATTTTGATTGAATCTTATTACATATGAGCATTATTTAGCCCTGTAGTGTGTAAAACTGGCACTACTATCTTTCTGATAGTGTGTAAAAAAGCAGCACCCACTGTGAGGGCTGTGAGCTCTTTATCCTGTGTGCAGATGGAGTCATTTCTTATGTTGCCCCCTCCTATGGCACCATGTGGACTTGACCCAGCTAATGTTTCCTAGACAGTAGACACACACTGGAATGTAAAACCACTGTCAACTTGGGCAGGAGCATGCTGGGTCCAAGTGATTCTGGCCTCAAGGAACAGTTGACAGCTGCATCGTCTACTCAGCTAACTGCTTGGATTTTCTTGTTTACAGTCCCCTGTTATCATGATTTTATCCTTTTATTTCTGCTTCATGTGGCTGTTGGGTGTTTCTGTTATTAAAGACCACAGTATTGTTCTCTCTCTCTCTCTCTCTCTCTCTCTCTCTCTC
>JAQHUG010000065.1:4496064-4518944 GCA_028555095.1 Dicrostonyx torquatus
TTCTCTCTCTCTCTCTCTCTCTCTCTCTCTCTCTCTCTCTCTCTCTCTCTCCCTCTCTCTCTCCCTCCCTCCCTCCCTCCTATATTCTGAGATGAGAATTGAGGAATTTTTGATAGGCCAAAGTGAAAGGGCAAGGACATGGAACAGGCTGTGAAAACCATAGCGAAGGAGGAGCTGCTGTTGAATACTAGGGGCTGGGACTACTTAGGTTGTAATGGAAGGTGCCACAAAGTACAAAATTATCATACTGTAAAATCATTCATGGAAAATAGTAACCTGTAAGTAGAAATTCTTTTAAATATCTATTTAATAGCATAGTTACCCTGAAGATATGCAGTATTGAGATCCAGAGAGGATGAGAGACTAGCTGGACAGTGCTCACACAGTGACGTTTACCAACAGTCTAGTTCTAAGGAGCAGGTTTTCCTGGTGTCAGCTTGCAGCTCGGGAACCCGTAGCTTGCAATGGAGTTTTCATTTGCTTTCATTCTAGATAACATTGTTTGGCCATGTTATCTTTACCCTAAGAATATTTCTGTCTCAAGGCTTTCCTGTTTTGCTACTAATTTTATCATGAAAAGTGGATGCTTGTAGCTCTTGGACCCATCTATAGGCTAGTTAATTTCAGCTAATGCCCTTTGTACCTGTCAAGTGCATTCTGCAAAGTAAGGTGATTTTCTGGTTCACAGACACTTTAAAATAAGTTTCTTGTTTCATTATGGTTTTGTTTAGTCTATTTCATTAGGGGGCAGTAGAGCACTTTGCCTGCCTAACCGTTTCTGGCATTCACAATGTTATTTAACATAACATTCAAAGTAGTTGTGGGAAATGCTAAGTGTTTACGTTTCTAATCTGTATATAACAATGGAGTTCTCCTGTTTCCATCAACAGAATTAATGCCGATTAATCAGATTAATCAGATATGTATAGAACAAATAAATGAGATCATGAGTCAGCTTTTATTAATTTGCCTGTGATCATTTGCCAAAATGTAATTTGTTAAAAAGCCGTCTGCATGTTGACTTTTTTGTTTCATTCTGTCATTTACATTTATCTCTTTACAAGCAAATGGAATAAAATAATCCCCAAGATAAATGAATGACTCGGTCGGGTAATAGTTTAAACTACTTCCAGGCTAATTATAGTCTATGGAATTAAAAAAAGAAACTGTGGAGAATACAATGTGATTTCTACCAAGTGCTGGTAATTTTGAATACCACCAATGCTTTGAATACTCTAAGACACCAAACTACTTAAAATCTACATTTAATTTCCTTATCAGTTTGTTACTCAACAGAATCCTGTTTTATTAATGTACAGATTAAAATTGTGTTTCATTCTTTATCCACAACTAAGATAAAATGACTTTCACAGCAAACTTTAATTTCTCTTAATGCTAAACTGTACTGTACTTAGGGTGCAAAAGGTATATATGGATAAGTAATTATGATTTTGAGTAAAATATAGATCTTTTCATGCTGCTGTCTGAGGTAGATATCGTCCTAATTCCAGCTGATTGGTACCTTCTGTTTAAGAGAGAGAAAATGAGCTTTCCTCTTTTACTGTTAGTAGGTTTTTCTACTGCGCTGAGAACATGCTAGGCCTGTGCACTAGCGCTCTACCACCGAGCTACCTCCCTCCCTTCTGTTCGTTTGCTCTGTACTAGACACTAGATATTGTTAGGTTTTGGTGTTTAAAGCCTTTCTTCCCATCATGACTATTATTCTTTGGTGGAGAAAGGGAAGTTCAGAGAGGTTAAATCCATTTCCCAGGCCATAAAGCTAGTAATCTGCACATCTAGAATGAGAAGCCCGGCCATTTTCCTGCAGTGTTGATTGGTGGGTACTGGATTATTTTCCTTTATTGCTGATTTAGTGGTCCATTCTGTAATATGTATACATATTTTAAGATGTTGGGGTTTTCAATTTGGAATTTTAATTGTTTTTTATCTTCTCAAGATTATGTAGATTCTGTTTCCCTTTTCTTGTTTTGGGAATTCAGTTAGGACAGCTGAATAGTTTGTCGTTGAGAGCTACTCAGTTCTGCAAATCAAGTATATGTTTTTGTATAAATGATATTTTAATAGACCCTACTTTTTTTTAAAAAAGCAAATCTTGGTATAAGGCTCTAAGGACTAGATTATGTCATTGCATTATGCCTTTAAAACAGAGTATGCTACTTAAAGGAGAAACATTCTGATTTATTGAGGATAGATATCTCAATAAGAAAAAATATGTGCTAGTCAAATCTTGAACTCTTGTTATGGCAATTTAAAATACTTTGATCTCCTTAAAGGTGATGTAATATAGATTGAATTAAATGTACCTAAAATGTTCTCTAATGTAGGTCAGAATTTTCTAAATGTATTTTAAGGTATCCTATAGCACATCTTTATTAGCATAAATCACATTAAAGGATACTTTCTTATTCTTGATAATGCAGTCAAAATGATCTATGTGATTGGGGCCAATTCAAATGTGAAAAAGAACTCATTTCATTTTTAATCCCTGCTGAACACTTTTTTATTATATATATTTAAGTTATACTATCTACTATGTTAATATAAATATACAAAATAACTGATTCCTATAGATGAGCAAAATCAGGGGGAAGCTTTTACCTCCTATAGGTAGCTTTTTTGTATGTGTGATAAAAGCATCTAAAATATATTTCCTCAGTTAAGTGTCAATGTGTTTTTGATCCATCCCTGCAATCCTGGGATGAAGCTCAGAGATCGTGGTAGATAATGTTTTGTTGTGTTCTTGAATTTGGTTTGTGTAATGGTCTGTCCTGTCCCTTTAAGAGACAATCCCACCCATTCTTTGCCCTGTCCCCTTTCCTTCCCCTTCCAGTCTGAGTTCCTTCCTTTTGTTTCCCTCCCAAAGAGGCAGCTTCTGCCTCGCTCCCTTCTCCTTACTTCTCCCCTTAGCTCCCTTATCTCTGTTTCTCTCTCTCTCTCTCTTTCTCTTCTCCCCTTCCCCCTTTACCTTTCTCCTCCATAACCCACTAAATAAATACCTACTTTCTCTGCATGGTGTGCTTAATAGGTCTCTGTCTCTCACCTACTGCATGCCTCCCTGCCTGGGACCTGCTGGCCCCTGTGGCCTGCTGCCACCACTTGGGGAACTGCAGATTTTTATTTTTACCATAACAGTTTGCAAGTATTTTATTGAAAATGTTTGCCCTATGTTCACAAGGAATATTAGTCTATATTCTTTTTGGTGATATTTGTGTGGCTTTGATATCAGGGTAATAATGGATTCATAGAAATAATTAGGACATGCTCCTTCAGTATTTTGTAGAATGATTTGAAGAGTATCAGTGTTAATTCTTTGATCTAATAGAATTCTGCACTAAATCCATCTGGTCTGGCCTTGTTTTTGGTTGGGAGATTTTTTTTTATTGCTTCTTAAATTTCATTAGGCTATCTGAGTCTTTTTATATTGTTTGTTTTATCTTGATTTAACTTTGGTAGGTCATATATATCAAGAAATTCATCCATTTGTCTTAGGCTTTCCAGTTTGGTGGAATACAGGGTTTTAAAGAATGCTCTTATGATTCTCTGGGTTTCTTAGGCGCTTATTGTAAGTTTCCCTTTTCATCCCTTATTAATTTGGATACTCTCTCTGTGTCTTTTGATAGATTTAGCTAAAGGCTTGTCAATCTTGCTGATTTTCTCAAAGAACCAACTGTTCGTTTCACTGACCTTTGTATTGTTCTTTTGTTTCTATTTCATTGGTTTTTTTTGTCCCATCTACTCTCTTTGGGTGTTGTTTCTTCTTGTTTTAGCGCTTTGAGTTGTATTGTTAAGTGATTCATATGACATATTTCCAGTTTTTATATGTAGGCACTAACTTGCCTATTAGAAGTGCCATCATTGTGTCCTGTAGGTTTCGGTAGGTTGTCCTTCATTTTCAATCAGTTTCAAAAAGTTTTAAATTTCCCTCTTGATTTATGCCTTCACCCCATTGTCATTGAGCAGCAAGCTGTTCAGTTTCCGTGAGTTAGGATGCTCTGCTGTTCCTGTTGTTGATAAGCAACGTTAGACCATGGTGGTCAAATCGGATGCAGTGAGACTCACTGTGTCCTTGAATGTGGCCAGTGTTGAAGAAAGTTTCAGGAGATGCCGGAAAGAAAATATAGCATTTAGTGTTTGGTGGAATGTTCTATAGATGTCTATTAGGGTCATTTGATTTATATTGTCATTTAACTTAAGCATTTCTCTGTTTAGCTTTTATCTGGATGACCTGTATGCAAGAGTAGATAGAGTATTGAAGTCAACACCACTATCACTGTGTAGGGTCAATATGTGATTTTAGCTATAGTAGTGTTTCTTTATGAATTTTGGTGCCATTGTGCTTGGTACATACATGTTTAGAATTATAATATCGTCTTGGTGGGCTTTTTTGATGTATAAGTAGTACCTTTCTATATGTCTTCTGACTAGTTTTGGGTTGAAGCCTATTTTGTCAGATAAAATATTGAGATAGCTACACCTGCTTGCTTCATCCATCTAGTTGCTTGGAATACATACATATTTACAGTGTACAAAGACTGTTCCACAGTATTGTAGAAATCAGTCCAGGTTCTTCTGGCTTTCAGAGTCTCCTGAAGAGTCATACGTTATTCTAATGGATCTGCCTTTATATGTGACTTTGTCTTTTTCTCTTGCAGCTTTAAAGTTTTGTATTTTTTTTACATATTTTGAGATTACAATATAGTTATATCATTTCCCTCTTTCTTTTCCTTCCCCTACCCTCCTTGTTCTCTTTCAAGTTTTTATTCTCTTTTAAAATTAATTCTTGCTAGATAATACACATATTTATTTCTAAATACTTTGACTACAATCTACTCAGTCTGTATAATGTTACTTATATGTATATGTTTTCAGGAATGACCACTTGGTATTGATTAAACAATTGGTGTGCTCTTTACTGGGGAAGAGTATATTTTTCTGCTCCCAGCATTCCTTAGTTGCCTGTAGTTCTTTGTGTAGGTTTGAGACCTCATGGGCTTTACCCCATCCATGTTAACTTGTCTGTTATTGTTTCCTCTGTGCAGCTTTTAATACCTTTTGTTTATTCTGTACAGTAAGTGTTTCAATTCTGTGTGTTCTGGAGCATTTCCTTCATGATCCTGTCTATTTGTACCTCTCTAGTATCTATTTGTCTGCCTCTTGTACCTTGATGCATAATGCTTTCTGGGGAAGTTTTATTAAAAATATTTTCTGTTCTTTTGCTTGGGATTTTCTCCTTCCTATATGCCTATTATTCTTAGATTTGGTCTTTTCACAGTGTCCTAGTTTCCTGGAGTTTTTGTTCCTGGTTTTTTTTTTTAATTTTAGATTTAATGTTATCTTTGAACTATCTGTTTCTTCTGCTTATCTTCAAGACCCCAAATTCTCTCCTCTGTGTTGTAACCTGTTGATGAGGCTTCTCATCAGTGGCTCACACTGATAATGGTACTTAGTGTCTATGATGGTTCACAGTGATGTGGTACTCAGTGTCTATGAGTGGTTCACAGTGATGTGGTACTCAGTGTCTATGAGTGGTTCACAGTGATGTGGTACTCAGTGTCTATGAGTGTTTCACAGTGATATGCTCTTCAGTGTCTATGAGTGGTTCACAGTGACGTGGTACTCAGTGTCTATGAGTCGTTCACACTGATGTGGTACACAGTGTCTATGAGTGGTTCACAGTGATGTGGTACTCAGTATATCAAATATACTCTTCCCCAATTGTTTAATCAATACCAAGTGGTCATTCCTGAAAACATATGAGGCTTCTCATCAACAGGTTACAACACAGAGGAGAGAATTTGGTTTTGGCTTCTTGGGTTCTTCATTTCTAATTTTATATTAGTTTGGTAATTTGTCATTGTTGTTGATAGTGGTGGTAGTGGTGATGTGTCTGTCTGTCAGTTGTGTATGTCTGTGTGTGTCTGTGTGTGTGTGTGTGTGTGTGTATAGAGAGAGAGATTCTATTTGTTAAATTCTATTTTTATATTTTGAAGTATTTTCATATTTCATTCAACTTTGTTTTCATGACGGCATTTGTTCCTCCTTTTCATCCTTGAACATATTAATAATTGCTAGTTTGAAGTTCTTGTCTTATGCTTCAGCTAAATTGTGTTTCTCAGGGCCCGTTGCAATAAGCTTGCTGGCTTCAGGAGGAAGCCTATTGTCTTGTTTGTGTTTCTGCACTGGGATCCAGGCATCTGGAGTTAAAGATATTTGAGGTATCTCTTCTTTGTTGGGTGAGTATTCCATTCTTTTGTTGCTGTTGCCCATTCTGGGTCCATGATAGTGTATCTATCAGCTATGGGTTCTTTTGAAGAGAGTGTTGGTCAGTGCGGATCACTAAGGATGGATATGGGTTAGAAGCAGCGGATGAAAGGGATGGCAGAAGGACTACAGAGACTATAGACCCTAGGTTTAAACCAAGACGCTGAGTCCCAAGGGAATGTAGGTGAGTTGGAGAAGGGGCTCAGGTTGGCATGATGCAGTGGATCAAAATAGGCTGGAGAGAACAGAATGGCAAGAAAGATACAAGTAGCCTACCTGGGTCTTAGCCAGATATGGTGGCTGTGGAGCTCCCGGTAGAGTTCTTCTGCTGATCACATAGGGAGTCCCAAAGAAAAGGATATGGGTCTGCAGGAATGACTGAAAGGAATGACTGAAAGAGAAGAACTGGGGGAGCATGGCTTAGGCCTGAAGTTTCTTCTTTACTGAATGAATCCTTTCTTCTCTATCTGTTGTTAAGATCCCCTTAGAATTTTCTCCAGTATTCCTTTAATTTATCCTAGAAGATCTTTATTTCTTCATTTTCAAAGGATAACTTAGTTGGAAATAATAATTTTGGTTAGCAAGTATTTGATTTTTTTCTGTTTTCCATGAGTCAGTCTTTCATGATTTCTTCTGAAAGATTTGATGTGGTTTTGATGAACTTGTCTTTGTGAGTTGTCCTTCTTCCTTCCATCCCTAAGTTTTCTTTCCATGTCCTATATTCTTGTCCTTTTAATTACAGTATGTCATGGGGTGTTTTTTGGTCATTTAATTCTACATGGAGTTCTAGGTGTCTACTGTACTTGTATGGCTCATACTTTTCTGATTTGGGGGAAGTTTTGTCTGTGATTTCATTGTGTGGGTTTCCTTTAGTTTCTCTCCAAGCCCCATACACGCTATGGAGTCTCGGGTTTTTCCTAGAGGTCATGGTTGTTCTCAAATGCACGTGCCTTCACTTTCCTCTGCTGTACAGCATGTACTTCACCGCTTATAGCCCTGTGTGTTTGGGAAGGCAGTGTGGGCCAGTTCCTTGACCCCACTGATTCTTGGGGTGGCTGCTTTCTTGCCATCAGAAAGGAGAGGCATTGTATCTTGGGTGTGTAAAAAGTGCAGGGCTTCAGCTCTCTCTACCTGAAATCTTTGATTGGCCGACCTCTCTTACGGAGATTCCCCCCATGGCTCCAGCTGTGTGAGCTATCCATTGAGTAGTGCCCCTTCTCTGGTACCTACCTGTGTAGACTGTAGCTCGCTCAACTGTGAAGTGCCGAATTGTTCATATTGAAGTCTGTTGAGGCCTCCTGTTCGCTTTTGCTTAAAGCCTTACCGAGATAACTTCCTGTTCCTACTTCATTGCCTGGTATTGGATGTTGGGCTCTGCTGTTTCTTCTACAAATCTTAAATCTGATGGTTCTAGATTTCATCTGGTCTGTCCACAGTTTGCTGTTGCTCTCTGTGTGTGGCATGCCACCCATCTCTCTGCAGCCACACACCTGATGTTTTGTCTCAGAGCCCTGAAGACTTGGGTAAATGCTGCGCACTTTCCCAGGATCCAGTACAATCTTGTTCTAAAAGCCAAGTGTTCTTTTGCCTAATGTGAATGTGGTTACATTTTTATCACCATTTAAATGTCAAGAGTTTTTTTCCCCTTCTACTTTTAATCTTTTGTGTGCACTTACTTCTTTTGATTTTAAAGTACAAGAAAATATGAAAAATGTAAGCATGTACCTAGAACAGTCTTATGAGCCTTTTTGCTGCAGACAGGTGAATAGGAAGGACATTTATAGATGTCTTAGCTTTGCCAGAGGATATTGTGCTTCCAGTTATGCAAAAGCTACATAATAGCCACCCACTCAGGCTCTTTAGTACGGCATAGTAATGCTATGTAATAATAGGACTGTTTTCACAGCACAGTGCATTTATGCTTCTCTTTTATGGTGCACATTTCCTTATGGATAAAATATTACTGGATCCTATGTATTTTAGAGAGAGGGGTTAAAACGCCAAGAAAGTAGTAAATAAAAGATGGACATTTGTTGTAAGAAAATTTATGTCAAGAAATAAACCTCACCAAGACTGTGAGGATAGCAGAGACAGTGAAGAAGGGAAAGTACAGAGCTGTGGGGATGAGGATGAGGATGCAGTGGTCGAGATCACACAGGGCTGTAGGGATGAGGATGTTCTGGTCAAGATCACACAGGGCTATGGGGATGAGGGTACTCTGGTCAAGATGACACGGGGGTGTGAAGATGAGGATGTTCTGGTCAAGATCACACGGGGCTGTGAGGATGAGGATGCTCTGGTCAAGATGACACGGGGGTGTGAAGATGAGGATGTTCTGGTCAAGATCACACAGGGCTGTGAGGATGAGGATGCTCTAGCCGAGATCACACGGGGCTGTGGGGATGAGGGTGCTCCGGTTGAGATCACACACTGCTCTTGCTGGAGACCAGGGTTCAGTTCCCGGTACCGATGTCGAAGTGCTCACACTATGACTTCAGTTCCAGGAGAGTCCGACACCCCCAGCCTTCAAGGGCACCTGCATGCACATGCACGCACTCACACATACACATGTAATGTAAAATATTAAAACACATTTGTAAGAAAGGACTAAAGTAAAATGAAGTTAGATCAGCCATGTGTTCTAGTGTAATTTTCAGTGAAGGAAAAGGGAGAAGCGTGCTTTTTGCCTCTGGTTGGTAAGTGCAGACTGGGACCACTGAGGCTGAGGAGCCTTCAGATTTACTAATGGTGTCTGCGCATTTGCAGGGACCTGAGCTACCTCGTTGTCTCTCCATGCTGTCAGCACTGCCACTTCTTTCTTCGGAATGGCGGAGGCTGGTAACAGCTGAGGGTGGTGATAATGGCTATGCAGAAGCAGGATCCTCTATGCCTGACACTCTCAAGTTTACACGGACAGACAGCCTTAGTCCACCCGTTACTATGTGCCAACTGTTGTTCTGTGTGATCTTATCCTGGGCCTTTCATTCCCAGAAGGACTGAAAATAATTTATGATTTAATAAAGTAGCTGCTGTGCTTCCATGGTGATTACTTTGTTTCCTGTCTTAAGTGAGATACCTGATTCGTTCAATAAATCCTATTCTTACATTCTTTATGGTGCTGTCTCACTCATAAACACTTTGATGATAGCCTTGAAACTCCCCTGAGGACAAGCGGTTTTTTTTTTCACTTGCCAGCTGCAGAGTGAGACTGTGGCCCTTAGAAAGGACTGGGTAGAGGCTTGTTCTATCCACTATGGTAGGGCTTCCTATATGATGGAGTTCTTGCAGTGCTGGAGAGCCAGAGAATTCTGGGGACCAGAAGAGACGGTACAGGGCTAGCTAGAGCATGTGTCAGCGAAGTGCAGGCAGGCTCCAAGTCTTCTGAGCCATTGACAACTTGCAGAAGATGACTGTCTCATTCAGAGGAGACTGTTTCCCTAGGTAACGCCATCACAGCCACACTATGCCGTTGTTGAGACACTTGCTGTTTCCCTAGTTATGTGTGTAAGAGTGCGCATGTGTCTTTTAACGCCAGAGTCGTCTTTGGCATGCTTGAGACCCTCGAAACACATGAGACTTCGGCATAGGTTGACCACTGAAGAGTTAGATTTTTATTTTTTTATTTCATGCCCACTCTTAGGTTTACACCTTTCAAGTCCTGGTGAGTAGAACTGTCTGCGGTTTCTAGTGTCTCATTTCTCTTTCAGTTTATAATTGGATCCTTGCATGTACATCTTAGCATCATAGTTAATTCACTTGACTGCTCCGTTGCTCTGCTGAGTGAGTGAATGAGCTGTATTATAGGGCTTTGTCCTTTTTATTTATTTATATATTTGGAACTTTTTGTTTCTTACCTCTTAAAAATTTAAAAAGCCTTACTCCAGAATGCTGATGCGCTTGCATGGAAGAGCCACCTTGAGGCATTCTGCTTTGTTTGATACAAATGTTTTTGTAAAAATCATGCAGATAAATAGGCATTCTCTGTGACCTGGTGAAACAAAAAGGAAATGTGTAGGACGGTGTAGGTACTAGGTTAATGGAAAGACTGGTGTGGGGAGGATGTAGTCGATTGATGTAGTGATCGGCTAATTTGAAGAATTCTAGTATGTGTGTGTGTGTGTGTGTGTGTGCCTGTGTGTGTGTGTGTGTGTGTGTGTGTTGATTCAGATTCAGTTGCTGGTAGCCAAATTACCTTAATGGGTCTCTGTCAGAAGTGGCTGCTTCTCACTGCTCCCCACTCTTGGTTTCCCATTGCTGCTTGAGAAATAGGACTTCACCTTTATTTATATTAATAACATTTACCACCCGTGGTGTTTCTTCATTTTTGACCATTAAAACCTCTCATTAATTTGTACCAAAACAAATCTTGAAGTCAGTAATCCTAAGAAATTAAAGTCCTAAAGTGTTTTGGAAGACTTAGAACATTTGATTTATTGCACTGAAAGGGTACGGCTGGAGATTATTATTAAGTTTCTTTTTCTTCATGTTAATAACATTATAAAGTATTCTCAGAGAGGGCTTAGACTTTATTAATAAACAGCTATGTGTCCTGAAAACACCGTACTACCTCTCTGGGCTTCCATGTGAGCGGAGTGATTGCCTCCTTCTAGTTAAAAACAAATAGCTTGGTGTTCATGCATCTTTGGCAGTTAACAGAAGACAAGGTGGGCCGACAACCGTGTTCGTGTATAGTTAAAGAAAAAAACCAGAGGTTTATTAACACAATGTCCAGAGACCTGTGAGATGCTTGTCTCACAGAAGCTCAATTCCTCATCCGGGAGTTTGGACACAATATTGGACATAGTAGCCGCTTCCCAGATTTTTGTCAGAGTTCAGCATATAGTAAGGGTAAAAGCATGCCTTACGTGGTGGCGCACGCCTTTAATCCCAGCACTCGGGAGGCAGAGGCAGGTGGATCTCTGTGAGTTCGAGACCAGCCTGGTCTACAAGAGCTAGTTCCAGGACAGGCTCCAAAGCCACAGAGAAACCCTGTCTCGAAAAAAAAAAAAAAGCATGCCTTACAGGGCAGCTTCCGGCTCTGATGATCTCGCCTTTGTAGTATTGCTATTTAGGAACTGCAGTACTGTTCCCCATAGTGGGGTCTGTGTTGATGGCCAACAGGGGGCTACTCTTTTGATTGTTGTTATATATTTTGTTTTAATTAGCAATAACTATCCTAATTTGTATGAGGTCATAACTAATTGTTAGATTTTCATGAAATAGATAGTAATATTGAATATTTTTATGCACTTACTAGCCATTAGTATATCTTTGGTGACGTGGCTATTGAAGTCCTTTGACCATTTTAGATCAAAATGGTTGTTCCTTTGTCACTGTATTTAGGGATACTTTATATATCAAGGATGTTAGCCTTTTTTCAGCTGTGTACATTGTAAATACATTCTCTGAGACTTTGGGTTGCGTTTTTACTGTATTGCTTGTGTTTTGATGAACATAGTGTTAAAGGTTCTGTGCAGTCCAATATGTCTGTTCTATTATTATTATTATTATTATTATTATTATTACTTGTGACTTTGATGTTACAGTCAAGAAATCATTGCTACATCCAAGGTTCAGAAGTTCTGGTTTTGTTTTCTTTTAAGAGTTGTATAGTTTTAGAATTCGACTCTGCACTTAGGTGTTTGACCCATTGGTGACTTACTGCTTACATGTCTATTAGTTAACAGATGGATTTGCTGATGGAAGCCAGGCTTGGTTGCATCCTGCTTGTCTGATGTGTCTATAGGTTGGCTGCAGGTAGGTTGTGTAGGGTAAATAGCTGTTCCCAGTATGAGTGTCTAGAGCCCTTTTCCTTCATCTTCAACCAGATAAGCCCGATCTTACTGGTAAGGGCCCAACTTGGTAATTGTTTGGGATCAAAGAAGAAGCAAAATGCAAAAAAGCCTCTTGAGGCCTAGGTAGAGTACTGGGCTCTCCATTGTTTTATCAGCTTCAGTTGGCTAAAGCAGCCTATAGGGTTCTCTCACACTCAGGTTGTGGAGGACTTTGGTTTGGTGAGGGATGCTGTGGTGATGGTGGATGTGAAGTCACTTCGGAGAGTAGAGGTGCAGATGAAGAGCTGCTTTGCAGTGTGTCCACCGCAGGTCGCCACGTGTGTGCTGCCCTTTAGCGTTTCTGTAACCCCAACAAGACCAGAATAAGCAAATTAAAGGAGGAAGGATAGATTTTCTTTTCCCCCTCATGATTTCAACTATTAGTTCTAGTCCTCATCTTCATCAGTTCTGGGACCATGAGGAGGCGGAGAATGATGGTACCCGACTGTACAACAAAAGCATTCTACCTCATGGTAACCAGCAAGCAGAAGAGAGAAAGGGACCAGGGACAAAGCATAACCTTCAAAGTCATACGCTTAGTGACCTGCTTCCTCTACCTAGTCCCCACCTCCTAAAGTTCCCACCTTAACACCAGAGTACTGCTAGTGGCAGAGGCCACACTCAGCGTATGTGTGTGTTTGTGTGTGTACACACGCGTGCGTATGTGTGTGATTTTGTGTGTGTGTGTGTTTGTTGGGTTCGGGGCATCTCATTTCAAGCCATAATAGCTGCAGATGTCTCCATCCTATCTCCACCCTTCCAAGAGTCCAACAGCGCTAACAGTTGTAGTAAACTTGGAATTAAAGATTGTCTTCATGAAGTCTGACCATTGCTCTGGAGTAGGGCTTTTCTTCTTCTTGAGATGTGACAATTAGAGAGATTTTTCATACACCTAAATGTATGGTGATGCCACAGGGACAGGACTAACCTTAATAGACTTTCTTTATCAAGAAGAATAGGAGGAAATTGTCACTATGGTTGAAAGCAATTTTGAAATCCTTCCGGATAGTTACTATGAGATTATGTATTGTATTTATAATCCTAGTAATGTGAATGTTCTTGGTCTAGACCTCTAGTATGTCAATGCACTTGTTAGCTATTGAATGTGTTCTCTAAAGCTCTGAACTAACTCCCTTTTGGGTCATTCTTCCTTTTTCGTTGTCACCTGTAGCTACTTCTAAAGATGGTATTAGAAAAATAACTGCTTCTATGAGCAACATTTTCAAGTCTTCAAAGTCAGTGTAAAGGCCTGTTTGAAATTTAAATAATTTCAGTCCCTTTTAGCCTGGTTGTCATCACCTTGGCCAATATAGCTCTCTTAAAGTATTGTGCACTGGCCCGTAATCTAATCCCATCTAACTTTGCCAAAATCCATACATACCTAGCATTGTTCTGGAGCACATTCCTATGCCTAGCCTTAGTTTGCATGTATCAGGCTGCCTTGGGACAACTTCCTTAAGATTGGAGGAGACTTTAGCTTTAACAGGCCCTAGAGGCATTAACCATGGGTGTTCTATGTGTCCTTGGATCCAGAGGTCCAGGTCACACTGTCCTTGGAAAGTGTTTTGTTGCCAGTTCACTGGCACTGGGGAGGAGGCCTGAAGCCCACACCCTGGTCCTTCTTTACTTTCCTCCATTATTTGCTTATCATGAGTTGGATTCCCCTTAGAGAGCTGGATAGACAGGCTGCTTTTCAGCTTTCTGCCTGGAGGATCTCAGAGGGATGCAAGTAGTTTACTAAGTGAAATTTTTGCCTTCTGACTTACACTGACAATGTAATTTTGCCAATCATTTTGTTACTTTTCACCCTTTGTTTTTGTTTTCAGCATCCAGTAGCAGTTTTGCTACCATTTCCCAGCCTTTGCTGATAGTTTGATCATTGTTGGTTTTTTTTTTTTAAAAAAAAAAACAAAACAAAACCCTAGACCCCTGTTGTAAAGTCATATATTTTGTCTTTTAAAGTATGGAAAGATTATGTTTCTGGTACCAGAAGTTAGCAGCTGCTGGATAAGAAACCATTCCAATTCAGAGGTCTGAAGCATTACCCTCCATAACTGGGCATGAATCTCTGGTGGGCAGGTAGTTTGGTGGCTGGGACCAGCAGGTCTCCAGGGACTTCCTCCTGCCTCAGCAGAGCTGGCTCAGATGACTTCTTTCAGTGGGAGAAGAGTGCCCCGCCTCCTGCTTCTCTTCATTTGTTGACTTAGCCTGAGCTTGTTCCCTTGTTCAGAAGGAAAGAGGACTCTTGAAGAGAAGGCAAGAATAGGCACACTTCATTCTGTTGGTTAGTGTAAAGAAAGGGGCCAGCTTAAGAAGGGAAAACTAGATTCCAATTGTTAATGAGAAATAATGCAGCTATGTTTCAAAGAACATATTTGATGGTTTTCCTTTGGCTTAGGTGCTACATCTGTCTCTACTGATAGTTAAACTGCCCCCTGCAACTCCAGCTGCAGCCTGGTTGGATTTCTGGTCCTCCTAGCATTGGCTGTGTTGCTGCCAAATCATGTAATATATATAATATATTAATGTAATATATATATTAACTAAGTCTCTATTGTTCTGTCTACCAATAAAGACTCAGGAGTCTTATGTTGGGGTGACTATAAGTTCCAGTCTCTGGCCTCCATCTTTGGAGGCCCTGTCCCTGGGCCTGCCAAGCCTGGACCCCTCTCCAGAGGAGGGTCAAGACAGCCCGCCAAAATCTTGACCACTCCCCTAGTCTAGTTAAACTGTTTCCCAGAAAGTTTCCTTGTGGTCTTTTTCCTCTCCCTCCTGTGGTCGTGTTCCTGGCTTCCCAGTTCCCCCTTGGGGCCACCCGAGAGTGCAGAAATTCCATAAAGTTGTATATTTTTTTAATTTGGCTTGTTGTGATTTGGCTTGATTGGCATTTTTGCATCGGCAGAGAGCTTGCGTTAGGAAAATTCCTAACAGTGACAACCTGGTAGCTCAGAGGGACTGAGAAGCAACCAGCCTACCATCCTTTTGGCTGGAGACCCAGCAAGAAAACATCTCTCTTTCTATTCTTCCCAAACCAAAAAACTTCTAAGTCCCTCCCTACTCCTTCCTGTGATTCTCTCTATCCATTCACTGTCCATTTTCCTGAGACCTCTAAACTCTTGTTAACTAGTCTCTGGCTCCACCCCGATCCTAGGTTGATTTTATTAGCATAATCTCGGGGTCTCACAGTATGAGCAAATATTTCATAACATTTGTTGATAGTGAGAGAATTATATTAATTTTTGCAACTTACACACATATACATACATGCACGCACACATACACATGTATTTGTGCGGATTTAATTTTAAAATAGTTACTCAGCATCTTGTAAACGTTATAACTGTTTGCATTTCTTCCAGAACTTAGCAGCAATCCTTTAGTGTCAGCCATTTTGAGGGTTTGGTGGTGTGCCATGTGACTTTGGTATTTATCATCTTACTTGCTAGTAAGAGATCTCACCCATGATAGTTAATTAACATTGGCAGCTGGATAAGATCACCTAGGAGATGGGATCATGCCTGTGGGGAATTATACTATTTGACATTGGAGAAGCCACTATGGGTGGTTCTATTCCCTGGTTGGAATCCTGGATCATGTAAATGGAAACAGGGAATTGCATTCATCTCTTTCTGCTTTCTGAGTGCAGATGTGTTTTAAACACTTCTTCAAGCCCCTGCTGCCTTGACTTCCCACTGTGACGAACTGGGCCTTAAAGTTTTGCCTCATACCCTTTCTCTTGTAACTTGCTTTTGTTGGGTGAATTTTATCACAACAGCAGGAAAACCTAAGATATCAACTTTCCCTTTATTTCTCTTCTTTTTAGAGATGCTTTCATATTGTAGTCCAGCCCAGAACTCACTTTGTATCCCAGGCTGACCTCACAGGCAGCCTGCCTGGATCCCTCCCACACCGGACCCCTGTGATCAGAGACTAGTCTGATCAGCTTACCTTCCTTTCTTTACTTGGCCATTTGAGCAAGAGGTTAAACAGGGTCGCCACTGTTAAATCTCTAGTTCTCTTCAAGTGAACGTTCAGACAGTTTGGTTTTCAGTTAGAGTTTGTTATATTTCTGAAGTTTACTCTCAGCGAGAGAGTAGGAAATTAAGTCATTATCTTTAGAGTTACCATTTCATGATCTGACAGGTTTGGTGAGCAACATTTGGATTAATAATGTGTAGTGTATAAAGACCCTTGTAATAAAGCATCAGTTGCCGTGTAAACAGTGGCTTTCCTCTCTGAGGTCCTATTTTGCTGACAAACATTTTGTCACATTTGACAAGTAACAGGTGGCAAGATCTTGTTGCAGGGAACAGAGGGTCTAGGTCACCATGTTCATTAATTAAATCCAGAAATTTTCTTTCTCCCTGCCTAATCATTCTCATTTGACACCAATCTGTCCTCTGTGCCTCCAGTTTTCTTGCTGCTCCCTTTTCCCTCAGCCATGATGTTTTTCACACAACATTATAATTTTAAAGTATAGTTTACCTTATATTATTTTTTTCTATATATTTTAACGACTCCCCTTATAATTCAAACCCCACATGGCTTAGCATACCCACGAGAGGCAATGTGGCCTTCCACCGCGCTTGTTTGACTTCAAATTTATGTGGCAGCCAACCTGCTCCCTCTGCTGTAACTGTCCAACTGGCCTTGTTCTCTAAAAATGTTCCTGCCTCATGGCCTTTTGGACTTTCCTGTTTCTTATGTAAGAGTGCTGTCCCCCAAGATAGCCACGTGGACTGCTGCAAGTCTTCACTCAAACATTGTCCCATCAGAGAGAGCCTCTGTGAACACCCTGGAAGTTATCGTCACTACCCTCACTCACAGTTTAGTGACATTCTGAGGCGGGTGCCAGGTGACTGTAAATGGATATTGACATCCCTCTTCTGGACAGCTCAACAGTGAGGCGGGAAGAGGACTTGGTTGCCATGTATTCCAGTGAGAAATATGGCCAGCATCCAAAATGGTGCCCTACATATTCAAGTACGCGGGGTTGACTTTGTGTACAAAGGTGAGGCTGCAGGGGGAGAAAACTTAAGAATGAGGCTTTAAGGAGTGAGTAAGAAAAGACAGAGAAGTCTGGGAAATGGGGAGGATGTGTGAGTGACTCTGAACAATATGGTGAAATCTAAGGTTAATTGTCCATAAAGGTTTTTAATGTGTCTCCCTGTTGCTTTTATTAAAAAGTTAGAAAAACTTGATTTACACTATGAGTAGACTGTGTTATGATCCTATTGGGTGTCAGAGACCAAATCAGGAATATTTATTTGTTTTTTTAAATCTTTGTATAGTGTGGCTAACTTATAACTCGCACTCAGTCAAGGCACCATTTAATCCTCATTGTTAGCTGCCCTCATTGTTCTTTCGCAACACCCAGCTTTATAGGAGAAGCTCACATACTAGCAAGTGTGCTTTGTTCTGAAGGCATCTGAGGACAGTTGAGGATGGGCGGCTGACGGACCCAGGATGTAAATACCCTAATGTAGTACACAATATACTAGCTGCTCATGAAGAGTACATAATGAGATGCCCAGGTCAGCCAAGTGCGTAAGGACAGCAAACACCAGGTTGTTGGCCCCATTGGCTTTCTTTCCTTAATCCCTTGATCCCATCCTCTGTCTACTAAGTAGATAAAACTAGACCTCGAAATACAGGGAGACTGCAGTGAGCAACGGGATGTGTTTTGTGAAAGGGAACTCATGGAACGAAGCTGTGTTTGCAGAGGCGAACTGACTCTTAGGACTCCAGTGATGTGGAGAAGTTGGAATGTTGCGGCTCCAGAGGCTAATGGCCTCTGGCTAGCTTTAGCTCCATGAACAGCCATTCCTTACCCATCTCTGTGTCAGAACTAATACCCTGTGACTAGTAAATACAAACCTTTCATTTTATGTTTTTCCATTTGGATCTGGCCTAAAGCTGTTCTGCACCCCCCCCACACCTTTGTTTCTGTTTTGAGACAGGGTTTCTCTGTGTAACAACCTTAGTTGTTCTAAAACTCATTTTGTAGACCAGGTTCACCTTGACTCGCAGAGATCCGCCTGCCTCTGCCTCCCAAGTGCTTGTGCCCACCATGCCCAGCTGATAATAGATCTCTATTACCATAGCAGACCCCTAACTTTTACCAACCCAAAAGCTAGGAATGCCATCAGATAGCATCTTAGGCCTGCAGCAGAGCTTCCATCTTGCCGTACCCACCTCTCTAATGCACCCACCACTGTATTTTAAACTTGCCTTCTTTATTCTGTAGAACCATAAAACCCCATGGAACTGCCTCTGTGTTATAACATGGGGTTCGGGGTCACCTACACCTGTGACTTTGGCTCTAGAATAAATTTTTATTCTTTTTAAAGTAAAAGCTGTGGTTTGGGGGTTGCTTGTGTGTGTGACTGTGTGTGTGTGATTGATTGTTGTTTGAATTAAGTTTCAAAGTTGTTATGACTTTTGCTGGTCACTGTTTTGAGGACAAACTGTGAATTTAAAAAAATGTATGTAAATTCAGAAAATTTTGCCAAGCTAATCCCTAAGGACTAGTTTTCATGCTTCCATAGGGACCATGGAAGCTCCCAAAGAATGGAAGCAACTAATAGTGCTACCCAGTTTTAACACCTATAAACCACAAGGGCAGCCAGCATGAAACAACCACCCCAGGGTATTATAGGCACATGTACCTTGGTGGTAGCCAACAGCTCTCTAATTGGAATTATGACCCACTCAACAAGATTGAAGTTGTGCCTGGTACTAGAAACCTAGCCAGCTGGTTTCACTGAAGTCATCCTCAAGGACTGCTGACAGTGGGAGGGGCAGTCTTCCCTGGGGAAGATCACACCAATTGTTATCTAATACCAAATGGTCATCCCTGAAAACAACATACAAGTAACATTATACAGACTGAGCAGATCGTACTTAGACATTTATGGAACACATACACATACATAATAACAATTAGTGAAAAAAGAGGCCACGAATTTGAAAAAGATCAAGGAGGGGATATATGAGAAGATATGGAGGGAGGAAAGAGAGGGAAAATTGTGTAATTGTATTATCATCTCAAAAAATAAGAAATAATTAATAAAAACTCTCAAGATATTAAAAGAGAGGCCTTGGCAACCTGCAGTTTTTTAGTAAGAGAACACGACATATTTGAATTTAATAGATGTAAGCCTTTCACAGATTTTGAGTTTAATGAATGTGTATTGGCTTTATCTGAAAGGTTTAGATAAGCCTGTTGCAGTGATGTTTCAGTTATATAACAAATGTTGAGAAAAAGTCTAAGGATTCTGAATGCAATTGCTATGGGTCAAATGGATGAAGCAAGAAACTGTTTTAATTGGAAGTTCATTTTTTCAGTTCTGTTTCTATAGTTATAACCACGATGTGTGATAATCTGGGTCTATTGGTTGTTTAAAGCGCTTCATGCATTATTCCGGCAATGCTGCTCTGTCTGTGTGGATGCTAGCCCATATTGTTTGCATTTTGGGGCTTGGAGAAAGCCATTAATAATTAATAATCGGAGTGAGATCTCAAGGTAACAAGTATACTTACCTCTATTTATTTATTTTGCCACTATTTATGACCTTGACAGCTTTATTGGGACCTAGTGTATTTTTGAAGTTTTTTGCTTTCCTTTCTTGCTTCCCATGAAGCATTCTAATCCCTATTTTTATAAACTGGGGCTATCCAAAAGTGGAATGATTTCCCCAAGGTCACATTAACATACTTGTAATTTGAGGTAGAAATTTATTCATTAAACTTTTGCACGTAATGAAAAGAGTTGTTGCCGTGGATTTGGACAGGTCAGTTAAAGGAAACTTTTCATGGTTGGAATAGACAAATTTCTTATGAGTTACGAGGAATGGAATTTTTAATTTAAATATTGTAGAGAACCTTTTCACATAGCCTTAAACACTGGAGATTTCTCGTATAAAGCAGTCCAACTCGACAAAATATAGGACAAAAATACCACTTATTTTTATTGTAGATCTTTATATCACTGAGTATAGTATACTTGTGAGTGTGTGTAGTGGTTTAGTTGTTCTTGGTCTCACCGCTCTGGCTGGAGCTCCTCTCATCTCTGTCCCTGTGACCTACCTTAATCTAATTTCACTTCTTGCCGTTGGAATCTTCCCTTACAACCTGGCATCTCTTTTGTTTTTCCAGCACGAAGTTCTGACATGACATTTTGCTACTTAGAATTTCTTCCTATCACCTCATTGTTTGCAATGATGCTGCAGCTCAGTGGTTGGATCTTGGCTCACCCGTCAGTGTTTTCATCCCCCCCTTTCCCTGAGCCACAGCAGAGACCCTTCCGCTGGCACTTCTCAAGGGCTTCCTAGCAGCATTTCCTTCTCCTTTGCAGTCTGCTGTGATTTCTGGTGTTGTTACTTACCTGTTTCTCAGCCTCTCCCTGTTCATCAGGCCCTCTGTGGAGCAGGGTGATTATCTCATTTGCATTGCCTCTGTGCAGGGATTGCCCCTCCCACGTGAGGCTTCATTGTTATCTTATGGATGTGTCTGCACAGAGGGTGCTAAATAGATGCTTTGTGTGGACAACAAAAAAAAATACATTCTCGTCTTTAATATTCTTAAATCAGGTAATATCATCATCTGCCATAATCTAAATGATAGACAGGTCCTGTGGCTCACGCTTATGATCTTAGCACCCTGGAAACTTAGGCGGGAGGATCGGAAGTCAAGGCCAGCTTGTTCTACATAGTAAAAGTCTGTCACAAACAAACAGCAAGATTCAGAAAGATATACATTATAGTTGAAAGCTTATGCCTGTGAAACAATACCTTGATTTTAATAATTCTGTTCTCCTAACACTTAAACCATATTGCTTTGTGATAGAAAAAATAGAGATAAAGAAAGGGAGTGAGCTGACAATGAACTAGCTGCTCAAGTGGATGATGGTGGGGTTGGGAACTGCTTCATTGTGAACGATTGTCTTTATTCTGTGATCTAGAGGACAGCTTATTTATTGTGCTCCAATATGTGAGAGACATCGTGTTAGACTTGGGATTCTATTTGCTGCACTTGTGAGAGTCTGTGATTAATTACAAGATTCAAGTCTTAAAACACATTTAAATTTATTCTAAAATGGGTGATTATATAAGTATTTGAATTAATTATAGAAGTATTATAAAATTTTCATGTTAAATAAAATATTAGAAAGTATTCAGCAAGAATATAAAAAATTTATCTTAATATATGACCATATGTGCCCGTGTATGTATAGCACATCATGATATTCATAAAGTTTAAAGATTGGCACATAACTGTAATATAGATGATTACCTTCCCTTTTGAGTCTCTGACTCTGAGAAAGTCCTTCTTTTCATAAGAGAAACTTAAAAATTATCGTGCCAGGAAACATAAGCACCATGACAGCTTTCTGTGTGGCCTGGGTAAGGCTGTTTACAGTTGATTATGCTTATCCTAGTGGCTGTAAATAAAATGATTTGATTAAAGGATTTTAACACAGCTTTAGATGCCATGCCATATTCTTGGGAATGGTTAGCTCCTGTTCACCAAAGCAGCCATTGGACTGTGTTGTTATGGGCATGTTTCGTTCCAGAGGGTCAGAAAATTTAACATGGTGCACTTCAGTTCTTTGGTTGAAGCAGCTACCTGTTATCCTGTAACGCTCCTGGACAAGACCCTATAGATTGCAGATAGTCTTTATTAAAGGAACAATGAATAAGTATATTTGAAAATGTTACACAACAGACTTCTGGCCCTATTTTTGTCTATTCAGATTTGCAGTCCCATAGACCAAATTAAAAACCTGAACAAGAGCAGCTATACTATGCTTTACTGTGTTCACAAATGCATTAAACATATGACTTTCCTCCTTGGAGTATTTATTAATTATGTAAATGCATTTATATGTATAATTTAGCAAATAATATTTCATTTGCTTAAATACCTAATTGTGATTAAGTACCAAGTATTAATATAATATATGTTTTTGGAACTAAAGAATGTTAATACCTCGGTGATTTTAGAGATAATCTAATTCAGCATCTCACTCTATTGAAGAAGCAGAAATATGAATTATTTGTTATTTCAGATTCTGCTCAGAGTTATTTTGTTGGTTTGAGTGTGGCATATTCCTATAGGCTTACATATTTAAATACTTGGTCCCCAGTTGGTGGTGCTGTTTGAGGGAGTTTTGGGATTTTGGGGAGGCAGAGCATTGCTGGGGGAAATTCATCACTGGTGGTGAGCTTTGAGTTTTTTTGGTCTTGCCTCACTTCCTCTTCTCTTCATGTGATTCCTCAACCAACTTCCCACTCCTGCCATGATTTCCTATCTGTTTTCATGTCTTTCCTAACTGTCTCCATGTCTTTCCTATCTGTCTCCATGCCTTTCCTATCTGTCTCCATGTCTTTCCTAACTGTCTCCATGCCTTTCCTAACTGTCAATATGCCTTTCCTATCTGTCTCCATGTCTTTCCTAACTATCTCCATGCCTTTCCTACTGTCTCCATGCCTTTCCTCTCTCCATATCTTTCCTGTCTCCATGCCTTTCCTGTCTCCATGCCTTTCCTATCTGTCTCCATGCCTTTCCTAACTGTCTCCATGCCTTTCCTGTCTCCGTATCTTTCCTGTCTCCATGCCTTTCCTAACTGTCTCTATGCCTTTCCTAACTGTCTCCATGTCTTTCCTGTCTCCATGCCTTTCCTAACTGTCTCCATATCTTTCCTGTCTCCATGTCTTTCCTAACTGTCTCCATGCCTTTCCTACTGTCTCCATGCCTTTCCTA
>JAQHUG010000065.1:4534828-4550772 GCA_028555095.1 Dicrostonyx torquatus
CTGTGCTCAGTTCTTACTGAGTGAGGAGATGGCCCTGTGCTCAGTTCTTACTGAGTGAGGAGATGGCCCTGTGCTCAGTTCTTACTGAGTGAGGAGATGGCCCTCTGCTTACTCCTTCCTGAGCACCAATTCCTGGCCTGGACTTCAGTCATGACGGTCTTTTCTTGCAGAGCCTTCTGTTCTGGGAGCAGAGAGATGCTCATCTGCCTTGATAGTTTGAGAAGTTCTTTCTCCAAGATAATCCTTGACATTGTTTTTATTTCACTTAGCTTCTTCAGAGAGAAGACACTTTGTACACATACTTTCACTTTTTTGTGTGTTATTATCTTCATCCCCCTCTCCCAACTATTCCTAGGTATATATCGCTATTTAAAAAAGACTTCTTTGTGAAGAAAATTTGCAAAGATACAGTGAAGGTTTGAAATGATTTTTTATATTGTTCTTATTTTGAGACAAGATCTTATTATTTAGCTGAGGCTGACCTTCAACTAGCAATCTTCCAGCCTGAATGGTGGTTAGAACATGGGCCAGTATTTAATGTAGAGGTACAGATAGCCAAGCTGTTCATGATGCTTTTCGTGGGAAAGGAAAGGCCTTATCATGTGCAGATTTTGCTATAAAGGAAACAATTGTCCCGAGGTAAAACTGTCCAGAGTATTTCCAGTGATAATCTTCTCCAGTTAGATAAATAACTGCTTTCATCTTACATGAGCTTACTGTTCAATATTTAGGGGTATAATGTTTTTGGCTACAAAATAAATATTTTTGACATTAAGGAAATCCTTTCTCCTTTGATTTTAACCATTACATAAGGTTTTTATTGGGATAGGGATTGGCTGACTGATCAGATTTCACATCAAGGAGAAACCTTGGGATTTGACAACATTTTGATTAGTCATGTTTCCTATTGTGTTCCCATGAGTGCTGGGGGCTATTTTACTCACTTTCTCTCTTATTTGTGTTAGCAAATGAAATAATAATTAGTCACATAAAACAGAGTGTATGTACAAAGTTTATCTTGACTGGAAAGTTGTATTATATTTTTAGTAGAAACAGAAAACTAATGTTACTTTTTGTTAATAAGTTTCATAATATTACAGTATGATTTTAAGAGTCATATTTTACCAGAGCCATTTTCCAAACATAACAATTGCCAATATGTGTGATATGTATCTGGCATAGAATTTTCTGAAATGGATTCAAGTTAACCGGTTCATTTCTAAATATCAGTTCCGCTGTTAAGTTCTGCAAACTCTTTGGTTCTAGCATTGTTCTTTCAGCACAAACATCCGTGAAGAGGTGCTTGGTGAAGATGGATGTCAGTGGATGCTTTTGATTCTAAGTTTTAGAAAACAGTTAAGTATTAAAAACAAAACTTTATTTCTGTAAAAAAGACTTTCAAATTCTGAAAGCAAATAAATTACTATCAATGGATAGGACAATATAAACAACGTAAGAAGAAAAAAGCCCATGCCTGCAGTTCCACCGTGCAAATCAACCACTCTCAACAGTACGGTTTTAAAAGAGTCTTGTATTTGGAATCCCATAAAGCACAAAACCTGAAGCCATAAAAGGTACACAAAGGACAAAAGGAGCCCTGACACACATTATAAGACCAAAAACCTCCAAAGATGCCATTGAGTTTGTTTGGTGTTTGCCATCTACTGCTGGGCATGTGGCAACAATGTAGCAATAAAATGACTCCTAATGAGTTCTGCTATACCCATAGATCAGTGCCTTGCTCAGCCATCATCAGAGAAATTTCCTTCTACAGTTGATGGGAACAAATTCAGAAAGCCACAGCCAGACATTGTGCAGACAGTGAGAGACTTTGGAACGTTGCCTTCAAATTCCTCTCATCCGGGCTCCAGGAGCTTTGCAGAAGGGAGGCAGAAAGAGTGTAAGAGCCAGAGGGGATGGAGGACATCAAGGAAACAAGGCCTTTTAAACACAGCAGGCCAGTGCACACATGAACTCACAGGGACTGTGGCAGCAAGCAGGGTCTGCACCAGATGGGATTCTAGGGCTGAGAGAAGTGAACACGTGTCCCCAAAGCTAGCTCCACTAGATTACCGTTTACAAATGGAAAATCAGTTTTCGCCCAAGGACTTCTCACCATGGAAACAAACCACATACTTATTCTTAAAGTGTACTAAGTCTTGAGTAGGATAGTCTGACTTTTTATTAAGGACTGAAATTCGGGTGTGGACTGTTGTTAAATTTATCTGAGTATGTAGTGGGAGCCCAGAGCATGCTAACTTTAAAAGGTGATTATCAAAACTGAGGTTTCCTGTGATAAGTAGTTGGAGCTAGTTTTTGTTCTTAAGCCAGAGAAAACACACGAGAAAGGTTTAAGAAGAAGCATAACATCCAAGGTCATTTATAGTTATTAAGGAGCCTAAGGAGGTATTGCAGTCTTGAGTAACAGTGTAGGCACAGGATTTTCAAATACATGTTGTTCTGTTGTGTTCTTCAGGAGTGGAATGTGTATAGATGGGGAGTTTGGTTGGAAACTAGAAAGCCACGTCAGTAGAGAACGCGCTGGTGAATGACAGAGAGGTGGTGGCATTTCTCTCCACTGGGCTCTTGTTGGGAAGCAATGAACCTCAGGGAATCCTGGGGTTTGGGAGGGTCAAGGGATGATGGGAAAATTAGCTGGGTAGATCAGAGTGTCTTAGCTTGTGATCTTGGACTTTATATGAGAGGAAAGAGAGTGGATTTTAAAAATATCCTTGGATTCATAGGTATCAATAGACAGCATGTGCATGAAAAAAGTAATGTTAATCTGTTTCAGATTATTCAATATATGTAAGTATTGGATATATACGTATATGTTTCTAATTATCAATTAGAAAATTGTTTCTGAATTTGTAGAGCCTTTAGCTAGTGTCCTGGTTTATTTTCCTGTGACTGTGGTAGAATTCCCTAACAAAAGCAGCTTAAGGTATGAGGTTTGCTGTGGCTCACAGTTCCCAGGAGTGGTTTGTCTGGTGGGAAGTCGTGACAGCAGACGCTTGCTTCCAGCAGCTGGTGACGTCATCACCACAGTCAGGAAGCAGAGGACCGAATGCTGGCTGCCACTCAGGCCTTTTCTCCAGTTGCACAGTCCAGAGTCCCAACCAGGGAATGATGCCACCTGCAGTGGTCAAGTTCCCAGCTCAGCTAATAGAATCAAAATAATCCTCCCAGCGCATTCAAGGCCCATCTCCCTGGTGAGTACAGATTCTGTCAAGGTGACAACCAGCCGTCACAGTCAGTCATTTTCCACCCACAAATAGCAGCCTACTTTATGGAAATCTGCAAAGGTTTTTATTTGATTTGTGGTGTTACTCTTGAAGACATTTTGGGTTACATACGTTACTTGTGGTTATGTTGTCAGCCATAGAGTCCTGATTAGAACCTGTGTTTTCAAGATTGCTTAAAAGTGCTACAAAGAGCTTTGATCCTAACCTTGGAGAAAACGAGGTACGAAGCCAGTTAGAGGCTAGCCTGGGACTACATGGCACTAGTTCAGGCTGTCTTGTATAAAATAGGAAGGGTCTGTCTCAAGAAAGAAGAAAGTTCGTGTATATGTGTGTGCATGCACATGTGTATCTTCAGTTAGATTTACTATGTAAGTCCTAGTATTTTAATTTGCAAAGCATAGTAACTTTTATTTTATTTATTTAACATTAATTCACAATGATAATATTGCTGCTTGAAAGCTAGCAAATATTTCTATTTTTTATAAATATTTTCTTAAACTTTGTTTTTTGTGTGCATGATTGGCTAATAAGCTGTTTTGAGGTGCCCTCTGTTTGGGGGTGCTGTGTATGCTTCAAGACAACAGTGTTCATTTTTCATGGTGGAAAAGAGGAAAAGAACAGCAGACTTTTGACATCTATTTATCCACTTCAGATTGTTTTCTTCTTAGAAAAAATAGTTCATAAATAGAAACATAGAAAATTAGACAGGAATATATAACCAGGGAAAATAAAGCATGGGTTGCATATTTGCAAGAAGATGGCTGGAGTCCCTGGATATGTGTGTTTTCTTTAGTTAGCAAGAGTAAGAGCGGGTACGTCTTGGTACAGTCGGCAGTGTGGGTAAGTGTGCATAATCCATCAGACAGAGAGGTGAGGGAAGAAGGGACATGTGCCAGTGCTCTGTGGGGACCCAGGGACACGAGGAAAACACGAGAATACTTAAGGAGAAATGCAGTTCTTTGAAGTTGCGATTAAACCCAGTTTAAGCCTATAGTTTTACCTTACAAAAATATTTCCAAGGACTGAAGAGAAGGCGGTGTCTGGTTCTTATGAAAAGTTAATTTTAGCTATTGAAATTGTTTTAATAGTTTAATTTAGAGATTATTCATCCCAAAATCTCATTTGGCAAAAACAGGATCTTGTAATGTAGGTTTGAATTATTTTATCAAGAATTACAGCTTTTATGCCCGTTAGACTATGGACCTGGTATTCTGGAAGACAGAACTGCACTTTCGATTCAGCTAGTAAAATGACAGCTTTTTACGTAGGAGATTATGTGTACTAATGAAATATCAATGCTTTGTGACGAGATCTAGATTCTATTTAGGAAAATGAGACTTGATTTTGAAGGAAGTTATTGCTGTTTTCCATTTTGATATTTTCATAAAAGGAACTGGGATGTAACCACATTTGACAATTTTCATATTATGGTTGTTTTGACTAATGTCTTGTGATTGCTCTTGGCTGAATGATATAAAATATTCCATAGCATTTTCTCTTAATTTACTTTTGTGTATTTATTTCCTTGTTATTGATATATTTTGCTGTATCTTCATCATAAAATTATATGTGTCTTAGAAAGAATTAAATATTTCTGTGTTAAAATGATATTTTTCTTCAGAATGAAAAAGGAGATAAGATTGAATAAAAATGAAATCTAGGAAGTATTTTTTAAAAGTGAGTGTGGGCTTCTGTTTCTTAAGTTTGAGAATTGTAAACTTAAGTGAGTTTTAGTATATCAGAATATATAGTTTTTACTACAAATTTAATGTGAGGCAAGAAATGTCATAGTATGTTTAAACCACATACTTGATAATATTGTTTACTTAAGAATATTTATTGACATCCAAAGTAGACTTTGAAGACCATAGCAGGCTCTAGGACTGCATCTGTGAGCTTATTGGTGAATTAGGTATTCAGTTTGTAAGTAGAAATTTTAGGAGTTGTGATGAGGGAAATGCAGGTGCTTTTGAAGTCCAGTCCAGGGAAAATTAGCTTACTTCAGGGAAGATCTGTGTGGCCACACACTGAGCCAGGGAGAAAGTGTGCAATTTGAGGAGAGTAGTCTAGGAATCAGAAAGGGTGTACTCAAAACCCTGAAGGGACTGGAGAGCATGATAAACAGTCTGAAAGGAGGGCTTGCTCCCCACAGTGGATGCAGTGCAGATGAGGGGAGGTAGCCTGGTGTGACTGAAAGGCAGCAGGATGCAAAGGAGGTGCTCATCCTGGTTCAGGATGAAGGCATTCTATCTGGCCCAGTTGCTTCATTTTTTTTTTTTATGGTTCTGAGTTGCTACCTAGTATCATTTCTCTTTGGCCTGAAGGATATCCACTGGCATTTTCTCTAATTATACTCTACTACCAACCTATTCTATTTTCTGTTTTCCTAAATATGACCTTATTTTACTGTTGAAGAAACCTTTCTAGAAATAGAATTCCTGATTGCCTTTTGCACTTCTGGTATGCTGTTTCACTTATTTTGATGCCCAAGAATTCAGCTGTCTTACATCCCCGGCTCCCCCATTTTAGAAAGAATTTTTTTTCCTGGATCCTTTGACAGTGCCAGGAATCAAATGCAGAGCCCTGTGCATGCTAGACACTCCCTCCGCCTCTGAGCTACGCCTCTAGCACTGCTGGTCCTCAAAGATCTGAAGAAGTGTTCAACAGTTTAACAATTTCTAGAAATTTTCTTTGTGCTTATACTCATTCAAGTTCATTGTGTTTCTTTGGGCCATGCACTACTGTTTTCTACCAGACTGGAGAACGTTCTCATTGTACTGCCATAGTGTTTTCCCTTCCTCCTCCTGCGCCTCCTTTCTCCTCCTCCACTGTCAATTGTGAGGTCATTTCACACTCTCCTAGAGATCTCTGACCTTTTAATCAGTGTCCCCTTTCTTGGAAGATTGGGTCTTTTCTGCTAACACATTTTTAATTTTGCTTATTCAGCCATCTCTGTTCTCTGTTCATGTGGTGAGTATTCTATTTCAGTCACTGGACTTCTCAAAGCTAGAGTTCACATATCCATTTCCATTCTGAGATTCCTTTCATCCTCATCTCCTGATATTTTTTTAATTCTTTGAATATAATTGTGTGAATTATTTGACCTTTCTTGGTTATTTCATGTGATAAACTTAGCATGTTAGCCTACTTACAATTATTTTTTATGATTGCATTTCTTCCTAAGGATGTGAAATACTTTCCTGTTACTTTGCACATCCAGACATTCTTTCGCTGAGATCTTTTCTTTGTCAGTTACATGGGAAATGACTGTGGGTTCTCGTACATATTTCAAAGCCATTTTATTTTAGTTGTTCAGGAGGTGATCAGTTTGCCCGAATTGAAAGGGTAGACTGTCCTGTAAGGTGTGTGGCTTGAGTTTCCCCTGGGACTTCCTTACCTTGGTCCCCTGAGTGCTTCTGAAAACAGTGTCGTGTGGTCTAGCAGTCTGCATACTCCCGCCCATGCCAGCTCCCCTTTCCCCCCTTTAACTTTGTATCTTTAAAAAAATAATAATAACTCCTTGAGTTCAGTTAGTGCCACCTATGTGCAGGTAAATTTCGGGCCATCGGCTGAAGCATAGTTAACCTACCAGAGACCACATCCCTAAAACAATGGACTTTCCCTTCCCTAATATCCATGAGCGGTTAACAGCTCCTCAGCCAGGGAAAAGGCTCTGGTGCCTGTCCTCCATCTGCACTGGAGCAGACTGGACTGATCTCCTGCAGGCCTCGCGCGTGCATCACTGCTGGGCATTCATATGCCCTGTCGTGTCCAGAAGCCACTTTCCCCCAGTTCTCCCCAACCACCTCACACTTTCTCAACTCAGATATGAAATCCTTAGGCATACTGTCAGCACCTTTCCGTCCAATCTGATTAGTTTCTTTTTTTAAATCGCTAACTAAAGCTTGCAATTATCTGCTTAATTTTTTGTGTTTTTTGCTATTTAAAAAATAAATTTTATTATATAGGAAACAAATAGTTAAGCTTAATTTAGAGAGTCTGTGGAGAAAAGAAAAAGAAACTTTAAAATATAATTAATCTTGATCAGTCTTACACTTTAAATATGGCTATAAACTTATCTTACTATTCTTAACTATAGAATTGAGTATATATCATTAGACTATAAATATTCCTTAAGTTTATAAGTGCTAAGTTACTTATCAACCAAAAATTTACATTGCTTAAAAAAATGAATCATTTTTAAATGTTGTACAAAACCTAGCTTGACTGTTTTGTATTTGGTCCTCTCATTTGTAATATTTTAGTTATGCATCCTTAGCATTTGTTTATGTTTAGGAATGTGTGTGGTATGTTTCTTTTAGAGTGCATATGAGTTCTTATAATTCAAGTGGTAAGGGATTTAGTAGCGGTTGTCTCTGGCAAGAATTGCAGACATTGTGTATATCAGTTGCTAACTATAGACATGAAATTGTGGGAATCTCTACTTCACTGATAAACCATGCTGAATTGTCAAGGTTGAGGAAAATAGGAGGTCAAGCTGATAAGACTTACATGATCTTGATTTTACTTAACTACTTGAACTGGAGGAGAGTAATCATTTATCCATATGCATCCTGGAATGGGTAGACTGACTGGAGAAACGCCTTGGATCATACACAGCCCCTTGGAATGAGTCCAGCATCTAGAAGGAGCCATGGATATGGATCACTGCCACACCCTGCTGCTGCTTCTAGTCTTAGCTAATAATGCTGGGGGCAGGGGAGGGGGTCCCATTCTGCACACCTCTGGTGAATGCCGAACAGTGGTCGCTGCTGTCACCATTTACCATCCACATGACTTTGGCTGAATGTTTTGCTTCTCTGAGTTAGGCAAGTAATAGCAGCACCTATCTCAGAACATTGGGATTTGGTTAAAATAATTTCTTTCTGTGATTAAGTAAATATAATCTGTTACGGTTTCATCATTGTAATTCAGGGAAGAGCCTCCACCATGCCCCAGTATGATAAAGTATTGCATAGTAGCATAGAACACTGCCTTGCCAAGCATTCTGGGGTAGCGAGTCTGCCCTGTTGTGTCCTCCCACCACCCTCTAGTGTCTATGTATCACTTTTTTTTTTGCTCTGCCTGTCAGAGCACAACAGTCTCAGGGGCTACTCAGGTGATGAAATTCTAAGATATAAATTTTGCCTGAGTTTCTGCAGCCCTCACATGCAGGTACATGCTAGCAGTAGCTCACCTACGGTGATTCATGTCCCTCCTGTATAATGCAGGCCTCCCGCCCGCCCCCCCCCCCCGCAGTGCACCCAGCAATCAAGGCAGGTCAGTCCTGGAGCTGTCTCACTCTTGACCACAGACTCCACAACCCCCCCCCCGTCTTCTCATGAGGTTATGCAAACCAACTCTGTAATGTATGTCCTTGTAAACTCATCCCATGTTAGAGATGCTGGGTTGTTGCTTACTTTTTACCAGCATACATTAATTATATATAAAAGAGGATTTCATTATGAGATTTACACGTGTATATATTTTGAGCATATTCATCACTGTTATCTGCTCTTGTCCCCTCTTACTCTCACTGATCCCCCTCCTCAGTCCTCGTCTACTCAGTGTGTACATGTGTACAGTGACTTAATGTGTAGTATGGTGAGGGATGCTTTACAGGAGCGCTGACAACTTAGTACTGACTACACCACTGAGGAAAATGTCCAATCCACCCTTCTAGCTCAACCCTGCAACCATTCACTGCTGGTCCATAAGCAGCAAGCAGTGGGCTTTCTGAATCCTTCTCCACTCATATTATTGTTTAGACTTCTGTCTTATAATCTAGTTACATAATGCAAAGGTCTTTTTTCTTTCAGTTTTCATATTGTTTCTTGAACACATCTCCCTGGCTCTCACACCCCCTTTTCCTCCCCTTCTCCTCCATCACTCTCCTTTGTTCCTCTAGATACTTTAATTTAGTGTATACACACACAGACACACAGACACACACACACTTACACACATACACACACACACACACACATACTTTAAACCTCTGTGGAGATGCTTTCACAGAGATTTGTCTCCTGGGTGTTTTGAAACCCCATCTAGCTGACTGTCAAGACTAGCCATCTTATTGTGCGAGCTGTTTTTAGTCTAGAATCTTGATGAATTAATTCTTCTTTTCTAAAAACTCTTCATCTCCCACTTTTAGCAGCATCTACAGTTGGGGATATTCCCAGTGACGTAAAACTATGAAGTAAATTTGTGATAAAGCCTTTGTTGGAAGAGAAATGGAAGTTAGGAAGAGAAAGATGTTTAGATTTTCAAGTATTTGATCCCAACTCTCGTAAACCTTACAAACCAAACATTGTGTGTTGTCTAGAAGTATATAATGTCTGTAAGGGTTAGGACTGGGGGTAGCCCAGAGCTTGCCACACACACATCAGGACCTGAGTTCCAGCCCAAGAACCCATGTAAAGAAGCTGGGCACACTAGTACTGACTTGCAGCTCTATTGCTTAGAGAAAGGCAGAGCCCTGGAGCTCACTGGTCAGCTGCTCTAGCTGTGGGCTTTGACATTTTGAGAGATGTCCCTCAGAGGCTCACATATTTGAATACTTGGTCCATAGTTGGTGGTGTTGTTTGGAGAGGTTATGGAAGTTTTGGGGGAAGGAGCCTGAGGAAGAACATCACTGAGAGCGGGCTTTGGTCATTGTGTGACAAAACAACACACACAGCTTCACCTCAGATAGGGAGCCCACAACAGACTAAAGCGTGGATGCCACCAAAGTCCAGCTCAGTGAACTGTGAGTTTTATTAGGGTTATGTTCAGGAATATGGGTGAGGGGTTACCTATGGAAGCAAAAATGACTGAATGACAGCTGCATCACCAAAACCCACCCCAATGTTGTAGGAGAGGCTGCTTGTTGGTTCCTGGCTGCTCAGTCCCGAAATAACCACACAGAACTGTATTAATTAAATCACTGCTTGACCTATTAGCTCTAGATTCTTATTGGATAGCTCTTACATCTTAATTTAACCCATTTCTGTTAATCTGTGTATCGCCATGTGGCTGTGGCTTACCAAAAAGGTGCTATCCGGAGTCTCTCACCCACTGGGGCTACATGGTTTCTCCATGACTCCGCCTACTCTCTATATATTGTTTCCAGCCTGGCTGTATTCTGTTAAGCCACTGGCTGGAAGCAGCTTCTGTATTCATTAACCAATAAAAGCCATTTACAGAAGGACTTCCCTCACCATTCCAGTATGAGTGACAAGTCACAAAACCTGGGAACCTGGAGTACACTGTATAGCCTACAGGAAGCTCAACAGATTGGAGTGTCCTTTCCAAGCGATTGAGTTGGTCTGAACCTCTTCCAGGCAGCTCGGTTTCTGCTTCTTCCAGGCAACTGCTCTTGTCTCTAGAGTTTTCTCTGCAGCATGGCTCCTCTGGATTCTTGTAGCTTGGCTTGCCTTCGGGGACTCTCAGCCTTTATTGCTTACTCTGGCAGGAAAGGGTCCTCCTTCCCTGAATCTACTCAGTTTCAGGGACTTCCTGAAGCTATTTTGAGTCATTTACCTTTCTGTGTAAAGAGCTTCAGTGAAAGATGGACTGTTTGGATTTCAGAGAAAATTGTTACATAATACATATTTATAGCCTGGACTTGCTTCCTGTTTGCTCCCTTTGCTTTCTGTGTGTGGTTGAGATGTAATCTCTCAGCTTGTTGCTCCTGCTGCCATGTCTACTGCTTCCTGCCATGATGGTTTCTTATCCCTCTGGAACAGTAAGCCAAAATAAGCTCTTTCTTTCATAACTTATCTTTGGTAAGGATATTGTATTCTGGCAACAAAAAGAAACTAATATACTAGCCTGCTTGACAAGCCTCAGGTCAGTCAGAATTCCTGTCTCAATAAACAAGATAGATAACATCTAAGGATTGACATTCAGTGTCTACATACACACATACACACATAAGTGCACCTACGTGTGCGTGCACATACATACACACAAATAGTAAATTCTTCTGTAATTCTTGGTTGAAAAGTTAAGTTAATCTCTCAGTTCTCATTGAAAGCCATGACTTGAATTGAATATAAATTTGTGGTAAACATTAAAAAAGCCAAACTATGCCATTCCTAATCTGTTTAATTAAAGAAACAATTAAGATCACTGAGGTTTTTCAGCATATGCCATATATTTAAAAAATCAACTTCATGCAAGATATTGCTGCTAGCATGTGAGAATTGTGCTGTTTGAAGAAAATGTGCTTAGATGGGTAAATGCAAAGTCTTTGAAACAGTTTGAGGTCACCCAAATTATTAGTCTTACCAGTTGAAACATTAAACAGCCATTTTGGGAAATGACAGAAACGATGATTGTGTTAACTATTGTCCCACGGTACTGTGCCCCAGCCCTGTCTCAGAGTGGTTCGCACTTTTACGGACTCATTCACTGTTGATTTGCCCCAGATAGAATATGAATTTGAAGTTTTCATGTTGTTGTCAGTAGAAAGGGTTTTGTATATAATAAAACTGCTATTTCAGGTTTCATGGCAACCTCCCACAGAGCCTACATATTTCTTTATCTTCATAACAAACTATAAATTTAGTATCAAAACAGCACTAACCTTCTGTAGCGTTGTGGCTACTTTTGTACTAGGTGTACTGAATAAAACTTAAAGAGGCTTCAGGCTTCTCTCTGAGGAGTAACAGATGGAACTTCTAATCCTGTTAAAAGTGGTCAGAATGATTTATAAGAGAATCAATAAAGATCACAAAATTACCCTGTTTAGGTTTACTGACATTTCTGTCTTTTGACCTCTTAATCCCAATATTGTTCTTTGTCAAGTGACCCAGTTAGCAGGTTTTCTGTCACCAGTACTGTGAACTGTCTCATGGACGATTTCCAGATAACGTTTTATTAGAGTGGTTGTAAGTAACTCCTTTTAAGAAGTGTCTGGCTCAGAAACATTGTTTCTTATGAAAACAGCCCTTCATCTTGGTAGAAGTTCAAGGGAAAGCATTCTTGTAGAACTCTGCGCAGCTACTATCCTCAAACCTTGTTTTTTGTGCAACATGAGACACATTGATTTTCAGAGAATATGAATGTATTCAAATCAAGAGATTATGACATCCGGGAACATGTTTTATATTTGTTAAATGCACCTTGATTGCAGTTAAGAAGATGGTTGCCAAACAGCAGTGGCATCCTGCTTTGGCCCTGTAATTGTGCCTGGTACCTTCCCTGGCGTCTGTTGACACTTTACCTCTTCTCTGATGGAGGAGATTTTATTAATGCATGTCAGTTGTGTCAGATTAAACATAAAAATGCAAAAATATTTTATGAAAGTTTTTCTTTAATAGATATATTCAGATGATCTCTGTTCATGATGTGACTCTATAACAAAAAGCAGATCAGCAGCCCCCGTTAAAATATCAATGACAGCCTTCAAAGAACTAGAAAACACAATCCTAGAACAACTGTGGAAGCATAAAAGATCCCACACAGTCAAAGAGTTATTGAACTGAACCATCGCAGATGGAGCCATCACAATGGCTAACTTCAGTGCACACCTCAGAACTATCTGACCCTGACATGGTGTTGGCACAAAGCCAAACTGGGGGCAGTGTGTCACTTCACTTCCCCACACATCTCTACAAAAGCACAATGGCTCCATGTACCTAAGAACATATAACCCCTTTAGTTTCTTCTGCTTCTGGGAGAAAACACTTGGAGCAGAAGCAGCCTGGGGAGGTCTAACACCATCAGTAGGAGGTAACCAATGGCAGGAACTTGAAGCAGAAGACATGGAGGAATGCTGCTTGCTGGGCTTATACTGAGATAGCTTTCTTATACAGCCAAGGCCATGGTGGCAGATGCCACCCACTGTAGGCTGGGATCTTCTATATCAATTAGCAGTCAAGACAGTGACCCATAGCCATGCCCAGAGGCCAGTCAGGTCTGGACAAAGCTTTCCTCTCAGATGACTCTAGCTGAGTCAAGATGACAGCCTAAGCTAACTACAACAGGTGGTGCTAAGAAAACTGGATAAACCCATTCAGGAAACTGGCACTTGACTCCTGTCTCTCATCCTCAACGAAAGACTTGAAAATGCTACTAGAAGATAACAGGCAACTTTTCAAGACATTGCTTGGTTCAGGGCCTGATGTTCTGAACTTTAACATCATAGAAAAGAAGGAAAATATAACTGCTGGGGCTACATCAAACCAAAGGCTTCTGCAGAACCAAAAAAAACCAAAAACCAAAAAACACCAAAATGGGAAAAGTATTTTCAAGCATTTATATTGCTGTTAATATCCAGAATATATAAAATGTTTCAAACAATCCCAAGCAAAAAATACAGTCCAGTTAAAAATGGGCAAAATAATCTGAATAAATGCTCCTGAGAAAAATGAAATGGCCAACAAATACATGAGAAGATGACAACCGTGAGTCCTCAAAGCTACATGGAAGCTGTTGTGGGCTCATGCCGGTGTTCCTGTCTCTCGGGCTGAGGCAGGAGGACTTCTACAAGTTTGAGATCAGCCTTGACTGTAGTGAGTTTCAGGTTAGCCCAGGTTACAGAGTAAAATCCTATCTCAGAAAAACAAAACAACCAACTTGGAAGCAGAGGCAGGAGGATGAATTTGAGTCCAGTCTGGTATAGAGAGCGAGTTCCAGGACAGCCAGGCCTGTTACACAGAGGAGGAAAAAAACAAAAAACAAAACTTTCTTGAAAAACAGACAAAGAAACAAGAAACATTTAAGATAAAGTGAGATACTATCTTACTCTTACGAGAAATCTTATCAGGAACAAAAAATAACTTATTGGGAAGACGTGAAGAAAAAGTGAGTTCTTAAGCACTTCACAGGAATATAAAGGGCTACAGTTACAGAGACCAGGGGAAGTTCCTCAAGAAACTAGAAAGTGCTGGACGGGAGGCTCAAGCAGGAGGCTTGTGAGTTCAAGGTCATCCTGAAATGCCTAGGGGTCCGGTGTGCCCTGTGAAGGAAGCCACAGACTTAGTCCTCAAACCCAGGGTCCAGCAAAGCAGCATCCTGATGGCGCCCACCAGTTCTGATTCCAGCAGGTCCAAAAACACTCAGCAGAGAAATCTGAAGTGTTTTCTCTCTTTAGTCACCTTTTTTGACTAACCAACAGTTATTATCCACACTCTTTATTATCGTATCAATGTACCTTGGTAAAAAAGAAAAGGTAAAAGCCTGCTGTATTTCACAAATGGGAAAAAGAATGCACACACACACACACACACACACACACACATATGATGTGCAAGAGTGGAAATATGCAAGTAATTATTTTTCATTTGTTTATTTGGAGACATCCATAAGTAAGGTAATTCATGTCTAGTTAGCTATGCTGTGAGAAGACTTTTCTAGCAAAATGAGATGTCCCCAGCCCCACGTAGACTGCTGGTGTCTGACCAGTTAGAGCTGTTGACCTTTGTCTGTAGCACGCCAGAAGCTGCAGTTCAGCTGTGTCCTGTGTCCTGCTACCATTCAGACTGTAAGAGATTCCTTCACAACTTCCCGGAAGGAACTCAGAGAGCCCTTCAAAGTCAAATCTACAGATGAAATTAGCCCATTGGGTTTATTTTCAGAACTCAAGATTGTTTGCTGGGTAGCTCATAACTTGATCTGTGTGTAAATTATTTACTGTTGAATGCAGTTCCACACAAACGCTTCATTTAAATGCACCGTTACTGGACGCGTCAGTAGCTTCTCCATTTGCACACTGAACTTTACTTTATTTCAAACGTTTGCATAAGAAGTCTACAGTGTCTCCGACTCCCTTGCTTTACAAGTCGTAGTTTTACCCTTCATCAAAGGCTTATATGTGTTAGACTGTTCCCACATTAGAGAATTTATATGTGAACTAATAGTGTTTTTCTGTGTCTTTGCTTTAATAATAATGACAGAATCAAAATTTTTTCTCAATCTATTATCTATTTTGGTTTGTTTTAAACAGGTGGTCTTTCAAATGCCCAGCTTTTGGGTCCCTGTCAGCATTAGGGACCGGCACAACTGTCCAGTGATAGTCTCCTCTCTTACCTGATTCTCATGGTACAATTTCCCTTCCCTCTTCTGCCTGCACTGACATTGGCTTCTGCAGCCCAAGTCCACCCAGTCCCCAGACTATGCCCATTGGAAAGCTGCCTTTGCTTCTTGCTTTCCCCCTCACAGGGACCCTGACCTTTCAGATGTACAGCCTCAGATCATTAGCTTATGGTTTTTGTTTAATAATCTACCTCTTCTGCATGCACAGTCCTCACTTTTGTGGGTAAGAAATGCCCCAGATGGCTTCCAGTCTGCAAACAGTGTTCAGTCCTAGCAGTGGCCTTCGTGGTCTGGCCTTCCTTCCTCATCTCTGCCCCAGCCCTTCTTGTTCTGGAAGACACCAAGAGTACTTTCTCCTCAAGGACTACTGAAGTTTCCTCTGTTTGGAATGTTTTAATCCTGGATACCTCACTTCTTTTGGGTGACATTCAATCAAATGTCAACTTGTTTTTGAAGCTTTCTCTGAGCTCCATGTGAACTAACAGTTCTCCATATCTTCAGTTTCAAACTAGTTGTATATTATCAGACAGGCTATGTGTCTTTTTTGTTCATTGTATATTCAGATCCTCCAGCAGAATGGAAACTCCAGAAGGGCAGAGGACTTCCATTCCTATTCTAAATACCTAGAACTCTGGTCTGGAGATGGTACTTAGTGCTCAGAGCTTAATGAACTGC
>JAQHUG010000065.1:4574169-4612255 GCA_028555095.1 Dicrostonyx torquatus
TTAGGTATGTTCCTTGTATCCCTGCTCTCTCCAAGACCTTTATCATGAAGGGATGTTGTATTTTGTCAAATTCTTTTTCGGCATCTAATGAGATGATCATGTGGTTTTTATTTTTCAGCTTGTTTATATGGTGGACTCCATTGACAGATTTTTGTAAAATCTGTCAAAATTAGTATTTTTATTATTTCTTTGAGAGGTTCACACGTCGTCTTTTTGATCATATTCACTCTACTTCCCTAACTCCTTCCATATCCACCCCACTAAACTATGCATCCAACGTCATGTGTTCATTCATGCCTGCTCTCAACACCCCTCCCATAGAGTCTAGTTTATGTTGTCCATGGGTGTGTGGACTGATCTTAAGCATGGGTGGCCTGACTCTTCCTCTCCTAGCAACTATCGAATGCCAGTAGTGTCTCGACTGGGCTAGGACTTTGAGCTCAATGCCCCCTTCCATGTTGGGATTTTTGTCTAGCTTGATCTTGTGCAGCTCTTCTGCATGCTGTTACAAATCACTGTGACGATTGGGGACAGTACCCCAACTATATACCTCATGCTACCGAAAACACAAAACAAAAGAACAGCAGCCAGTACCAGGAACATGTTACCTCCTGAGTTGTTGACCAGTGGGTTTGTGTGTACTTCCAAAGGTTGATCTTGGTCACCCTTCAGAATTTGATGGTAACTTGAGTTGTAAACATGGAAAAGTCAAATTTAGACTGATCTGAAAGCTTCATCCCCATTGACTGGCTTTCATAGTACTGGAAGATGCTGTGTGTTCTGCCACTGGAAAAAATAGTCACCAATCTCACCATGCCAAGGGAGCTCTGCCCTACATCTTACATAACTACCTTCATCCTCTGGCGCTGCTGACCCACTGTTCTTAGCATCTGTGTTTGTAATTACTCTGCTTCCCCTAGTTTTATAGTTATGCCAACTAAGAGTTTTCTTGAGTACTTAATATATAACATTCACTATTCTAAACACTTTACATATCATCACAAAATTTGAGATAGGTTGCTGTTATTCTTCTTGCTTGAAGGATAAGAAGGGTCAGGCATGAAATGTTAATTACATTGTATAAGGCCAAGCAACTAGCAAATGATGGAACCAGAACTCGCATTCAATATTTGAGACTAAGAGCCCATACTTTAAATCTCTAGATGGTGTAATATTCTGACCAATATTTCCATTCATTTTTTTCTGTTTGGATCCAGTTGTTTATGTTTTCAGTTACCTATTATGTTAATTTTTTTCCACATCCCTTGCAAACTGCCCTAGTATGAGTTAATAGAGTTTTATCAAAGTGGAAATAGAATATATATTATAGACAAATTTATGCTGCATTTCAAAATTAAATTGAAAGAATGATCACTACAATACTCAGGGTTAGACCTAAGAGAATTTAGGGAAGATATGTGTGTCTTTATTCTGTTTGTAAATCTTTAATTTCTTAATTCCCAGTAATATAAGAGGACATTTTTAACAGCTAGTTTTTAATCATTAGCCACTAAGATACACTATTTTTTTTTAAAGAACTGAAGATTGAATTTAGGGCCAGGATTTTTTTTTTTTTTATTCAAGCATAGTATCTAAACATCCCCATGAGGTGTACGTCATGGTAATTTAGTGAATGTGTACAGTGCATAATAATCAGATCTGGATAATAGGAATTTCTGTCTACTCAAACATTAGTCATCTTTATTTGTTGCTAATTTTGTACTCTCTAAGTGACTTTTAAGTGCCCCATCAATTAATTTATCCAGTGGTAACCCTAATGCACTAAAGAACCAGCAGGATTCCTGTTGTCTCACATTTAACATCTTTCCTTTCTTGCCTTCCCACATTCTCCATGATCTTTTATATATACCAATGTGTGTCTAAAATGTGTGTTTGGATATAATAACCATTCTACCTGTGATGGAAGGCTCTCCCATTGTGCTTTTGATATGGATTTTTTTTTTGTAGTTGTGAAGCAAGCACTTTCAGTGTGTTTGTTAGCAGCTTATGTGCCTTCTTTAAAGTATCCATTCATTCCCTTGGCTCATTCTTTAAATGGTTTGGTTGGTTGGTGTTCAGGTTTTTTTTAATCCCATATGTATTTTGATTAACCCATTGTTGGATGAATAGTTTGCAAATCTTTTCTGTTGTATAAATCATCTCTTAATTTATTGATTATTTTCTTTGCTGTGTAAATTTTTTTCAATTTGATATAGCCACATTTATCTCTTCTTCCTTTTGTGCCTTTAGGCTCCTATCTAATAAACATACCTAAAATCAGGGAACGTTGCAACTATATTTTGTTTGGTAATTTCATACATAACGTTTTAAGATATTTTTTGTGTGTTCTGCTTTCATAGTTCTGGATATCCAACACGGCTGGCGGCTTTTATTGATGAAACTTCCTTATAGTACATTTTTGGAGTGTTTGTCAAAAATTAGTACCTGTATGAACATGAGTTAATTTCTGAATTCTCATTTGCACTGTCCTTTGTCTCTCTTCTCACGCTGGTGATGTGATGTTTTAAAGGCAGGTCGTGATCCCCCACTCCCCACAGTGCTATAACTTTTCTGGGCCTCTTTTGGTTCTGTGGTTCTAGGATTCTTTTCCTCTTTTTGTGTAGAAAACTGTTTGTAATTATAAAGGAATTACATTGACTCTATACATTGCTTTGGATCGTGTTGACTTTCTGATCCATGAGTATATTTTCCCATTTTATGTGCATCTTTTATGACTTTATTTATTAGTGTTTTATAATTTTTCTTGTAGATTTACTTTCTCTGTTACTTTTCTTCTAAATATTTTAACTGTTTTGCTTTTTTAATTTCTTTCTATTTGTTTCATTATTGGTGTATAAAAATGTCGTAGCTTTCGGGATCCTGACTTTGTATTCTGCAGCCGCACTGAATTCCTTTAGAAGTTTTAACAATTTGGTCATGAAGAATGTCGTTTCTTCTGTTAGAGAATTGTGCCATTTACAAACATGGCTGATTTGATTCTTTTTTCTTTCCAATTTGGATATCCTTTATTTCTTGTCATTGCTCAGCTATCCTTGCTAAAACATCTAGTACTATCCTAGGAGGGGAGGAGAAAGTGAATATCTCTGTCTTGTTCTTGATCTTGCAGCCCCAGGGTTTTTTTTCAAGTACATTAATTATTATAAAATGTATAAATGTACCCGCTGTGAATTAGATGATTGTCTAAGTGGTGGCTGGCAAGCCTTTGAATTCCCACTGTTTTCTCTAAAATAAGCCTTTTATTCTTCGTGTTTTCTACCAACGAAACAGAGAATTTTATGACCTATAGTCATCTCTGTAATGACTCATGCTACAAGGTGGACCCAATTGTGCAATAGTTGGTAGTTCTTCTCTCATATTTCAGCCTTACTAATGTAAATAACTATTGTTAGGGACCATTCTCCCATTTTTAAAAAAGTGAAATATTTAAAAACAATGCTCTGGAAATGGACTTTAGTCACCAGCAGAAAGAGCTAATATAGTAAGGGGAAAGCTTGAAGTATTTCTTAGGTTTGGTGTTAGTTCTCATAACTAAAATATTTTAAAATTATTTTAAAATTGTTTGCTATTGGTTTGGTATTGTCATGATTAAAAATTTCTGTGGGAAACCCTATTTCAAAAAAAAAAAGTCTTACTGTGACACCAAGTGATGGTGGCACACACCTTTAATACCAGAGCTCAGGAGACAGAGACAGGAGGGTCTTGGTGAATTCAAGGCCAGCCTGGTCTACAGAGTGAGTTTCAGGACAGCGTGGGCTACAAGGAGAAACCCTATCTTGAAAAATGACAGCAACACAAAAACTGTTAGTGGTTGCTTAGACTCTCTTAACATCTCAGTAATATAAAAGAAAAGGTATTTTAGAAAATGATTGGTTCATATTTTATTCTGAAAACTTTTCTTAGTTAACATTAATTAAACATTAAGAGGTATTTGAATTGGAACAAATCACACTTTCTGGTAAGAATTAGAGAGAACTGGGCTTTATCCAAAGTGTGAACCTAATTCAAGTCAAAATTGTGTGTGACCCCAGTGAGGTCTTGCTGTGTAAGACCCACCCAGGACACCCCTCCCAGATGTGTGTTCTCCTTAGATGACTTCTGGTAAGGAAAGTGTAAGACGAGCTGCTCGGAGAACAAGAAAGGATCTTCTCCTGTAGATTCATCCGAGTATAAGTCAGGTCAAATTAAAGCAATAAAGCAATTGCATAAATAATGGTTTTTAATTGCATAAATATTGCATAAATAATGCAATAAACCATTGCATAAAGCAATGGTTCTATTTGATATTCTAGTTTATCCTCTTTAGTAACTACCAAAACTGGTAAGGGCATTCTTCACTGACGTCTCAGTCCGTAATGTGACATTTCACAGCACCTAGCATTATCATGACCTTCAGAATAGCTCTCAGCGTGCAAAGATTTTACTTTCTGCAACTCTGCTGTCACCTCATTTATCAGAGACTAAGAAATTGTTCGTTCCCAACCAGAGATAGGGGCAAAGCCAGGCTTAATGTTAGAGTAGAAGTGTGTGCAGTTCTGAATTTTGTGTGTTTTCATAGCAGAGACGGTACTGTCAACTCCTTTAAAGATGGTTAAGCTTAAAGCTGGTGGTGGCATGCACATCTTTAATCCTGGCACTCAGCAGGCAGAGGCAGGTGGATCTCTCTGAGTTCAAGGCCAGCCTGGTCTACAGCGTGGGTTCCTGGACAGGTGCCAAAGCTAAACAGAGAAACCCTGTCTCAACCAAAAAAAAAAAAAAAAAAGACAGTTACACAGTTACACACTGTGTTATAGTGCCATATTGCTAATTTGCCACTTACCCTGTGTAATATATATGTTTTCTGGTCTGAAGTTTGATGGAGAGAGAGTGAGAGGTTATTTTTTTGTAGACCTTGCAGAATATCTTAAGCTCCATGAAAAAAAAAAAGCGTCATCTAAATGTAAAATATGGTTGATTCTTGTAATATGAGATATTATCTGGTTTTCAGGTAAGTTCATACTATGAAAAATTGACATACACTCGTACATACCACTGTGAGTAAGTTATATCCTTAAGTCTCTGTTTAAGCCTGAATTCAGGGCAGTTGACATTTCAACTTGTTTTCCTGTGTCGCAAAGGGTTAAGAAAATGCCTTTAATATTAATGCTATCGCTTAATTTCTGGATTCCATCACCATTGAAATGAATTTTAGAGATTCAGTTCATTACAGACATTCATTTATGAATTATTTTTAAGACACTAATATAGCTTTACTTTTTTAATAGTCTGTGCTCGTAAGTTTAAAGTATCTAGTTGTGATTTTAACCTGGAATAACATTGTCTGAGAAAAGAGACTAACTCTCCATGCTTTCACTTAAAGTAGATTATTCTGTGTGTTGGCTTTTTCCCCTCTAAAAATAATACTATTAAAAAAGAGATTTTTGGCAAGGCGTGGAGGCGCACGCCTTTAATCCTGGCACTCAGAAGACAGAGGCAGGCGGATGTCTGGGATCAGCAGGTCTACATAAGGAGCTCCAGGCCAGCCAGGGCTACATGGAGAAACCCTGTCTCAAAACACAAATAGACAAAAAGTAATTCTGATTCATATTTACGGAATGCCTAAGACACTTGTGCAAGCATTCATTTTTTTATAAGACTATTGAGTTTTCCTCCAACTACATGCATGGCACACATATTTTTTCACAACTATTATAATATGTCCCAGAAATCCTACAGTTTTATATTTGTTAACTCAGAGCCAATTTACAGGTAAAAATCACTTCTTACCACTTTTGGAACCAAGCAGGTTTTGGGAAGTTTGGGGGTGATTTATCTTCTTCCTCGTCTCTTCCCCCCTCTCACCCCGTTCCCCCTTGCTGGCCTTTCAGCCCAAGCTGTACATGTTTAGCAAACTCTTTACACCAGTCACACCCCAGTCAGAATTAACATATGTGCTCGAGTTTTGGGGAACTATTTTTTCCTCTTCCATTAGCCTATGATTATGAAGCAACCATATGTGGCCCAAATTCACAAAGTGACATGTTGGATAAATGCTCTCGCCATTTTGTCATTTTCCCACATTCAGGTAGAAAATGCCTTTGTTTATTTTCCAGCACTATAATAGGCAATTTTGAGTTCCAAATTATTATTGAGAACTTAGCAGGGTATTTAAAGTTTGTTTTATTAAGTTGGCCAGGGTCACAGAATTCATTAATATTAATGGCTGAACTAGAAAGGCACTTAGCCTCTCTAATGAGTAACAGATACAAAGCATTAAACCAAATGGAAGGCTTTGCTACGCCAGGAGTCACTCCAGCAAAGCCCCCACGTAATAACGAGGGAGATCTGCCTGCCGGAGTGTTTCCCAGCCAACCTCTGCCTTCTTCCTCTTAGAGAAACTGAAGTTCCTAAACTCATGCTCAAATACATTTCTGTTGACGTCATGTGAATACATGGAATCAAATACTTGGAACTCATCACTAGTGGTTTGAAAAAGGCTCCAAAACCCTATTACTAATAAGCTCTGTGTGTGTGTGTGTGTGTGTGTGTGTGTGTGAGAGAGAGAGAGAGAGAGAGAGAGAGAGAGAGAGAGAGAGAACACCGTGGGAACACATTTTTCCTTTTGAACTTGTCAATATTAAAATTGTATTCATTCATGAAGTTTGCACGAGTCATTACTGACATTTGTAAAATTCTTATAAATATGAGCTGCTGGGTGGTGGGTTTTGTTTATCCCAAGCCTCTGAAACTGTCATCAGCCTTTCCTATAAAACAGGGAAATGTCAGATGACAGCGAAGGCCTGACATTTCAACTTTGAAATGAGCAATTACACTGTGCATTCAGACTTCACTTCCTCATTGACACATAAGCAGCATGTCCTTTTAACAGGCGGCCTGAACGCAGTAAGGGATGTGTTTGTTAGCTCACTTGGCAAATAGAACTAATAATTTAAGACATTTGTGGCAAAAGTGATTAGCAAACTTCCATTAAAAGCCAGATCATAAATAGGTCAGGCTTCCTGAATATGCAGTCCTGGGGCTGTAATGCAGAAGCAATCGCAGACAGTGTGGGGTGTCCCAGGAAGCCTTTATTTCAGAAAACTAACGGCCATTCTGATAGGCATCTGGGTTATAGCAGACCAACCCATGGTCACTGAATGACCTTGCTCTGTATTGCCCTCTGGAAATAATGGACTTGTGCTACCAAACAGTCTCTTGTTGTTGTCAGTAATATCCCCTTTGTTGAGTCTAGAATAATAATTTACTACTCCTTGTCTCAGTTGGGTTGTTGAGAGCTGTTTTTATCCCAGTCGTGACTCTTGTAACTCTCCAGGAGCCACAATAGCACTTTTCTGGTTTATATCCCACCCCTTGAGGCTGGTGTTGCCTTCAGCATTTATTCTTGATCTTCTCTATGTATTGTCCTTGGGCAATACCCTGTAGTCCTCTACCTTGAATTCTTAACTGCTCCTCTGTCCTTAGGCCTTCAAGTTTGTATCTACAACCCAGGTCTCTAACCCTAATAAATTTATGTTAAATGGCTTGCTGATTTTCGTTTTCTACTTGATTATTCAAAGATACTTCCAAATTAACATGTGTTAAATTGAACTCACAGTTTCCACCTTTTGCTTCATCTCTGTACTGGGTAGTTTTATGTTAACTTGACACAAGCTAAAATCATCTGAGAGGAAGGAACCTCAATAAGAAAATGCCTCCATAAGATTGGGCTGTGCACTAGCCTGTAGTGCATTTTCTTAATTAGTGATTGATGGGGAGGGCCCACCTGGGTGCAGGCTGAGCAAGAGTGATGAGCAAGCCAGTAAGCAGCACCCCTCCATAGTCTTTACTTAAGCTTCTGCCTCCAGGTTCCTGCCCTCTTTGAGTTCCTCTTGACTTCCTTCAATAATACACAGTGATATGGAAGTATAAGTCAAATATACTTTTCCTCCAACTTGTTTTTTGGTCATGGTTTCATCTAGGCAATGGAAACCTGACTAAGACAACCCCAAGACTTCTTCCATCACCTCCTTCTCAGTGACCCGTTCCTGCTCATCATTTCCCAAACCTGATGCTTGTCTTTCATTCCTAACACTTTGAGTCATTGAATTTTCCAGATTTTATTTATTTTTTCTCTTTTTTTCTTGTTTTTATTGAGCTATATATTTTTCTCCACCCCCTTCCTCCTCCTCCCCTTCCACCCTCTCCCATCATCCCCATGCTTCCAGTTTACTCAGGAAATCTGGTCTTTAAATGCCTTTTAAATGCATGTGTTTCTTTTATTTTTTGACTGCAGCTACCCTAGTTCAGAACTCTGTTACCTCTAGTTCAATTATTATTACATTACCTACTTCCTTTTATGTTCTCCCTATTTTGCCCTGTTCCCAAGAATTTACCTTTCTGATCTTAGATTACCTATCATTTTTTGTTAGCAATCTTCTTTTTTTTTTTAATATTTTTATGGTTTATTTAACTTTATTTTATGTGCATTGGTGTGAAGGTGTCAGATCCCCTGCAACTGGATCTTCAGACAGTTGTGAGCTGCCATGTGGGTGCTGGGAATTGAACCCGGGTCCTCTGGAAGAGCAGTCAGTGCTCTTAACCACTGAGCCATCTTTCCAGCCCCTGTTAGCAATCTTCTATTGACTCTCCAGTACCCCTACCTTGACTGTTATAGCATTCAAGTTATCTTGTTCTTTTTCTTAATTTCTGTTGTACATTTAAGTTCAAGTAAAGCAAAGGCTATATATGTTCATCATTGTTCTAGCCCCAACGCTATAAATATGTTGGAAAAAATGAAATTACTCTGAAACCCCAAAACCACAAAATATTCTATACAAATCATCAAAGTAGCAGAACATATCTAATGAGTTTGACTTGCAGGGTTAAAGGAAATCAGGAAGGTGAATACATGAATGGAGTAAAAAGGTCATAGTTCATCATATAGGTGTTTTACACACATTAGGACCCTAGCCACTACGATTGCTGCTGCAGTTGGCCAGATTTGCTCTGAGCTGTGTTAATGTATATACACATAATCCTGTGCTTAGGCTTCTGGCGCTCTTCCCTAGCTCTATTGAATCCTGGCTTTCAGGGGAAAGTTGGTTTTACAGATAAATCTCCAATGTGTATGTGTGTGAGGTATTAACCTGTAATGTTCATATTTTATATTACTAGATATTAAAAATATATATGCCTCTGCCCTTGATGCCAAGGCGCTTCCTGCATGATCTGAAAGCTTCCACTGCAGTACATCATAGCAAGAACTAACAGATCCCACTGTGTGAGAGAAGCAGAGCAGGCATCTAGGGTGGTGGGCATTGGGAAGAATCAAACAAGGTTTCCCAGAGGAGGTGACATTTCAGGAGAGTCTGAAGTATGAATAACAGGTTTCTCCTTAGTTTTTTATATTTATTTAAGTCTGCTTGTTCTGATGTGCTAGCCGTTTTCAGTGTGGGTCAGTGGTATGGTTGAGTTTGCCCTTTAAGTAGTGGTTTTAAAAATACATTGCTAATAGAGGCGTACTTAAATAGCCAAGAAGCAATTAATAGTAAGATGATAAAAGCCATTAGCTGGCATTAATCTGGCAAACATAAACATATTCTAAAGTTCTTTAGGTCTCTATAACTTAGTTATTTTTAGGTTTATATATATACATATATTTATATATATTTTTATTGATTTTTATTGAGCTCTACATTTTTCTCTGTTCCCCTCCCCGCCTTTCCCCTCCCCTTCAACCCTCTCCCATGGTCCCTATGCTTCCAATTTACTCAGGAGTCTTCTCTTTTTCTAGTTCTCATGTAGATTAAATCCATGTTTGTCTCTCTTCGGGTCCTCATTGTTGTCTAGGTTCTCTGGGATTGTGATTTGTAGGCTAGTTTTCTTTGCTTTATGTCTAAAAACCACTTATGAATGAGTCCATATGATAATTGTCTTTCTGGTTCTGGGTTACCTCACTCAAAATGATGTTTTCTAGATCCATCCATTTACCTGCAAATTTCAAGATGTCATTTTTTTTCTATTGTGTAGTACTCCATTGTGTAAATGTACCACATTTTCCTTACCCATTCTTCAATTGAGGGGCATTTATGTTGTTTCCAGGTTCTGGCTATGACAAACAATGCTGCTATGAACATAGTTGAGCACATGTCCTAGTGGCACAATTGAGCATCCTTTGGATATATATCCAAAAATGGTGTTGCTGGTTCTTGAAAAAGGTTGTTTCCTAATTTTCTGAGAAATCACCACACTGACATCCAAAGAGGCTGTACCACCTTGCAGTCCCACCAGCAATGCAGAAGTGTTCCCTTTTCCCACACCCTCTCCAGCATAAGTTGTCATCAGTGTTTTTGATCTTGGCCATTCTTACATGTGTAAGATGGAATCTCAGAGTTGTTTTGATATGCATTTCTCTGATGACTAAGGATGTCTATAACTTAATTTATAGAACAAACTGAAGACATAGTTACATGATCACATAACCTCATTTCTCTAGGTTTATTGCCTTGAAAATACATGTATTAAAAACCCATGCATTAAAAATAGTTTTATTTGAAATAGCATGTTTCAAAAGGAAAGTGAAAATACTGAAAGTGGTTGAGGTGAGACTGCCTAAAACTAAAGAAAGTCCAATATCTTCACAGTTGAAGTGTGGGCTTACTGCCTTCATTGCTGTTACCGTCTTCTAGGTATGTGCTTTGCTATAGTACAGGTTTATCTTCATAATCTCACTAAGCCTGATGGCAGAGCTCCTCTTACAGTGGCTTTATAATAGAAGAAGCCAAGCTCAGAAAAACACTGTGTCTAGGGCTCCAGCAAGGGAGTCCCCACCCCACAAAGTTGCTGTGCCTTACTATAGTGTCTCTCAAAATCTAGTATATACCACAGGCCAGTTTAAGAACACAGACTTCTGAGACCTTGCTACCAGATTACAGTTCCGGCTGCCAGCCTGCTGGTTGTGCAGACTTAAGTTGCCTAGACAAATCTTTGTGCTTCAGATTCTTCACATCTAGTAGAGATGATTAGAGTTTGTGAGATTGTTATGAGAATTCATTTAGTTCATAGGGCCGAAGCATCTGGAATGGTGGCTGGTATTTAGTAAGTGTCATGTTTGCTGTTAGTACTTAAATTAGTAATTGTACCTTTCTTTCTATAATGTTTTTCTCATTACAAAACACAAAATTCTGATGAAACTTTTATGGCAAGAAATAGCCATCAAAAATTCTTAGGAGTATCTCTAGATTAAAAATTGAATAAACATTTTCCCCATTCTGGAACTGCTCTGTAAGGAGTTTGGGTTATAACTCAGATGGAGTAAATGCTTAATAAGCACAAGACAGTGTGTTCGATCCCCAATGTGTCTTGGAGGATTAAAAACCAATAACATCGATGACAGTGGACATTAAATGTGTATATCACTGTCCTTGGCATCCAGATGCTTCCTGCATGGTCTGAAAGCTTCCGCCGCAGTACATCATAGCAAGAACTCACAGGTCCCACTGTATGAGAGAAGTAGAGCAGGCAACTAGGGTGGTGGGCGCTGGGAAGAAGCAAACAAGGTTTCCCAGAGGAGGTGACATTTTAGGAGAGTCTGAAATATGAGTAACAGGTTTCCAGAAGGAGAAAAAATAGTTCTTTAAATTATTTTTTAAAATAAAGTGTGTTTGTGAGCCATGCTTATATGCTATGATTTATTTTATTTTATTTGTCAAAAAAATCAAATTATGCTAGCATTGTTTGTATGTATTGTGTCTAGACATATGTTTACATCATGCATGACTTGTTAAATCTGAATTATAGAATCCAATTCTAACAGTTTTAGTTGCTTTAATTGGACTATAATTTTATGGTTAATGTTACATACTATGTGGATAATCTTGGAAACAAAAGGTGAATCTAGTCACAAAATACTACTTACACATGATTATGTTAATTTTTCAGACAGGCAAACCAGCAAAGGCTAGATTACTGGCTGTCCAGGGCTTGGAGGGGGGCAGAGTAATGCCTGGTTGTTAGCAGGTAGTGGCTAAAAGTCTGGGGTTGCTTTAGAGGTAATGAGAGTTTCTAGAGTTAACTGTGAGAGTACAGCCTTGGGACTGAATTACTCACTTTAAATGAATGAACTGAATAGCATATGAGAATTTCTATGAAACTGCTATTTAAAAAAAAGTAAGTTGAATTCTCCAGTGTTATTTTTCCCCTGTAAAACATGCATTCCCTCTTTGTCTCAAGTATCATAATACATATTGAGTTATATGGTGGTGTTGCCTGTGTTGAATTCCAAGCAGCTGCCACAGACTAATATTTTAAACATAAAATGGAAATATTGTTCATGAGCTCCTGGCCGAGGAGCCTAAACTGTGCCAGCCTGTTAAAGGCGCTTGTTTTTTGTTGGATCTGCATCATTAGTTCAGTTAATTCCAGGATGGCTTTACAGTCAGGCTTACAGTTACAGTTTACAAGGATCTAATGGGGATGGGAAAGCGGTTTCGGTTATGGCCATAATGTGTTCAGAACAGCAGTGTTACAGGTTAAAGTGTCCCCTGGACAGTTACTGCTTTGAGTTAATCCCACATCTATCAAATTTTGCTTTTATTCCTGGCTGTTTTTAGGGAATTGGGTTCCTAGGTATTGGGTTGGTTAGTACTTCCTGTTCCACTGCAGTCAATGGTGGATTGTCACTATTCACACGTGGCTAGTTAAATACATTTTATAACTGAAGCAATGCTGAACTTGTCTTTTCCATCCTGTTAAGCAACCTCTAAGCAGATACATGTACATGGCAACTGGACTGTGAGCTGTAGAGGGACACCTTGGTCCTCCTTCCTTCAAACTGATTGAACAGCACAATTATTTTTTGAAGAATTAAATCATTTGGACATAGTGTCTCATGCCCATAGATTCTGGGAGATGAGTTCAACCTGAGCTAACCAGGGGAGACACTGAAAAAGAAAGAAAAAAGGATTGGGCAGAGAGGTTGGGGAGAAGGAAGGAGCTAGCATATACCTTTAACTATACATTTTGTTCCCTGTAGTAGGTTATTTAATTTAGAACAAATATAATGTAGCTTTGGAAAATGCAAATATATCACACAGATTTTTGTCAATATTTATTTTAAGAAGATTACAGAGCCCAAAATTTGGCTGTTGAACTCCAAGTCTTTTACACTGCATTCTGAAAACAGTATGAGTCTAACCTGGCATTTGTTGTTTACCCAGAGTCCCTCAGAGTCATGGTACTAAAGCATTCTGGGAAGTAATATGGCTATTCCAAATGATAATGTTTTGGCAAAAGTGCTTCTGATTATAATAATTTCCATTTTCCAGAAAACATAAAGCATCACCTATAATATTTAATACAGAGAAAGCTTCATTCTTAGCTGTTGATATTTAAAGAACATTATGTAATGATATTTAGAACCTCTTATCATGCTGATTAGATTCAGCAGCCATAGCTAAATGTATCCACACCAAAGCCTAATATCATAATGACATATCAGCACACGCATAATGCATTACAGTTAATGAATACTACACAGGCTACATTTTGATTGGCTCCAAGTGTCTGTGCAGTTCCCGGCCCACCGTACAGGAGAGAGGTCTGCTGATGGGACTGTCACGCGTTGTTTTGTCTGCATGAGAGTAATGCCTCTTCTAGCCACAGTGAAGAGTGTGTTCAGATCCCAGGGCAAACGGCCAGGAGAAATCGACCCAGCTGAACACACTGAAAATGTACACTGTTCTACACCTTCTGTGTTACTTAAAGATTTCTGGCCAAAATGGTTTGTTGTCATGTTGACAGGCAAACTGCCACGTTTTCTTTTCAGCAAAGTAATGTAAAATGCCAGATTTTCTGCTTTACCCAGCTTGGGGTGGGAGTCATTTTTATTCATATTTATTGAGAATCAATAGTTATAGTTTGATTATATTATGAGAGCCAATATTTTCTGAGTCAAGTACTATAACTAAGAAAAATACTGTCGTCCTTTACACAGAATCCGCTCTCTGATCGACTCTGTGTTGAGTGTGCTTTCAGGGGAAGATGGTTCGGTGTCAGCTGCACTGTGTGACAGAGTATGTGCATGTGTGTGCATGCATTCAATTGGGATGCTACTAGAACAGCAAGAGTAACAGGAACCGGGACCTGGAGGACAGTGTGTGAAACACTGTTGGTACTCTCCTTGCTACCACATCCATCTGCATGCAAGATGATGCCAAAATTTGCGTCTTTAAGAGACATGGGCCAAATTTTGGTGAATGCCACACTAATGAGCTTGGAATTTGCTTATGCAATTTATGTACTATTGTGTTCTAAAGCATATAAGCATTTTGCTAAAATATCCTTTTTAGAGATTAAAAAACGAAGTTATTCTTTGGTTGATTTAACCTCAGCAAATGCTATCTGTGGCTTGCCTCCGTTGGTGGCAGATGTCTTTTTTAAATTTTGTCCTTCTTTGACATAAGCTCAGGTTCTCAGAACGCCTCCTCATTGAACAGGGTCATGCCTATGAGTTTTAGGAAATTGTTGGAATGGGCAATATTTTCCAGAGACTTTGGAATCACAAGACTTTGGAGGAAATGATGAAACGTAGCTCCATGCCCTGTGAAGGTGATCACTTCTATTGCTGCATTCTGTTTCTTGTATATCCATTGAGATAACACTTCTTATTCCTTTGTTTGAAATTAAAGTTTTAAACTTGGTAATGACATTGTGTAGCTTTTGTGAAAATTTCACAGAGGCTTGTTTTTGTTCTATTTGATTTTATTATCAAAGCTAAGACAATTTATTAATTTTTTCAGCATATTTTTGGGAAATTGAAGCCTTTAGCCTTACATTATATTTCCTTTTACTTAGGATAGCGAGACACCTCAAGACCTATATTGGCTATTATTTTACCTTATCCTAGTTCATATGTGTTTCTGTGTTAAGTGGGAATGATTGTGTATATTCATGGAAAGGGGAATTCCCATGCAAATCAGAGTCTACATCCATCTATTGCCACCTCCTTGATGCGGTGCAAGAATGGTGACTGTCCCCATCTCTGTTGTTTGTGTGCAGCCTTTACCTTCGTGGAGCAGGTTTCTTTACAATACTTTCTAGCTAACATTTTTGTATTTTAACTGTCTCAATTCAGAGGCCTCATTTGCTGATGCAGATAGACTTTTAGCACCCTTAAGTCATAAAACAAAAAAACTCTTGGGAGATGAAGCTGCCTCACATCACTAATACACACATAGCTCAGATGCTGTGGGGGAGAGAAATGGTCAGTGGCTTATACGTATAGATGGAGGTCAGAGCTTATTTGATCTGTTAAGAGCTGACATTGTATTGATCATTTTTGAACAGTAATGCTTAGTAAAGACAGTTGAACCACTAACTGTAAATATGCTGGAATATATTTAGCATTATCTCTGGTTACATATAGTTATAGCCATATAATCTACAAGGATATTTAGTTAGTAACTGATGTCCAGTGGTCTTTGTTCAATGTGCTCATTCAGTAGGGTGGATTGTGATTTACATACCCACTGCCTAGGTTCCTCACCCGAAAAGAAAGCCCCTCCAGAGACCAAGCAAACTGTTTTAGATCCAGCTGAACAAGAGCTGGTTGCCTTTCCCTCACAGGAGCGTCTGCCTTTGTGGCTCTAGTTAATAATAATTGTAGCATCTCTAATTTTGATACTCAATTTAGATTTGAAAACTAAGCAATATAAATTGTAATTCCTATCTGGGATATTTTTATTATTTCTGCTTAGATGACTTGTGACAAAATTGCTTTTCTCTTTTCACAATGTATTTGTGTTCCTCGCTAATGGGAAAGCGGTGGATATTTTTAGTATCATCTTTCATCAAAAGTCAGACCGTGCTGAGGACCTGACTACATTCTAGTTCCATGGGAATTTTGCTAATGGGTACGTGCAACCTTATCCAAGTTCTGGAGGATATGCTTACAAATTAAATGTGAAGAGGAATACAAAAGTGATCTTTCTCAAGATGTTGGCAGAATACTCATCTTTTGTTATTTCGCTTTTATTTTACCATGTTTTCCAAGCAAGTACAGAACATCTAAGTTTGGTATATTAATGCATAAGATTAGCCCAGAAAATAGAAATAGTGAACTCCTAAGTGGAGTTTTAGCTGTAATCTTACATGTAGAAGGCAGGAGAGGGAGAGAGGGACTCTCCCAGTCTCCATCTGTCTAGTTAATAGTGTTAGTGACATCAGTGGGTTTTACAGGAAAAAATGGAAGGTTGAAGGCATATTTCAAAACAAGCCACCCAGTTTTACTGTTTATATACTAAGTTCCTGCTTCACTTTATAATGTAATAAATAGCCACCATGTAGGGAGGATGTGTGAAACTGGGGCTATTCGATGTTTATCCGGGACCTACTTACCCTAATTATCGAGCCCAGGGTACCTTCTTTTCTTGTGCTACGCTCTTTTCCAAGGCTGTCTCATCTGCTCGCTTTTAAGTGTCAGTGGCTCCCAAGGTTGTCTCTTACCTGACTGTCTTCTCCAGACTTTCCAGTGTATGTTCTGGGTGATCGCTGCCTCCTGAGCCCTTGTCTGGAAGTAGACATTTGATCCACCTTCTGGATCTGCCGCTTTTGTGCTGTTGATTTCAGTTCTGTCCCCTCCAACAGCTCTTTCCAGCAAACTGGCAGCTGTTCTTCTGCTTTCTACCCCTCTATGACCTCCTGACCCCACCCAGATGGCCATGGTACCTGTGAAGAGTCTCTCTCTCTCTCTCTCTCTCTCTCTCTCTGTGTGTGTGTGTGTGTGTGTGTGAAAGAGAGAGAGAAAGAGATTTCTTTTTTGTTTGTTCCCTGGTTTTGTTTTGTTTCCAAAACAGGGTTTCTTTCCCTATGTAACAGCCTTGGCTGTCCTGGAACTCACTTTGTAGACCAGGCTGGTCTTGAATTCACAGAGATCCTCCTGCCTCTGCCTCCCAAGTACTGGGATTAAAGGTGTGCACCACCACTGCCCAGCTTTTTGTTGTTGATGTTTTATTTTTCCACTTGTCTCTGTCACTGTAGACATTAAATTAAGTCGTTTCTTAGCTGAACTAAATCGGTAACCTCATGGCTGCTCATAACCACAGCCAGCTAGAAGGCAAAATGAGCTATTGACTGTAAATAAAATAGTGTCACCCTTACACCCAATGTCTTCAGTGATTCCCATTGCTTTTAAGAAATAGAGTTTTGTTGGGCGGTGGAGTTTTTGGTAGAGGTTGTTTATGTCATTGCAGTAGCAAGTCAGAAAGAGACAAGAAGGGATAAGGACAAGATATAAGCTCCCATAAGCCTATTTCTTCCAGCTGCCTGCCCCACAAGGTTTCACTAGTCTCCAAAGTTGGACCACCAGCTGGGGTCCAAGCCTTAAACTCATGGGCTTTTGGGGGAGAGGGCGTGTAATTCATGTTGTAGCCATAAAAAAGTGCCACAGACATCACATAAGCACAAAGTCATTTCTTCACACTTCTAGAGTAGAAGACCCAGGTCAGGCTGTGGAAAATCGGGCTTCCGGGCTAGGAAATGAGCGTTTGTTTCCCTCTGTGGTCTTTACATTGTGTTCACCTTATCCGGGTCTCTCTGGCCATGCTGGGTTAGGGCCCACTCTTCCGGACATCTCCAGTTCCTGTCCACAGAGTTAGTGTTCAACTGTATGAGTTTGAGGGAGATGCTGTTCACCCCATAACAGAACTTGAGGTGACATGGTGGGGGAGTAGGCTTAAGCGGAGCTTGGGACGCCACGATGTCTCTGTACGCCTGGAAGCCTACTGCCTCTTCTGTTTGCATCAGCCCTGAGCTACTGCTGGGTCAGTGCATCCAGAAAGGCTGTCCTCCTCTGCTGGTGGGACAGCCATTTATTCTGGTGACAGTGGTAGACGGGACACAGGTAGAGAACCCTTTGTCTCATTTCAGTCCATGAAGCTACTTTAGCTGGGCGTTTCTGCTTTCCTCCACAAAACCCATTGTTGCAGCTGGTGGTAGTGAGATGACAGAGTTAAGTTTCGACACTTTCCCCTTCTCTCTCAGCAGAGTTGCTCGTGAACCATGAGTTGACTCAAAGCCAGAAGGATATGAAGTGGAGGAAAAGATGTTAGGCATCCAGTTACCCCAAAGAGCAGCACCCTCAAATACTAACTCAAGTTCTCCTTGAACATAAATGCCTTTCTTTCTTGGTTGGGTCAGGATAGCCACCAATTTGTATGGACATTAAAATGGAGAGACACTGAAAGCTTGCTTCCTTTACGGACAGAACCTTCAATGCATTCTGTAAAGAAGGAAAAGAGAGCCTGGTCTATTCTGGTATGGTAAACAAAGGAACTTTCTGGTTGTATCTCAGGCATCACTAGGGGCACATTTTCCTCCTTGACATATATATAGTGGGCACAGGAAAGCTTTTGATCACAGGAGCTGCAGCAAGCCTGACAATGGGGGACAGACGTGTGGCTGCATCTGGAAGTCGCTAAAGCCCCTAAGCTTAACAAAACTATGTTCTGTTTTCCTGACTTGCTGGAGTATTTTCATGATTTCCAGAAAAGGAGACTTTAATTTAAAATTCTTGGATTCTGTGGGATTTTCTGTCCGAACATGACCATGTAGGGAACTGCTTAGGTCAAGCCATCCTTTGTTCTTTGTCTAAGCTAGATTCTTACTTCTCTACAAACCAGTGTGTCACCATAGGCTAAAATTTGCCAGTTTTATATTCTCTGTTGTCTCCTGTAGGCCACTGTAATGGAAGGGAAGTGGCAGTGGCAGTGCACACTGGGAATTAGCCCAGGTTCTGATACCAGTTCTTTGCATGTTTTACTCCAGGTGCCAATGTTTTTATGTCTATGTCTAAACGTTTCAGTAAAGCAAGACAACAAAACTTTATGTACACATACCCATGCATGTAGGGTACATTTGAATTGTTTTGTTTTGTTTTGTTTTAAAAAGGCAGGGCTGGAAAGATGGCCAAGCAATAGAATATTGTCTGTTCGTCCCGAGTACCCAGATAAGTACCCAGCAGTTACCTGGCATCTAACAACTGCCTATAACTCCAGTTCCAGGAGATAAGACACTCTCTTCTGGCCTCTGGGGACATTAGACATGCACATGGTACCCAGACATACATGCAAGAAAACATTCATATATATAATTTTTAAAATTTTAAATAGGACATAAAATATACCATCTTAAAACTGCTTTAAATGCACAGTTGGAATTGTTCCTTGTCTTTTTGTTGTAAAATGATATCAAGATCCTTTTCTCCTGTACATCTGAATCTCTGTGCTTATTTTTATAAAGAAAATACCATATCCCCTCCCCCAGCCTTGGTAATTGCTGTTCTCCTGGGACCATACTTGGGGCCTCTGTGAGAGCAGTGTCATTCATAACAGCTGAGCCACCTCCCAGCTTCAATCTTTAATTTTTGAAAAACCTTCTTTCTCTTTCTAAGATTTTTATTTTTATATATGTATTTGCAGGGGAGGTATGCACATGAGTGCAGACACCTTGAGGGCCAGGAGCTTGAGTTAGAGGCAGTGGTGAATCACCTGAAATGGCTGCTTCCTCTGAGCCATCTCTCTGGCCCCGGACCTATGTGTGGCAGTTGTACCGCTTTATAATCTCACTGCTGGTCTGCAGGGTTGCAGTTTCTTCACTTGTCATTGCCTGTATTTTCTTTTTCCGTAATAGTATCCCAGTGCTATGCACTAGCGTATCTAGGGTTCTTACAGACGTATTCTGATCTGTGTTTTGTTGGTTCGGTGACTTTATGGAAGAAGGATGGCCTGAAATTCTCTAGCCTGCCACACACTGTCACAGTAGCTGTGGTTGTTTTAATAAACATGCTTCGTTATTCCCTCTCTCAGTGTAACATTCTGGGAAACACTACCTTCAAACAGAGCAAAGCAAAAAACGACTCAGATTAGTGCTGGGTTTAGGGTTATGCAAATAAATTATTTACATAGTTATTCCTCTCTTACTTCCTCCTAGCTGTTGACCTGGAACTGGGAGGGTAAACCTTCTGACTTCGGAGAGAATGCCATTGTATCACTAGCTCCTGCTGGTTAGACTTTTGCGTGTTTACTAATGTGTGCCAGTTAGATGAATACAGTTCACGACCTTCATAATTTGCACAATTCCTAAAGGATTGGGCTACATAGCTGATGGGTTTCCCATTCACTGGCAAGGCTGTCCTATGTGCTTGGGCTTCATGAAGAGGGCACTGTTTGTGAGCACAGCCCCACTGACCTAAGAGTGAGCTGGAGACAACTTGGTTTGAACGTTGTGGCTTTGTTATAAAAGTGGGAACCATCAAAAGAGATGTTTTCATAAGAACAACACGGAAGCTAAGAATTGAGTTGACACCGTAAACTCAACCAAGGTTAAGTACTACAATTAATATCTGTTTACAGCAGCTTCCTACCCCTTCAGTGATGATGCTCACTCCATGGCATGAGGGAAAAGCAGAGGGATCGGTATGGGCGGCAGACTCTTAGCATTCTGCCGTTGTTTTCATGTCTTCAGGTGAACCTTGGCTAAGGGAAGCCCACCTTGGTGCTACTTAGCAATGTTGTGGTTTGGTGCTTCAGCTGGATGGGGTACAGTTGCGCTGGTTGGGGACCCACTTAACTAGATCACTGGAGATGTAACCACAGTGTTTCTCCGCAGCACCCAAAATGGTTCCACCGAAGCATGTGAGCTGAATCTCAGAGGATAAGTCCTAGCTTTGACACTGTTGTGTTTACCTAGCTTGTGCTGCGTCTGCACATGAAAGAAGGCAATGATCGTAGCACTTTAAGATGGCAACTGTCAGGGTAGTGCTCGGAGGCAGAGGCTGTGCCCACGTGAGCCGTTAATGGCTGGGTGAGTTCGATCAGATACGCCGCCTCCAGTGTGTGCATAATGCTATTACTAGATCTTAAATGGACTGCTGAGAAAGATGAAATACAATCTCATGTATTATCTCTGTCTTGTCTTGAAAAAAAGGATAATTAAATTGTTCTTTTGCTAGCATATGTTTTATTAACCTTTGAGGAGTCAACTTAAAGAAAGGTGTCCCTGTAGAGTTGAAACCTTTTGCTCAAGTTGAATGTCACGAAGTGACTTTGTGAGCTCTAGGAATCCCATATACCTAGGCTAGCTGGATAGTATTGGAAAATACAACAGGAATTTCATTATTTCCCCCTTTGTTTCTCTTCTTTTCAGAACCTGGAGAAGGTTCTAGTGGAATTCAACCACAAGGAGTTGTTCGATTTCTACAACAAGGTCTGTGTTTTAAATGTTTTCTGAAATGTAGAGATTTGCTAACACTTCTGGTTTTATATATTTTTATTTTTGAATGCCTTATTATAAGGCCAAATTCTTTAAACTCCTGTAAACACCTTGTGTCTCACAGTAGCTTCCTAGGCAGAACCAAGACAAAGAGAATCTGAAAACTAAGCCAGAAAGAAAATGAAAATGGTTTTAACTAAAAAGATAGGACTGATGTTTTCTGTAAGACTGAGCAGGGCACTGTGCCCCTGTAGCCACTGGTCCATTAGCTGTAGATCACCTGAAGTACTTCAATGGCTGGGCCCAAGTATAGAAGGAAGTTTAGTGATTTATCTTTCCTTTGTATTTCATTTTTCTTTCCAAATATTGATTTTTGTGCCCCAGGAAAATGCATTCCATTAACTACCAAACCTTAAAGTCTTACCATATGGCGATACTTTACTAAGAAATAGCTGAGTGCACGCACATAAGACAGTAATACTTAGAAGGCTTCATCCTTCATAAATGTAAAAAAATTAAATGGCAAGCCTAGATCCTAACATGTTTACCTAGCAAGAAAAGCTGCCTGAGTGTTACCGTTATGCCGTGTGTGGGGGTTCACTGTGTGGCATGCCCGCTGCCATGGCTTCTCTTTGGTTTGCGTGTCTCTAACATTTTGTATGGTTTGTTCTCTCTACTAACCTGCTGTCATTATTTTTGTCTTTATAAATAGCTAGAGACCATACAAGCACAGCTGGATTCCCTTACATGATGCTCTTGAAGACTGGCTTCGCCGTCACATTCCTGCCACCTCATTCTTTCGCATTGAAGAGGAACTGCTCGAGTATATTTTCGAGGGGACTCAGTGACTTTATTCTACAGATACTATGACTTATCATTTCTTAAACAAATACTTTCCATGAAGAGAGGTCTCAATAAGAGCACTGGGGTTTCTGGTATACCTTCTGTCCTCACGTGAGCCAAGAACAGCTGTTGAAAACTCTCGGAAAGAAATCAGAAGTGAATGCCATATTGCCTTTTTGTCGGGTTGCTGCATCATCACTTTGCCACAATCTTGCTTTCATGGATCAGTGAAGGTCTGTAGGCGGAAGGTGTGATGTGTGCCCTAGCAGACTATGGAGCCTTATAATTACATTTCTTAATTAACGAAGCAGCCCCAGGCCATCAAATGCTTTGGCATTTGTCTTACGACTTTATTTTGCTTGAGATATAATACAAGGAAATCAAAATGGTGCCAGTATTATTATGAGTTGATTCCAATGTGATTCTCTTGCTCTGCCCGCTTGAATTTTTCTGTCTTTAATGGTTTAACAATCATCTAGGTTTATATATGCTATTGCAGATTAATAACAGTGCAGTTCACAGCATGGAGAGGATTGAGATCGTGAATGAAAGCACCTGTAATGAGTCCTACATAGGAATCTGACATTTAAAATCAGAAACTCCTTGCATACTCCTTCTGTGGGTACACCTCAGTCAATGGTGTCAGTCAATAAAATTTTTCTCCTTTAGAATTATTTAAATCAAGTGTACAGTATTTTTATTTATATTTTAAGCTGTGATCATGTATAAAAATATATGATTTCTTGGGGAATAAACATTTGAAATTTTTATCAATGACGTTTCCAGGGGAAGAAGAAAGAGGCTTGGACATAGCCCTCTTCACAGGAAGGAACATGATTTCAGAACGTCCTGTGGTTAAGCAAACAAAACAGTTATAGTTGAGCACATTTCTCACATGAGCGTCCTGGATACTACAGTGTCCCACTATCTACAGTCAGTGTTCAGCGTGTGCCACTGAGCCCTGTACGTCTTTATGCAAAAGTGCTGTCGCTGAGAAGAATTGGAAGTTCGGGTTACTGCAGAAAGCAACTGTCCCAGCTGTTAATCCATGATTGATGGATCCGAAGGGTTTGAGAGCACCAGCTTGCCTTGCAGTACAGCTCAGCGCAGGTTATAACATAACGTCATGTGCTTCTTTCTGTGACCTGTAGGGTCACTCTTACTTTCTTTTTCCTTGGATGACATCTTAGGGTTTTTGTTACAGTGACAAAACATCATGACCAAAAGCAACTTGGGAGGATGAGTTTATTTCAGCCTGTAGCTCTCAGGTCACACTCCATCCTTGAGGGAAAAACCTGGAGGCAAGAGCTGCAGCAGAGGCCATCAAGGGATGCTGCTCGTGGGGAGCTCTCATGGCTTCTTCCGCCTGCTTTATTATACAAAGTATATATATATATATATATAATTAGGAAATACCTAAAAATCATGAAAAACCAGTGTAACCTGTAGAGTCTCATCATCCAGAAATGGCCATTAATGATATTTTAGTAAGTTTTTCACTTTATTAATTTCCTATTCATATCTTTCATATTCATTTTCTTCCTTTCCTAACAAATTGAGGTTGTGCTATAGTTTAATTTTTATGTCATTCTAATGGGCATTTTCCCTATCTTTATTGTCCAAAATATAATTTAATCTATAGTAAATAACTTATCATTTGAACAAGCTATATTGTTATATTGTTAAACATTTAGATTATTTCCACCTTTAAAAGTATTAATAAAGAACACTAATATAGAATGCTAGACCACATCTTTCATTATGTTATTACCAGAGATTTCTAGAAATGGGGTTGCTATTGCAAAAGTATGAAAATGTATTTTTTATTTTTATATTTGATGCTAATTTAATTATAAAAGTAATAGTTTCCCATTAAGGACAAAAATAGAAAGCTGTTCGATTTTGCCATCTCAAACTCTAGAAGTATCCTTTATATGTTTTTACTTCTTGAGAATTTCATACAATATAGTTTGATCATATTTTCCCCCCACATCCTCCTAGATCTATCTCCCACTCAATCAACTTTTTGTTCTTTCTCTCCAAAAAAAACAAAAAAACAAAAACAAAAACAAAGCCCACCATGCTAAAAAGGCACAAACAGGGAGTCCGATCTCTGCCCATCCCTCTTCTCCGTGCTGGGGTTTAGCCTAGCATTGACCTTGTGCAGGTCTTATACATGCAGTCACAATCTCCTGAGCTCACCTGTGCATTCATCCTGCTGTGTCTGGAAATGCTGTTTCCTTGGAGCCACCTCAGGCCCTGCACCATCTTTCCACCTCCTCTTCCACACAGACGACCTCTGAGCCCTGAGGGGAGAGGTTTGATAAACACATTCCTTAGGGGCTGAGTGCTCTCTGCACATTGATCTGTGGGTCTCGGTTAATTCCCCTCCACAGCGAGAAGCAGCTTCTCTGAGGCTTGAGTGACACAGTGATGTGCAGATAAAGCAGTGTGCTTTGGAACTCATTTTGTTGCTGTGCTCCTTGAGCAGAATAAGAGTAGTAAGTTTAGAAGTGCCTATTTCATTGTGATTAACAGTCTGGTCTCTATATTTGCAGACAGGTGAATACATACAAAAATATTTTAAATCTATTCACTTTATTTCATGACTTCTGATACATATTGCTAAGTTGTTTCCCCAAACAGTTGTTTTAGTGTTTGTACTCCCTCCACCAATGAATAAGAATTCACACACCCCAAGCTTTTCTACCAGTATTCTCTTCCTCCTGTACATTCCACCCTTAACATTCTTCTTCTCTGGGAGTTATAGTTCGTGTCAGTCAAGAGACTGAAGAAGGAAACACTGCTTCCCAGGAGAAATATGTTAGTAAATCCAGGACTGAATAAAAAAAAATTTTTTTTAAGATCAGCAAATGTCTGCGGCACAGTAAGTAAGGTCTTGAAGCCAGATATTTATTTTCTTCATACATATTCACTGAGTGCCACTATTCACATGCTGCCAAGAAGTCTGCGTGCATAGTCACCGTGTTGACCATGATGAGCAAAACAAACAGTCCCTACCCACTTGGAAATAGAATGTGAGGGTCACTGAAGTAAACAAGCTTGCAGTAAATTGACAAGCGTGCGAGAAGTAATAATTGGAGTCTATTAGAGAAAACTTCGCCACAGAACCAAACCTAAGGCTGTGGGTTTCAGGAAGGATTCTCTGGGGAGTGAGACTTGAACTGAGTTCTATTCAATAAGGTATAATGACAGAATGGAATTAGAGAGAAAAACATTTCAGACAGACAGACTGCTTCATGCAACAAAAACACCCTAGAGGGTAGAAAAGACTTAGTAGTGTATTTCAAGGGCCAACAGATCTGTGTGCGTAGAGTATGCTGGACAGTGGACTGGGGGAGCTGCTACAGTTTGTGAGCTGGACGTGTGGCAGTCCCCCACCAACTGCTAACATTCCTATGATCTAAATACATTACAGTTTCTAGGTTTTCCTGTATCCAAGCCACCACCATCTTTACCCTTACCCTGCATCCACTCCAGCTTGCTTTCAGCCCAGGCTTCACTCAGGGCTAATTAAACAGTTCTCCTACTAATTATACCATTTCCTTACCTAAAATCCTTCAAAGGGTCCCATTATACATCAAACAAGATGTAATGACCCGGCCCCTCAGCCGTATGCTAGTTCATGTTTGCTGTGCATATGGTAGACAAATTGCAATTTGCTAAAGAGCATTTCTCTTAGTTTCTTAATAGGAATAATAATGTAAACAATAGGAATGTTTTGAGGATTAAGTGAGATAATTTGTGTTAAGCATTTCATCCAACTCTGATTCCTGTAATCACATGAAAGTGTTAGTGGTATTTTTACAACCCTTGAGAAAATAGGCTTTTTATTGAAAGGGTTTGGGTTACCTTGAGTTATTGTAGAAATTACTAACAGCTTTATGAAAGTCTTTTTGAGTTTATTTGAAGTTCTAACAACAACTCCATTTTTTTCTACCTTAATGCTAAGCTATCCCTTTTTAATTTTCTATTATCAAACTATTGTGGTATGTACATGATAGCCCCAGAATAAGAATCGTGTGTGTGTTTGTTTTATGAGTACCTTTCCACGTGGTCCTTCTGGCTTTGAGGAATCTTTCCCTCAGGCTGGGGAGATGGCTCAGTGGGTGAATGCACTTGTTGCTCAGGGCTGATAACCTGAGTTCAAGTCTCCAAAACGCACATAAAAGCAAGACAGAGTTCAAGCATCTGTGATCTCAGTTGTTCCTCTGAGGACATGGGATATGGAGGGAGGAGCATCCCTGGAAACTCAGCCTAGCCAGCCTAGCGTATGCAGTGGGAACAAGAAAGAAGCAAGGACCAGCACCCAAGGTTTGCCTTTGACCACACAAGCATTATTGCATATGCGAAGCTGCAGGCACCCACAGTACACATGACACTTATTTCATTTCATTTTGCCTTAAATAATGTCTTCCCGACATTGTTCATTATAGCAGGGGTCAGTAACTGGCCCTGCTTTACCATGTCTTTCTCAATAGAACTCCATTAGTTTTTGCTGCCCAACTCACCCTAGAGACCACTGGATCTGCTGGGAGAGGAAAGTGGTTGGGGGCATTGGTAAGGGACCATGGGTGAGCTTGAGATGTGACTGAGAATGCAACCAGCAAGGCTGGGGCTCATAGCAAAGATCTCGAAGAGCCCAGAAGTAGGTTACACATTGTAGCTGATCCCTTCATATAGCTTTGTGAGATTCTAAACAGATCAGCTAAACTATGCTTAGACTCATGACCCAGGTAATCATGATAAAAATGTGTTTTTAAACTTCCAGTGCGTGGTAATTTGTTAGGGTACAGTGGAGAGCTATGCCTGTTATATAGTGTATGTCTACTTTCACACCACCAGCAGCGTTGAGTAGTTAGAACAGAGACCCCCACATAATGTTTGAAGCCTGAGCATGGTTCTTTGTGGGGGCTTGGGGGAATGTGCAGATGCCTGCATTATATTCTGCCTCCTAAACTAGGATATTCATAGATGACACAAGAAGTTGTAGGATAGATTCGGTGTGTGTTTCCATAGCTTCACTTAAATTGTTACCCAACAAGGAGCTATGTCTTCTATGCTGTTTTGCAGCTACTTCAAACCGTAAGGCTGCCTCACAGCTGACTTGTGAAGGGAACAGAATTGGAGCCAGCTTTGAGCAGGCAGGGATTAAAGTATTTAAGGGGTAAAGAGCAATAAGGTGGAGGAAACCCAGGTCCCTGCCTCCTCCCGTGGCTCACTCCTGCCTACATGGCAGATGGCTATATGAGAAATAAAACATGCTTCAGCAACTGCATTTGGGTCAAGTGTAACCTGTAAGCTGCAATTTAGCCTATAGCTTGACTAATTTGATAGCATCTTTTTATTTAGGCAGTAATTTATATGTCAGAGTGGCAAACATTTTAGAGCAGATCGTTCAAACTGTGTGGATGTCAAAGAGAACATGGAAAACTTAGAGAAAGACAAAAGCTGACAGCAGTTCTCAACGTCAAGATCAACTCTTGGGGTTACTATGACCATATCTTCTTCCTCCTCTCCACCTACTTGAAGAGTTGGAGCAAACCTGAGTGGACATTGTGAATTTTCCCCATGTCTTCCCATAATCCCTTTCAATTGCTAAAAAGGGACAGATGGGACAGTTCTGACTTGTTCAGACTCGTTAGTAAGAGACTAGTCAGGGTTTAAAATTTTAAGTTACAGATCAGTCAATTTTGCTTCCCTAAAACTTTGAGGTATTTTTTATTAAAATTATGCAAATATTCTGCTGAATAGACCAGCTTCATTTAACACTAAAATTAGAAACACTGAGTTTGAATTTTATAGTAAAGCTTATGGCTTTTATAATTTTGAAAACCTGAAGAGGTTTTTATCATTGATCCCTTCTCCCATATCCTTGAGTTCTTCTGAGTCTGTTGTGTCTCTGAGGTGGAGGATGAGGTGTCGACCTCTACAGTCCAAATCCAAGGGATGGTGGTTGCTAGCTTGCTTTGCCTTATTGAAAACAGGACATTTCTACTCTCTATTTAAAAAAACTAGACTATAAATATAAGGAAATGCAAGTGTATCATGTGCAGTCTATACACCCAGAAGGAAGGTGACCATGGCGGACTAGTCTTTGAGACAGGAAAAATACTGAGTATATGATAACAGTTCCCTTAGCAGGACCAGAGTTCAGTCATTTTCAACATCTCATGAGAATCTGAGAGTCATTTCTTAAAGGATTCTCTTTTTTTTTTTCTTTTTTCCTTTTTTTTTTTTTTTTTTGAGATGGTTTCTCTTTGTATCCCTGCTTGTCCTGGAACTTATTCTGAAGACCAGACTGGCCTCAACCTCACAGGGATTTGCCTGCCTCTGCCTCCTGAGAAGATCAAAAGTGTGCACCACCACCACCAGGCCAAGGCATCAACTTTTTTATAAAGTATCTTTTTCTTCAAAGAAATCTATGAAGGAAAGCAAAAGACAGTAAATTTAATCATTGCATTTTACCAGTGTTTTGATTTTTTACTTTTTTGCAAACAACAAATTGCATACGTATTCATTTTTGAAGTTGAATTTTGGAGAACACAGCTTATCTTACCAGAATTGTTTAAGGCAACATTAGTAAGGAAGGTTTTTCTCCTCTATCGTAAATATGGATTTACCATGAGGCTTGGCTTCCTTAATTTCTCAAGGTCGTTCTTCATGGTGTCTCCTAAATTTCTGCTTTTCTTTCAAGTTGTCTTTCTAGCCCATAGTACAGATTCTCTCTATAGGTTCAGCCAAGCCTCCTATAGACAAAAAAAAAAAGATACTCCACCTTTACACACACACACACACACACACACACACACACACACACCAGACAGGAGTGTGCTTATGCTTTGGCAGAGAGGCACAGTAATTTTCCAAACGATCCGAGGCGGGGTGACTCACCAGTCCCAGGCCATGTGTTCTGCACTGCAGTCCAGCCTCGCGGCGACATGTTGATGGAAGTGGTTCTGCAAGCACCATGGTCCTTGAGAAGTGTAGGCTGGATGAGTTAGTGACGTCCATAGACAGTGTTTCTCCCTCTGCCTCTCCTTATTTGCGCAAAACCATCTAAAGTTTTAAAACAACCCAAATCTTTGTAAACCTTAAGCAGCACAAGACTAATTTTCAAACCTTCTGAAAGCCAAGTGCATCTGCAGTTCCATAGGGAACGGCCCCTCCTGGGGAGGTTCTCTTAAAGTCACTGATCCCTTCATTCATCATGCACATATGGAGAGTAAAACCTTAATTACCAGCTGAAACCCAGATTTCTGCCACCCAGAAGGCTAACGCATGTTCTCCCATTGCTCAGAAGAGATTTATGATGTTCATGAAGTTGACCTAGACATGCTTCTGGGTTCTGATGCTGCAAGCACTGAAAACAATTACATTCCTACTGAATTTGGAGGTTATTTATATGACAGAGTCAAATGAAGTGCTCCAGAGAGACATCAACAACATTCTTGTATTGAGAGGTATGTTCAGCATGTATAGGTTTTGTGAGCTCATTGCCCAGAAGATTTTAATTTCCTGCTGAAAAGTGCATTCTGATTAGAGACATGTAATAGACGCATCCTGTGTACACTCCCTACAAGGAGACTTTACCCACTGATTGGAGGCAATTCAATGACAAAGTTTGAAAAATAGATCTCACGTGGCATGGATTGTTCAGGGTTAGCACAAACATGCTACTTGATCAGAAATTTTTTTTTTTAGTTGTAGATAATACAGAATATAGGAAAGGTGGGAAGCCAGGCACAAGGGTATTCAGTAAACACTCACCTTTGCAACAGAAGTTGTGTGTGCCCTTTAGGAGTGGTATTCTGTAGAGGGATCCACTTCTTGTCGATAGAACGACCATCTCCAAAGCTTTGCTACCTCATGCCGAATGCCCTATGAGCCTTAAGGTCTGGGTCCTTCTGTCAGCATGTGGTGCTTTTTACTGTATGTTCTGTCCTTTGTGTGGTAGCAGAGCAGCAAAAAGGGTGGCACCAGATGCATCAATCTTGAGGGCTTGTGAGTTCCCCTATGCAGAATGTGCCCACATTGTAGGCTTGCAGGCTCTGAGGGTGCACCCCATTGTGAAACACACTATTAGCCCCCCATGTTTTTGGGTCAGTGATCTTGTGAAGTTCTGCTTGGTGGGTGCTCTGAGCCTATGCTGCAGTGGAGTGTGACCACCATCTGTGAGTGTCTTCTCTCAGACACTCAATGAGGATCCGAGCAAATGTACTGATTTCACACAGTGCTTGGTGTAGGCTGTGTTCCCAGTACCTGAGAGGAGTGCGGGCTACGTTCCTGGCGCCTGGCTCCCGGCAGCGGGTTGCTTTTGGCCCTGGCTAGCTTATACCCGAAATAACCACATAGAAATTGTATTAATTAAAATACTGCCTGACCTATTAGTTTTAACCTCTTATACATATTAGTCTAACCCATATCTGTTAATCTGTGTATCACCACGTGGTCATGGCTTACCGGGAAGATTCTAACCAAAGTCCATCTTGGGCTGGAGAAACATGGCATCTGCTCCAGTGCCTTCTTTCTTTCACAGCCTTCTGTTCTGTCTACTCCGCCCACCTAAGGGCTGCCCTATCAAAAAGCCAAGGCAGTTTCTTTACTCAACCAATGAAAACAACAGAAATACAGAAGGACCCTCCTACACCAGCGTGGCTCTGAACTAGCTCCCAGGAATCACTCCACACTGATTGCCCTGAGTCACTTTCCTTGGGGTAGTGCCATGCCACAAATGCCACTTACTTTTGTATCTATTTCCTCCATTCACACTTTCGGCTTAATTTGTAGCGAAGAAAATCTCCGAACAGTTTAGTCACTGCTTGTATTTCAGATCCATGGTTTATGAGGAGTTGGGAGGGCTATCAGCAAGCGGGTTGCAAAACAGGGCTGGGACAAGTCAGGTTTTCTTCCCATAGAAAATGATTTTTTTGAGTTGTGAAAAAAAATCTTTATGATTAAATAATTGTGCACTTCATAGGCTTTCTAAAATTGACCTTGCTTAGGTTTTACTAAAGGAAGCCACCTCTACTTGATGAATTTTTCTGTACAGGGTATCTCCTTGAATAAGTACAAGGAAAGGATAAATGTGTTCTAGGAGAAGAAATGGTCTCCCTCCCCCCTCTTCCCTGTGGTCCTCCTTCTAGCTGTTCACATCCCTTGAGGTAGAATGATGTGTCTGTTGACAAGTATAATGTACAGGTCACCCACGTTTACAACTGGGCAGAGTAGCTCTAAAGACTGACTGTCTTTACTGCTTCCAATCCATGAGTTAGAATTGCCAGTGATTAGGGGCCCTTCAGCGTCTCTCCATCTATGTCTCAGGAAAGCACTGTTGCTGTGGTTTTATGCCATACAGCAGGCAGGGACTAGAGAGAGACTGTCCAAACTTGGAGGTGAACCTGGGGAGAGATGAATGATTGATGGGGAGAAAGTCCTCACTGAGGCATTATGGGTGAACCACATGCTCCAACCTGACGTTACTAAGTTCTGAAAGATGATCAAGTTTCTGTCCTTCTGGATGCAGTTTCTGGGGAGGAGAGCCGAGAGTGATTGACAGGACATGATTTGAAACTCAAGCCAGTGCCATTAGTGCAATAACAAACTCATCTCTGTCCTTGATAGCTCTTAGAAGACCAGTCTGATATTCCACTGCTAACATCCGTGAAGAGCTGTAGACAAAAATGTCGAAGGCATCATTTGTATCTTTCAGTTCACAAGTAGGTATAGAGTAAGACAGAGGCTTTGGAATCAAGGCGTTGAGCTCATTCTGAGGAACACTAGCATGAGACTTCTAACCTTGCACTCAAGATAAGCAAAATGTCCACCTTTCTGAGAACAGATCAGAGATACGGCTGGATCAGCTTCTAAAACCCATTGGGAGTCGGGGATATAGTCCAGTGGAAGGTTTGCCTAGTATATGTGAGGCCCGGAGATCCATTCCCAGCACCAAGAAAAAGCAGAGGGGATTGGTGGGTTACCCACCTGCCACAACACATTGGTGATGGCTTTTCATTTGTCATAGGATGAAAAGTGACCTTACACACACACTTCTCTATCTACACTCACTTCTGAGACAACTTGAATTGCTCTCTTCCAGCTCCTAGGAAACCAAGGAGGTGTGGGATATTCCTCTGGTAGCCAGGATTCTCTGTCGTTTAGCCTTTGACTTCATTTGTCGGGTGAGAAGAACAGAAAGCATTTCCCCCTCTTTCCAGTCTGGTGTTTCGAATGCCCCCAGGGTAACGAGGGAGCCCAGGGAAAGGGAGGCGATGTTGACTGACAGATCAAGTTACCCTGGTGTGCTCCAGCAACAGATGTCCAAGCCTCTCCGGGGCCACATATGTGCCTCCTTTTCCAAACGCGTTTGGTCATCTGCAAGAAGAGCTGAGGCGAGTCGTACAAAACCTGTGTGATTTGCCTCCGGCAGCGAAGGGAGGTGGGGAATGAATGAATGAGAGAGTCTTCTGTGTGTGATTCACTCTCCAGTGTTTCGCCGTCCCAGTCTGTATTGAAAGCAGAAGAAAATGTTACTGCAATGCCAACGGGCTGCTACCTCCAATAGTTAACCAGTGCCATGCCTGGATCTGTAAGTGCTTGTTGGCTGCACTTCACCCACAATCTGCGTTACAGGCAGGGAAAAAGAAAACGTTAATCATATTAGTGGCACTGAGCCTTAAGGAACACTCAGCGTTTCAGTTCCCTGCATGGGGTTCTGAAGTGTCCTAGGGTATGTTTCAGAGTAATTAAACTTGTTTGCCTCTTTCTGCTTCTTCAGGACTACCTCTGAAGGGGAGGAAAGCCAGATGGCAGGAGGATCCTCCCCCCAGACCAATCAACATGTCCTCAGCGTTCTCCCCCACACTGGCCACAGCTTGTTCCCAGCTTCCTTCCTCCATGAATCATGAACAGTCCCAAGACAGGCAGGATGGGAGCTGAAGACCACCAAGAGCCAACCCTTCTGGCAGAGAGATGTTCTTCAGTCCGCAGATGCTGGTACCCAGGATGCACAGGCAGAACTTTGGTGCATGCTTTGAGGTCTGGGCTGCAAGAGTGTGGTAAATGAAGGAATATGTCGGCTAGTGCTTCACACAGATACCAGAGATTCCTCATTCATTAAAAAATAGTAAAGAAGAAAGGAAAGTGAAATGGCAATGTGTGTGTGTGTGTGTGTGTGTGTGTGTGTGTGTGTGAGCCTGAGCGTGTGCACACATGCATACCCTTCAAGACATTTTCAAGGGGGAAAATGTTTTTTGGTGGCAGCATGGTTATCGTATTCAGATGGGATACTGGACAAAGCCTCTGCTAGGAAACTCTGTTTGCCTGGTTACTTATTCATTACCACAGCTCTCTGATCCACTATTTGATAATCCACCAAGCAGGGTACTGCCAGGACTCTTGTTCTGCTTGAGGATAACAGCAGCCCCAACAGCATCGCCTCAGGGTCTCAGGCAGAGGCTGACCCATCCGTGGGGGAAGAGGCACTTCCTACTGACTTCTACAGCCATTTGGGGTGGGGGAGGGGCAGAAACACCAGCACAACTGCCTCTGAGGGGGCCATGATTGATCCTTGATTGACACAGACCCAGCTTTGCCTAGGCTCTTCAGTGCATAGACAACATGTATTTCCGGCACTTGTGTTTGCGCCAGATTGAAGACCATCCACCCTGGCTGGGCAGGCTGTGTGACACTGAATACACCTTAACCAAGCAAGGGCCTTTTGCAACTGTGTAGCACTTTGATGTTTGCAAAGACCTTCCATTTACCCATGCTTCCTGGATCCCCTCAGAATTCTTCAGAAAGTCGAATGTACGGTTTCTGTTTTCTAGATGACGAAATCAACTTCCCTAAAACCACACAGCTCACTTCAGACTAGAATTCTGAGACTCAGGTAAGGGATCTTGTGAAACCGTGCCAATTAATGTTTGCCTTGTGTGAACAGACTCCAAGTACTTGCTCTGCCTAAAGGCTGAGACCCCAGTGAAACCCTTCCAGTTTGCGTGGGCCCTTTCTCTGTGGAAGGTGTTGGAGGCACAATGCCAGTGGAGGGGCCGTCAGAAATGCTCTAGCGGCTGTGCTGCCAGTGACTGGGAAAGTCCTGAGGATCTGCCCCATGCCTGTGTCCAGAGCACACAGTCCATTCATGAACTTGCAAAGCTGGCCTGGACTAGAGCGCACCTTCCCAGGCTCTCCCGACACAGATGCTGGGCAGGACTTCCAGCCCCTGCACACTCCTGCTCTTCTCAGTGACTGGGACCTTCCTGCTTTCTCTTCCATATATCGCCTAACGGACACCCACTGCACCACATCTTCCACCCGAATCAGTAGCTCCTACATACCTGCTCACTGGCTGTGACTGCTTGCTTGGAAACCATTGAGTGACTCTGGCCTGAACATACAGTAAACTTCTCATTCACTCTATGGACCTCAACCGCACCTCCTCCAACTTGGCTTGAACCCCTGCCCGGAGGAGCGAGATCTCCCCTTTAACTCTACGGCATCCCAAAAAGTTCTTCCATTGTTGCCATTTTATACGTTAAGCTTTCCTTATTTCGGTTGCAATGAGGCATCTGTCTCCTGATTGGACTTAACTTGATACACTTACCAAGTACCTGTGTGGTGTCCCTGATGAGGAAAATGAAAGACGGGTTGTTATCGGAGATGTTTTTGCCATGTACCTTTGATCACTTTTGTAAGCACCCACTTACTTAGAAGCTGGACATACCCAAAGTTCTGAGTGTGGACTCGTTTACTGAGCACAGTGTAACGTCAACTGTTTGGTGGGGTGCAATAGGAGTGTGCGGAGAGAGGTGGGGAAGCTGCCCATATATAACACATTCACTTGGTCAACATTGGCCAATCAACTTCTGAGTGTGATCCCTAGCAACAACTTCTAGAACTGTGAACTAAGAAACCATTTAATGGGAAAAACCGCAAACTACACAGCAGCCTCCAGAAGGAGCCACAGATGAACCACGTGGTCTCACCATTTGTAAAGCTCAGAGAAAATAAGTGGCTCGTCTCGTGTCGTGGGACCCCTTCGTGGCAGACCTGGGAGGAAGGGGCAGGTTTCGTCACCAGTCTGAACTTGGCCATCATTTTCTCTAAGTATGGTGGGCACACAGGGTTGGTGACACAAACTGCCACCAGGAAGTAGGAAAAAAATACCTTTATATATGGCTATCCCATACCTAGTTCTAAAAGAGTTCATTTGAAGAATCCTAGTCGTCCCTCTGCAATACTGCTACCTTCAGTATGGCAAACAGTGGTGCGTCCGATATGTCCCTGAAAGTAACCGCAGGGTTTTAGCCCCAACATCCCCTGAAGTACCCTCCTCAGAACATCTCTGGATTGCCTGATGCATTCTTGCAGCTGGAGGAGAAGCCTGTCCACCAGTCCATGGCAGCCTGAGTACTTTAATTATGCTAACGGTCTCCCTTATCACACTGGTTTACTTCTCCGGACCGACCTTCCGTTGTTCTGCTATTGCTCAACAGTTGTTATTTTCCCAGGGAACCGCAGCAAGGACTCCTTGATGAAGCCAGAGATCCAACAAAGGCTGTTGCACATTCTCCCGTGAAGCTTCGCTGAAGGCCTGACTTCTAGCTTGAGCCCCGAGATGACAGCATGGGCATATGTGACACACTGTGCTCTGCTAATTTTTCATCGACAGATGGGTCCCAGATGAGTCCACAAGGGGTGTGCATGTAGCAAGAGCTGCATGAGTTAAGTCGAGCCATGTTGAGAATGGCTTTGTTGGCTGTCAATGAGAAGCTGATTAATTGATTCAGGATGTGCACACACCTCTCTGTTGAGAATCAAGAAGCATGTGGGTCCAAAGGAAACGTGTCTGTGTGTTCCAGGCAAGGCCAGCAGCTCTGCCAGGAGTTCCACGTGAAAGGGAAGCGGCGCTTGGCAGGCTAGCCCCGGTTGGAGATGTGCCTCCCTGAAGTTGCAGGTGCCTGGGAAATAAAATTATCCTCCTGAGAGAATCGGCCACAGTGACCACGGCTCTGTGAGCCTGGCCCAGGGGAGCGAGTGAAGGACACTGCCAGTTTCTAAATGCTTACATAGCCTAGGTTCTTCACAACCTGGGCCTCCTCTAAGAGCCATGAGGCATGTTCTGCCTTTCCACAAAGTCACGCCTCTCCTCCCTTGGCTTTCTGAATTCTTGTGTGTGAACGGTCTAGCATATAATGCTCCCTCTAGGGATAGCCTTCTTTTACTTTGGCCTTACGTCAGTGGTTCTCAACCTGTGGGTCACATATCAGATATCCTGCATATTGGATATTTACATTAAAATTCATAAGAGTTGCAAAATGACAGTTATGAAGGAGCAATGAAAATTATCTTATGATCCGGGGTCACCACGAGACGAGGAACTGTATTAAAGAGCGGTAGCGTAAGGGAGGTTGAGAACCACTGTCTTAATTATTCATTCAAGAGACACTGTGATTGCCACTGTCCACAGCCCCCATGAGGCTTCACTGTTAGTCAATAATTTGACTAACATTTCTGCTTTTAAAGATTTAATTCATTTATTTATGCATTTGTGTGTGTGTGCATGCATGTGTGTGTGCGCACGTGTGTGTGTGTGTGTGTGTGTGTGTGTGTGTGTGTGTAAGGGAGGAAGGGTGCTGTGCATGCAGAGACCAAAGAGGAAGGCAGAGCTTTAGGCTGGAGTTGTAGACATTTCGTGGGAGGGCTTGCTTGTTATATGGGTGCTGGCATCCGAACTCTGATCATCACGTGGAGCAAATGAGCTGAGTCATCTCTTTAGTCTCTTGCCATGCTTTCTTAGTTCATAACGTAGGACCTGGTATCAGCAACATTCGAAATAATGGACTTTAGACCTCAGAGGCCACTGAATTTGAGGCTAAGGCAATGTCAGAGCTGCAGTCCCACCCCTGGCTAGAGTACAGACTTCGAAAGTCCTTGCCCCACCACTGAGACAGAATATTTCTGGCATCTCCAAACATTGTCTCTGTCTCTGTGCCATCAGTCTCCTCCATCCATGGCTCTAGACGCTCACGCTGCGCTTGCTGTCAGCATGGATTGGTGTTGCCGATCCTCAAACGTCATGTAAATGGGAAGCATAGAGCATGTACTCTTTGTGTCTGGCTCCTTTGGTTCAGCTGGGCTTTTTAAAAATTCTTTTTATGGAACTATATATTTTTCTCTGTTCCCCTTCCTTCCTCCCCCCTTTCCTTCTACCATCTCCTATGATCCCCTCGCTCTCAATGTACTCAGGAGATCTTGTCTTTTTCTACTTTTCATATATATTAGATCCACGTATGTCTCTCTTAGGGTCATCTTTACTGTCTATCGAGGTTTCCTGGGATTGTGAATTGTAGGCTTGTTTTTCTTTGGTTTATGTCTAAAAACCACTTAATGAGTGAGTATGTATGATATTTGTCTTTCTGGGTCTGGGTTACCTCACTCAATATGATGTTTTCTAGATTCATCCATTTGCCTGCAAATTTCGATACGTCATTTTATTTCCCACTGCAGTGTAGTACCCCATTGTGTAAATGTACCACATCTTTATCCATTCTTTGGTCAAGGAGCATTTAGGTTGTCTCCAGGTTCTGGCCATGACAAATAATGCTGATATGAACATAGTTGAGCACATGTCCTTGTAGTATGATTGGGCTTCCTTTGAGTATATACCCAAAAGTGGTATTGCTGGGTGCTGAGGAAGGTTGTTTCCTAATTTTCTGAGAAATCACAATACTGATTTCCAAAGCAGCTGTATCAGTTTGCATTCTCTCTCACCAACAGTGGAGGAGTGTTTCTTTTACCTACCCCACATCCTCTCCAGCATAAGCTGTCATCAGTGTTTTTGATCTTGGCCATTCTTACAGGTGTAAGATGGAGTCTCAGCCATCAGAGAAATGCAAATCAAAACAACTCTATAGATTGCCTTTGGAAGAATTGCCATTTTTACTATATTGATCCT
>JAQHUG010000065.1:4641413-4672951 GCA_028555095.1 Dicrostonyx torquatus
TAGATCAGGCTGGCCTCAAACTTACAGAAATCTGCCTGCTGGGATTAAAGGTGTGCACCACTTGGATCGACGGATTCTAATTTAATAGTGTCTCCCAGCTCTTTGGTATGGGTTCTAACAAGCCTCTTGCATTTTGTCTTCAGACGGGGTAAGTTCTAGTCACGTATCTGCAATTCATGGTTCTTGAGTCTTTGGAAGGCATTTTTAAATAATCATTTTTGGAAATTTTCTTACATTACCTTTTATTCTTTCTTATATGCTCTGGCCCTTCTGAGATTGTCAATATGAACTTGAACATTGTCTACCTTTTTCATAAGCCCTTGACAGTATTTATCACAGAAATCTGGAATTCGGTCAGATTGTCCAACATCTGAATCAGGTTTGAATCTGGGTCTGACAGTTACTTTACCTCTCCAAACTGTGAGAAAAGACATCATGTTCTCCCCATGAACAAACTATTACTAATATTTTCATTTGCTCAGGTTCCTGATTTTGTCCTTTTAAGATTTAACATTTTATTCACCATGAAATTTTTTTCATTTAAATTTTAAAAACTATTACATTGGACATTTTTTATCTTGAGTACTAGTCTTCTTTTAAATTTTGTGCTTGATGTAGGTAGGTGTGTAAACAGATTTTTCTTTAGGTCTCCAGCTCACAAAAAAAATGACACAGAAACTTACTAATTTTGAAAGCTCAGTCGATAGCTTAGCCTTTTCCCACTAGCTCTATAACTTAAATTAAGCCATTTCTACTCATCTATGTGTTGCTCCATGTCTTGTGGCTTTACCTCTCCTCCCCCATACCCTGCTCCCTCTGCATCCGGCCTTTCTTTTTTCCAGAACTCTGTCTGTCCAAAAGTCCCTGCTGTACCTCCTGCCTATCTATTGGCTGTTTAACTTTTAATTAAATTAATCACAGTGACATAGTTTTATATAGTGTAATCAAATATCTCATAACATATGTGTCTCTCTTGCTCTCTACATCTTAAAGCTAAAAGGAAAGTTAGGAGTGATAAGTTAGGCACTGGAGAGACGGCATACAGTTAAGAGTATGTACTTCTCTTGCAGAGGCTCTGGGTTCAGTTCCCAGCACTCACATCAGGATGCTAACAACCACCAGTTCCAGGGGATCTGAGACTTCTTTTTATCTTTTCATCATTTATTGCCTCCATGGACAGCTGCACTTACGTGTGCACACATACATGTAGGCACACACACACACACATCTTTCAGAAACAAATTTTAATAAATTATATTTAAATACATAATTGATATCAGTGTTGAGCAATTTTGGCAATTGAAACCATTCGAAAATTCTTAGATGAAAATCAGTAAAACACATAGTTTACCTGAGTTGTAGTCAGGAAATGTGTGTCTGGCAGGTTCCTCACAGAGTTTATGAGAGCACATTTCTGACCTCATCGGGATTTACTACGCTGTAAAGTAAAGGGTCTCTGAAAATCTCCATGTGGAGAGTCAGCTAGGAGCAGCTGGAATGGGTGGAAAGATTGTGTCAACTGTGATCTGACTGCAGCCCAATGGGCTTCTTCCCCCAGAAAGAGTGTCGGACGTGCACTGAGCAGCTCCTCCCACTTGTGGAAGCAATGCATCCATCCCCACCAAGGCCCATCTCACAGCATCTGGCCCTGAGGAATGTGCTCAGGTAAGACCTCCATAGACCTGCTGAGAACAGGACCAAGAGCTAGGACCCAAGGTGGCTCTCGCTGTTTCCTTGCTCTGCCAGCGTGGTGTGGTGTAGGCTTTTCTGCTGGTGGCCAGTCTGTGTATTTACTATTATCTGTTTGACTTTAGCAGCGGGAATCTCACTGTGATCACCTCCCATAATTCTTCGCATTAAAAAGACTCATACACAGAAGAAATAAAAAAAAGACTTTATTCACTAATACTGTGTAAAAGCTGTAAAGACAAAATTGAAAACTGAACCACTTCCTCAGATACACAGGAAGCCAATACTGTGTATTCCAGAAAGGCTGGAAGTCTATGTGCTTTGGTCTGAGCTTCACAAACCAGTGTGAATCTACGTAGGGGTCTGAGGCTCAGCAGCAGGAGGACTCTCCTACTATCTGCTCACAGTGAGGCAGGCAGGCATTCCTTCCGAACTGCCGGGCTACGAGACCAGGAGATCTTACAGTTAAGGTATTCTCCGGCCTCAAGTAGCACGCTTTACTGTTAAAAGCTTGGAGACATAAGAACACACCTTACAGAAACCAGTGAATGCTTGCCATGCCCAGGGTTGGACTCTGGTGACTGACTGCAGCGAAAGAGGGATTTGGTGATGAATCAATAGTCACACAGCTTAAGTTCTGTTTCAGAATGGAAAGAACTATTGTTAAGACATTTTTTTAAAATAACAAATCAATCAGAATGCATTGTCAGAGGTATTTGGATTGCACCAAGAAGACCGTGATACACACATAAGACAAATGTTCAATACAGCCTTAGTACATATTGGGAGCTGTCTTACCAAATAACACTGCTATGGTACCCTAGTGCCCTACCCACTAACTTTATTTTTCACATTAATGCTGCATAGAAGACCGTTTGACCAGCACACTGAAATAAGCAATAAACTATAGAAGAATTAAACCAATTGTTACATTGGTTTATGTGTCTGTGTGTGCATGAGCACACATTCACACTTGAGCTCCGAGCATCCAGCCTGACAAGTGCCCTTACCTGCTGAGCCATCTCACTAGCCCTATAGCAGCTTTTCAAACTCTCCACTGACCCTCTGCAAGTTTAAAGAATTCTAAAGATAGCTGGGCAGTGGTGGCACACGCCTTTAATCCCAGCACTTGGGAGACAGAGGATCTCTGTGAGTTTGAGGCCAGCATGGTCTACAAGTGAGTTCCAGGACAGCCAGTATAGTTACATAGAGAAATCCTGTCTCAAAACAAACAAACCAAGAAACCAAACAAACAATCGGCTACATTCACGAAAACAGAGACAATAGATGATCTCACAACAGCAAATCCCAAAAAAGAATTATAAAGATGCACATCCACAAGAGAAATCTGTGCCTATGTATGCATAAGGAGCTCACACCTCAGATGTTAGGAGGTCCAGAATCAGGTGTGCATTGTACAAGTTGCTGGATTAAAGCCCCTTTCACTGCAGAGCAATCATGTGCTTGAAAATTTAATTGGATTCTGAAGGTGAGGTATCTCTCACTGGGGCAGCTGCTGCCATTCACCAAACACGTGACCTGAGAACTTCAGGCAACCAAAGCAATGAAAGAATTTGGCAACAACATTACATAACCCCAAGTAAGAGTCAGTTTGGGAAAAGGCACACTTTGTGTGCTTGTTAAAAATAAGAATTCCTTCTTACATTTTCAGATTTAAAGAGCTCCAGGTAAGAGGATGCTATTCTTCTTTTTTTTTTGGTTTTTCGAGACAGGGTTTCTCTGTAGCTTTGGAGCCTGCGCTGGAACTAGCTCTTGTAGACCAGGCGTGGTCTCGAACTCACAAAGATCCGCCAGCCTCTGCCTCCCGAGTGCTGGGATTAAAGGCGTGTGCCACCACCGCCCGGCTTGAGGATGCTATTCTTTATATCGTATCAGGAGTCTAGCCTCTTGTTGGCACTATTTATAGGCAATGCCTCCTACTGGGAAGACCCGTGTTAGTGGGGGCTGTGACCTCACGGGGACAGCAAGTTAACAGTTCACGGAAGGTGGACCAACAGCACATTTCTCTCCTTTTGTCTCTTTCTCCCCTTAGCCTTAAAGTGGATAATCCAGCCCTCCTCTGACATGAGAGTTTTAAAAAGCTCAGTGTCTGCCTCGGTCTTAAAGCAGGGCATGGCTCTCTGGGCAGATTCTAAAGTGATTCTGTCTATGGCAGCCTGTATTGTTATATTAAGTCTGCGGGGAAACCTTAGAGGTTTTGGAGCAAGGAGCTCTGGCAAATGCTTCTTAACTTTTGCAGCATTGCTCTTGGTTCTTTATTGAACTTGGGTAGATTTTGAACATGCGGACATGAGGTGAGCATATGACCCAAACCGCGCACTATGGGTACTTTCTATCTGTATTTGTGATGGTGAGCAAGCCAAGAAGCATTAAGAGATAGGAGCCTGTAGCATCCAGTAGGCCTTCTGGAACATTCTCTGCTACTAGCTAGCCACCTGCAAGAGTGGAAAATTAAAAGTCGCCTTTCAACTAAAGATGATTTTGCATGGTTTATTGGCAGCTACACATGCCGGAGGTAGTGGTCAGTATGGTGGGAATCACCTGCAAGTACGCAGAACTTTGATTCCTATATAATTCTGTCTGTCTGGTTTCATTTCTGTTGCTTTGGTAAGTTACCTCGACACAAAGGAACTTGGGGGAGGAGTGGTTATTTTAGCTTTCAGTTCTAGGTTATAGCCCATCATTGCAGAGGGAGCTCACAGCGGGAGATCAAGGCGGCTGGTCATACCATGTCCTCAGTCAGGGGCAAAATGAAGTGAGTGTATGCAATCTTAGTGTTCAGCTAGCTTTTCCTATTATACAGGTCAGGGCTCCCAAACTGGGGAATGTAGCATCCAGACTTCAGGCTGGGTCTTCTCACATAACTCAAGGCAATCATGACAGCACCTCCCCAACACACACACACACACACACACACACACACACACACATGCACGCATGTGCTCATGCACACACACAAACACGTGTGCACATACACGCACACACATGCATGCATACACATACACACACACCACGTGCACACGTCAACCTGATCTAGACAATCTTTCATGGAAATTCTCTTCCAGATTATTGTAGGCTTTATAAAGTTGACAACTAAAGCTAATGATCATATGTCCTCTTGTTAGAAATGGAAAATGACCTCCAGTCAGGACCACAGTCCTCATTGATTCCAGCAGGAATTTGACTTTTGTACAGAAGTGGAAAACCATTAAAATTCTTATCATTTATATGTATGAAGTGTAATCACACAACCACTATCTATCCATATACACAGCCTGAGGGACTCCTAGTAAGGAATTGTAGGCTCTACCTGTCACAGCTTTAGCAGTAAAAATGTTTTTGTAGCGTTGGGGTGAAGCTACTGAATTTTTTTTTCCAAAGGTAAGTTCAACAAACACCTACTAAGCCATCTTTTAGACTTGGCCAGCTTCTGTGCTAGGTACTGTAGCTAAGACAGCACTAAAACATGGTACCTACCCCAAGACTTGGGGAAATGTGTCTCTCCCATAGTCTTAGAACTAAGATGAAGTTAATATTCTCTAGGATCCCATGCTAGGTCTGTGTTGCAAAGCAGCATGCTGGAACGTTCAGAAAGCTAGATTGTCATCAAACAATGTAGGGTTAGATAAATAATAGGTGAACTAACACATGTCTAAACAAGAGCCCCAAATCCTCGCCCCCCCCCTCACTGGCACCAGTTAAAGCCAAGATTGGTTGCAACAGACTCAGGGTAATGGCCCAGGCCCTGTGATCATCCTGGCATCCCACTTGCGCATGGTTTCAAGCCCTTTCTAGTATCAAGAGCTGGAATATGCAGGGTCGTACTTGTTAGACATTGGATCAAATTGTGCACTGCCAGTGTCAGCCATATTCTCTAAGTTTTGGTTGCTATGGGCTTCCAGTTTCTCCCAAGCATCCTCAGTTGATTTATCAACCTTAGGCCTGTGCTACATTCATTCACACAGTGGGGCTTCTCTGGGCCTGTGTCTTTTGCAGTTCTACTTTTGTATGGAACCCTGATCCTTTTTCTGTTTCTTCCAGCCAATAAGTTAGGGGGCTTTTCTATGACATTTTGGGGTGTGGCACTGTTACCAGTGCCTCATGCTGACCTCACGATAGAGGGACATAAAAATGGAAAATGGGACATGCACTCTGCCACTCTCTTTTCAAATTTCAACTTCTCTCTGTAATCAACCTGCAGTTTTCTATCACTAGAACAATTAGTTTTTTCTTTTGCTTTGTATTTTCCTGGATTTATAGCTTAGTATTTAAAAAAGGATCAGTTGCATTAAAGTCCACTTTTTTCTTTTGGATTTTTGGGACAGAATTTCTCTGTGTAACCCTGGCTGTTGTGGAACTCACTTGTAGACCACGCTGGCCTCATACTCTGCCATCTGAGCACTGGGATTAAAGGCATTCGCCATCATCACCTTGAAAGTTTACTTCTTTTTAAGATTTATTTTATTTTAATTTTTGAGATGATTATTTAATTATATAATTTCCTCTTTTCCCTTCCTCTTTCCAAACCCTTCCATGTACTTACCCATTTTTCTCTTTCAAATTTACGGCCTCTTTTTCATTAATTGCTGCTACATATATATATATATGTGTGTGTGTGTGTGTGTGTGTGTGTGTGTGTTATACATGTATACACACACAAGTACGACCTGCTCAGTCTGTATAATGTTACCTGTATGTATGTGCTTTCAGGGCTGACCATTTGGCATTGGACAACCAATTGGTGTGCTCTTCCTTGGGGAAGCCTGTTTCTCTTGCTTTTCACATTCCTTAGTTCCCTATTGTTCTTTGGGTTGGGTTGAGGCCTCATGAGCTCTTCCTGGACATGTTAGTGTGTCTGTTGGTGTTGCCCTTGTTCAGGTCATGGTTCGGCACTCATGTTAACAAAACTTCATGGGTATAGTTTCTCTAATATCTCTAGAAGATTCCTGTTCCTCTGGCTCTTACAGTCCTTCTGCCTCCGCTTCCAGTCTAACCCCTGAGGCTTAGGTGCAGGAGTTGTGTTGTAGATGTTTCAGCTGAGACGGGACTCCACAGCTCTGCCTTTTGGTGGGTTGTGCTTTTCTGTAATGGTCTCCGTCTGTGGCACAGAGAAGTTTCCCTGATGAGAGGAGAGAGCTACATTTACCTACAAATTTCACGCACTTAACTTTCATTTATGTGTACATATATGTTACATGTATCATGTACATGCAGGTACCCACAGAGGCCAGAAAAGTGGTCAGATTCCCCAGAGCTCAATTTACAGGTCATTGTGAACCACTCAACATGGGTGCTGGGAAATGAACTCGGGTCCTCTAGAAGAGCAGAAAGTGCCCTTAGCCATAAGTCATCTTTCCAGCCACGAAAGCACATGTCTAAGTTCTTGAAAGCATCTCTAACAGTGTGCCATTTATCTATTTGCTTATTATTTTCCTACCTTGTTTTCACACTAATATTGCCTGCTTTGAAGTCCTTATTTGCAAACTTCAGTGTCTGGCTCATTTTTCAGTGTGCTTCTATTCATGGCTTTATCTCTTGATTATCAGTCACGTGCCTGCTTCCTAGCTCAATTTTTGTTATACCATATGCCACACATGGTGAATTTGAAATTAGTATCTTTTCCACTGCAGGTGTTTTGCCCTTGTCTTAACTAGGCATAAAGCTAGTGGGACCACTTCATCCAGTCAGGGGCTGAGGAAAGGAAATGCTAAGTTTCGTTATTTACTGGTCTCTTTTGACCTTCAGTCAAGGCACACTCCTCTGGTGGGTGCCACTTCTAAGTCTTTCCACTAGGAGCCCTGTGTGGTCTTTCCGTAGCCACTTTGGTAAATACTTAATGGTACCAATTGTTTCCTCAACACCGTGAGACTGCCTCCATTTCTATTCTATTTTTCAAAGACTCCATCGCTAAGCTTTTTGGGCCCCCAATCACCGCAGCCTAAGAATTTAGAAAATGTCTTAAGAAAACCTGGACCCCACAGGACTCTAGCCTTGTGAGACTGCCCAAAGATGTTTGCTGCTTCTGCCTCGGCTCAGCCAGTCTGAGTCTTGGTCTTTTAGATTTGTGTCCTATTAAGACACTTTCAGAAGAAAAGCAGCAGAGGGTAAGAGAGTCTCCTTGAAGTAGCTGTGAGAAATGCCCAACAGAAGCGATTTCAAGGATGAGCTATTCATTTTGGCTCATAGTGTCAGTCCGTCGCAGCAGGAAAGGGATGGAGGAGGTTGTAGCAGGGGTATTATATGGCGGAACATCCACACACCTCAGCAGATCAGGAAGCAAAACATGGTGTGGAAGGGGTTGGGAATCAGGACCACTCTCAGTGACCCGCTTCCTCCAGCTGGCTCTCACCTGGGCTAAGGGTTCCACAACATCCCCAAGTTCTTAACCACATGATTTTGTGGGGGATATTCCCGTTCAAACCGCAGCTGAGGGCTCTGCTTACTATTCTCATTCCTTCTCCAGATCTTGACCCCTGTTATTGTTGTAGGAGTCTTTACACCAATGATTTCTTTTTTAAAAAGAGTAATTCAGGGCTGGTGAGATGGCTCAGCTGGTAAAGGCATCTGTTACCAAGTCTGATGATCTGGGTTTGATCTCAAGGTCCACGTCTAGAAGGAGAGAACCAACTCCCTCAAGTTGTCTTCTGACTTCTACACATGTATCATCACACACACATACACACACACACACACGCTCACACACACGAGCACATAAAAGGAGGTGAGGGTGGCCAGTGATAGGGCTTAGTGGGTAAAGGAATCCTCCACGCCCACAAGGTGGCAGGGGAGAAGCCAGCTCCCACGACTTGTCCTCTGATGTGCTATAGCATGACTGTTCCTTGTACACACACATATAAACAAATGAAAAGTGGCTGGCTTTTGCTGTAGACTCATCTTTTATCAGAGTTGTCAATGACAGTCTTAGCTTGCCACAAGTCCGTCCATGAGAAAAAGTAAGATACATAAATAAAACACTAGAAAACCCTCAACAGAGCAATCATGAGAATCTACCATGAAATGAACAAGCGTGGTTCACTCTCACGTCTGTATTTACTCTGGACAGGCAAACCAGGGAAGGAAAAAGTAGAGGGAGAAATAAAGATGAAGCGGAGAGGGCAAAAGGTAAGAAATTGATCGCTCACAAACACGCCTGATCAAATGCAACAGTAACACCTCATGCTCTGGTTATGAAGGTAGTCGGGAGGGACAGATAACGTCTCTGGAAGGAAGTGGACTGAGCATCCTTTGGTCCATTCTTCCCAACCTCTGCCTCTGCAGGGAAGGGAGAAGCATACCCTTCTCAGAGGGTCTCCCCAGGCCATGACTACTGATGATGGATGCTTCGAGTGCATGCTGGACAATGCTCTGTGTCCTGTAGTGGTCCAGGCATTGAAGATACTAGAATAAAATGAAGTAAATATTTGTCCCAGCGTTTCATCCCAGCCTTTATTTTGGGGGGGGGGAAGAGCCTGGGGGCGGTGAGAAGGTAGGGTCTTGCTATACAGCTTAGGCTGACCTTGAACTAAAAATCCTCCCATTCCAGCCTCCAAGTGTCTGAATGGACAGGCATGCCCCACAACAACTGGCTTCTCTGCGCTTTTGAGGGTCCGTCAGTTGCAGAGGGAAGAGTCTTGACAAAACATTCTCTCTGTCTGTGCCTTCTGCCAACTCCATATTTCCTCAGTTAGTGCTGACCTGGCGGAAAGTCACCAGCAATAGAATGAGAAAGTTTGGTACTTCTCAGTAGTTGGAAAATGACCTCTCTGGCCACTGTCCTCTGCTAAGTATATTAATATTATTCTCAGGGCTTTGCCACTGTGATGGAAGTCAGAAAATATTTTATGGGGATTATTGTATCAGCTGGGTCCAATCAGGCCTGGGTTCTTTTTTTTTTTTTTTGATAAGGTAAATGGGGAGGTGACTGTGTAACAGCTTCCCAGCATTGATAAACCATGTATCTGAATAAAATGTTAACATTGCTGGCATGCAGAGATTATAGCCATGTAAATTTTATCTCTAGAAACAGTCCCAATAGTGTAGCTTATAAAACACTGAGTTCTTCTTGCAATTATTGCCGAAGACTTGAAAATTCAGTTTCTTTCCCTGGAGTAGTTTAACTATCAGAATGGTTGCCTCCTTTATCTGCCCATCCCAAATTACACAGTTGCTCTAATCCTTTCAAAATTAGTGGATTTCCACCACGGGATTTTGCCAGAGGATATTTTCCAGTTTTGCTGATACCAACACTTAAAGTGATTATGTATAATCTATTTTCATTCCACTATTTCATCTTAGAAAATACCGTTTTCCCAATTTCACTCTCTTCAGTAGAGAAAAAGATCAGGACTGGGCGATCTATCAGCAGTTGGCTCCATGCCGTCTCCTAGGATGGGGGTAAAGAACTTTCAGAGTTGTTGCTAAGGTCTTTTTTATTTTTTCCTTCCAAAATCCTACTACATCCTTGCCAGAATTTGTCGCAAGTCGGAGAAGGGCAGGGGTTAGGCCGTTATGAGACGTCTGGGATAACTCAGGATATTTGGAGCCGCACTCAGGGGTGTTCGCACTAATCCAGTCTCTGAATGTATCTGTTCCTTGTGATAGGCAAGGGAAGAAGTGGGCGGTGACATTTTGTTCTCCCTGAATCGTTTCAGTGGCTTCAGGAGGTGGAAGTTGGCTTAGTTAGATTGTAAGGTTAGAGGCTAAGCGCTATGCACAAAAGGAGAGACTCTTCCATAGAGTCCACTTAACCTTGGTAAAGCTGGACCATTTAGTGTGCGCAGGTTCCACCTTCCTTTGCCTCAGATTCCTGGCTTTATGTAAAGCAGGTTGCTACAGAACGCATATTTTGGTGGGTATAAAGTAATTTAGATATGATCCTGAATGTTTTTTCTAAGAATAAGTTATATTTCTGTGTGCTACGACAGAATTTCTGAGACTGGGTAATTTATAGTAAACAAACGTTTATTGACTCAAAGTTCTGGAGATGGTGAAGTTCAAACCAAGGGAGCTGCCTTTGGCAAGAGCCTCTCTGTCTCTCTTTCTCTGCTTGTCTCTGTTTCTCTCTCTGGCTGTCTATCTCGCTCTGTGGATGTGTAGATGTTTGTGGGTGGCATCTCTGAACCTATATGAGGTGGGGGGAGGTGTGTGTCTGTGAGTGCACAGTTGGAGGCCAGAAGTGGATGCTAAGACTCTCAGTCTTAGTCTTTTGAGACAGGGCTTCTCCTTGAGTTTGGCGTTCATGCTTTGGCCAGATATGTGACCAGCAGAATCCAGCAATCTTCTTGTCTTTGTCCCCACAGTGGTAGGGATATACAAATGAGCAATGGTAGCTGGATTTTTATATGAAATTCGGGATCCAGTCTAGGTCCTCACCTTCTTGCTGTATCACACATGACAGAAGACAGAGGAGCAAGAGTATAAGAGAGCAAAATTCTCCTAGGATTGTTTTATAATGGATTTAGTTTATCCAAGAGACTGGAGCCCTTGTGACCTTTTAGCATGAGTTTGGGAGGTAACAAAAACAGCCAAGCTATAACAGAATGCTCAAATGTGCGCACATTTTAGGGACTATTTGTCAAAAATAATCTTTAGTCACTTTAGTCTTTGTCATGTAATGAGTTGAGCCCCAGATCTGCTATATATTCATCCTCAATAGGCAGAGCCATGTTCTTCCTATAAAGGACCATCTGCTAGGGCAGCATGTGTGAGAGCCCCTTGGTTCTTGTTGGTCAGCGATGTTCGAATTCTCTACTTGTCAAGAAATGAAAGAGAAACATAGACACACTGAAAAGAGAAGCAAAATAGTTCCATTTAGTTGGGCAGGAACAACTTCTAAGGTAAAATAATTGTAGGGACACCCTAAGATAAATGATTCCCTTAGCTTACATAGACAGGGATTATTTGCCTACTGTCCATGTCCATGATGAAGAGACATTAAGAGAAAGGCAAAGCCTTGGAAATGGGGCAAAGTTGATACATTCTTCTTCTCACTAACATTTGTTTTCTCCTTTTGGGGGGGATATATAATAATTTTATTGATGTTCAGACATTGCAAACGTAACATCGCTGAGTGGTTTATTGTTTTTCTTTAAGTAGTGTTAAGTCTTTTCTGGCAAGTGCTAAAGCTTTCACTAATTTGATCCTTTTGACGATCATGTTTTTTGATTCTTGCTAAAGCTGTGTTTTAAAAGGTCGTCTAGAAATGAGAAAGATGATGGAATTATCAGAAAAGGATGCTAACCAGCTATTATAAATCTTTTGTGTTTGTTGAAGTAAATGCAATTATTAACATAATAGAGGAGGAAATGAAAGGATGGCTGGGTGGGAGGGACGAGCCTACCATAGCTGAGATGAAAGCTGCAGGGAGGCATGAGAGAGGGTTATATACTGAGAGTGGAGAGGCCAGCGCGCTTGAAGTCACAGGCCCATAGACAACCTAGCATGATAGAGAAAACACTTAGGAAATGGGCAGCGTGCCCATATGCTGTGGGACAACATTACATAGACAAACATATGTGTAACTGGGATCCCAGGACAGTGAGTTGGAGCAAAAAGTTTATTATGGGAAAGATAAGCCAAAAATTTGTCTAATTTGACAAAAGGCTTAAACCCACAGATCTGAGAGGCTCAGTGAATTCCAAACATAAGAGACATTTAAAACAACCAAAGCATGTCATAATCTCAGGCTGAGGAGTCGCGATGACACAGGAAAGTCTCTGACAATGTCGTCCCTCTCTTTCTGGCTCAGTGAGCCTGTAGTTTGGTGGCTGTCACTGTCATCTAACAGAAAGGAAAGACTAAAAGATCCAGAGGTCCAGGGAATCTTCTGCTAGATAGCGTCTCCTATATAGAACTGGGAAACTGCACCCAGAAAGTCTCAACAATATGTTACCTAAACAAGAGCTGAATGAGGTCACACCAACTGAAAAGCCAGTGGATGGGAGAAATCTCACAAGGTCTCACTCCCAGATCGAGCTGCAGGTAGTTAATGGCTTCCTAGAGAGCGAGGCTCAGTCTGCTCCAGGGATGAGCTTCTGATAGGCTATCTAATCCCAAGGGGTCAGTTCTGAAGGCATACACATGAGTGACATGAAATGGACTCAGCAGGTTACACACACACAAACACACACACACACACACACACCACACGTGCATGTGTACAGAATGAATTTGAGAAGGAGGGAGGAAGAATTACATAAATACAGTATTTGTATACGAAATTCTAAAAAAAAAAAAACCCAACTTTTTCAAGAAAAAAAGATGGAAAAGCCAAAACTAAATCGAACAAAATGAAAAACAATGGTTCTTAGATTGGTGGCGGGTGTAAGGTCAAAGAGAAAACAAACTAGAGACAAGTAGATACAGAGAGTTGCTATTCTCAGAGCAGAAACCACCCAGTAGACATCTCTACAGGAGCCAGTTCCAGGGAGAGAAGCTGAAATGCATGTGGACTAATGGCCATAGGAAGATCAGAGTAGATGAACCTGAGAGTTGAATGACTTCGGGGACCATCAGTCATAAAACCAGCCACTCCCAATGAGTGAGTCATAGATTTAAGTCTGTGAGTTTTGTCTTCGGGAAACTTGCCTGGTTTTCACGGTGAATAGTCTAGAAAAATCCCTGTATGCTTCTGGCAAAGAAGACAAATCAGCCAAAGCATTCTGTTCTTACTAAAAGCATCTGCCCTTGGGAAGCAGTGTTTCGGTAACCAATTGTGGTTTTATCAGAGACTAGATCACCCAGGGCAAGGGAAACACAAACCCTGGCCTGCATTAGCCATGTCTCCACCTGAGAGAGAAACACCTCAGGAGACCCTGTGAGAGGTAAACCCAAAGGCACAGAGCGCTGAGAAGCCAGGAAGTACAGGGCTCTTCCTCTCTCCTCACAGCTTGTCAACGTGACGCAGGCCTGCTTGCTTGAGTTTCTTTTACCTGGCACAGCATATCTGGATTGCAATAACAGCGTACAAAGCATAATAAAAGTGAAAATAAATGGGAAGTTTGAAGAGATAGAGGGAGAACCAAAAGTTATATGTACAAAGATGCTGGCATTATCGGAATAGAGAATCTAAAACAATTGTGCGCTAGGAGTTCTGATAGAAGAAGTCGGCAACATGGAAGAACATATGGTTGGTGTAAAGCAGGAAGATGGAAACTCTAAGAAAGAATTAAAAATGCTAGAGATGGAAAACGCTGCAACAGAAATGAAGAATGCATTTGGTGGGCTCATTAGTATTCTGGAGAGAGCTGAGGAAAGGGTGTCTGGGTGTTAGCAAATAGCACTAGAAACTTGCAGAACGTAAAAATCCTAAAAACTTGGGACAAGATAGCCAAAAATCGTGGTGCTGTGCCAAGAGCAGTAGCATGTGCATACAGGGATGAGAGAGGAAGAAAGGGCAAAGACATCGTTGAGGGAATCACGAAAGCAGTTATGACTGAGAACGTCCTCAAGGTAATGTCAGATAGCAAACCACAGAAACCCAGGAGATGCCAAGCAGAATAAATGCAAATTAGTAAAAAAAAATAAAAAGAGGGAAAAATAAATAAATGATGATTAGGTATGCCATATTCAAACTACAGACAATAAAAGATGAATCTTTAGAAAGAAACAAGAAGGCAAAAGTATCTTACCTATAAAAAGAGCAAAGATCAAAACCACATCTGACTTCCCAGGAAGCGAGCAAGCAAGAACAGAGTATTTGGAATATTAAAGTTTTTAAGTGAAAAAATGCACAATAATCATGAGACTTTCATTCTCTTGAAATAATCTCAGCACTCAGGAGGCAGAGGCAGGCAGATCTCTGTGAGTTCAAGGCCAGCTTGGTCTACAGAGAGAGCCAAAACAGGTTCCAAAGCTACAGAGAAACCCTGTCTCAAAAAAACAAAACAAAACAAAAAACCAGAAATATCCTTCTAGACTACCCTAGTCAGTTTGACACTATAATAAATTGCCAGAGACTGGTTAACGCAAACAAGATGAATCTCTTTTTCACGGTTCTTGATACAGAAGGAGTACTGTACCAGTATTCTTCATTACTGACTTCTAGGGAAGGCTTCTTCCAGCTTGCTACTGACCGGATGATTCAGCTCTCTGGACTCTTCCTATAAAGGCAGAAATTAAATTTACAAGGTCTCCATCCTGAGTACCTAATGACCTGCTGAAGTCACCTCTTCTAAATGCCATCACATTGGGGTCAGGAGCGCAATACAACTTGGGAGAGGGAAGGATGAGCATTCAGACCAGGACCAACATGAAGTGAAAATAAAGACTACCTCAGACAAATAAAAGTTGGGGGGGGGGATTTTCCAGAAGACATCCCTTATAAGAAGTATTAAAAAAAATGGCAAGAGAAAGGGAAGGGAAGACAGCCGGGAGCTTGGATCTATGTGACATAAGGAAGAGCATTCACAAACGAATACATGAAGATAAAGCATCCAGAATAAAAACGCACATTAAGACCGGGCGGTGGTGGCACATGCCTTTAATCCCAGCACTCAGGAGGCAGAGACAGGCGGATCTTTGTGAGTTTGAGACCAGCCTGGTCTACAAGAGCTAGTTCCAGTGCAGGCTCCAAAGCCACAGAGAAACCCTGTCTCAAAAAAACAAAAAAAAAAAAGAAAAGAAAAAAGAAAAAAATGCACATTAAGATGACCATGGGGATAGATTTCCTGAGCTGAATGACCTCTCTAGAGTGTGTGTGTGCAGAAAGCAGAGTGGGAGAGCTGTCCCTATAATGCTCTAAACATAATGCAAATGTCGTTAACATGTGAGGACAGAATGGTTGGGATGACCAAGGAAACAGGCGTCAGTGTTACTGGCTTTGCACTGGTGAATAGAGCTGAAGTCCTTCACCCAAAGGAAAACGGCCTCTGATGCCATCTGAAACCGCTTACAAACACACACGCATGCAATAATAAAGTGAGCTGGAAATGGTAACTGTGTGATCAAAATAAAATAAATGCTCTTTCAAATCTTTTGCCTTAAAAATATAATTGACTAAAACAAAAACAGTAGCAGGTTTCTGCATGATTACAATATAGATAGTTATGAAATATTTAAGACTATTAGCACAGAGGAGGGAAGCGAAACAATTAGTATATGCTTTATTGCTTTCAGGTTTAAGAAAATTGTGTGTGTGTGTGTGTGTGTGTGTGTGTGTGTGTGTAAATACATGAGAGACAGGGAGTTGTGCTCATGAGTGCAGTTACACATGGAAGCCAGAGAGGACATCAGATCTCATTGGAGCTGGAGTTACAAGCAGTTGTGAGATGCTCTGTGTGGATGCTGGAAACCAAACTAAGGTCTTGTGACAGAGCAGTAGGTCCTCTTAACCACTGGGCCATTTTTTGGCCCTCTTTGTTTCTTTAATCATGATGAATTTCTATGATAATAAATTAGAGTAAATTGTGATGAATTGTAGTAATATATGTAAAGCTTCAAGGCAACACTACAGACAAATTTTAAGAAGAAATCTTATGAATGAATCAGTAATGGAAATAAATGGAATAGTAAAAATAATCAACCAAATCCAAAAGGCAGGGAAGATGATGAAGAGAGAAAGAAGAAAGGTGACAAATAGAAGCACTGAGGATAGAAACACAAACCAACGGTGTCTGGTTTCAAAAATTAAATGATTATAAAATACAAAATAATAACAGACTGTGTAGCAGCTTACAAGAAATACTCTTTCAATATAAAGATGTAGGCTTAAAAGCAAAAGAAAAATATATATACCATATAAACACTATCACCAATAAAAAACATACCATTTGAACATTAATTACTAGAGTGGCTGTATTAATAAGACATCCAGGACTGAAAATAAGGGCTATTTTCTTGGCTACCTAAAGATCATCATCATCATCATCATCATCATCACTATCATCATCATGATTATCATCATCACCACCACCATCATCATCATCATCATCACCACCATCACCACCATCATCATCACCACCACCACCATCATCATCATCACCATCATCATCATCATCACCATCATCATCATCATCACCACCACCACTATCACCATCATCACCATCATCATCATAATCATCATCATCATCATCATCATCATCATCATCATCATCATCATCATCTGTGGCTTGGAAATGCTTACGCATGTATGGGAGCCCATTCATAGTGATTCTCCAGTTGTTCCTATCCTGGGCAGTCCTAGATGCTTGTGTTATTGCCATACCCAAGGTTCCACAGTGTTTCTTTTTGCTGTCTATCCAGCATTTTTTGGGCCTTACTCTTTATTTTATCCTGTGCACTCCTCCAAGCAGCGCTATCTTTGGGTATCTGCCACCATTCATTCTCATAACATGGCTAAAGTATCTCAAGTGCCATTGTCGTATCCTGTAGCTTACCTCCTTCTGTAGATGGAGATGTTTCTTAATGGCATTGTTGCTCCATCTATCTCTTCATGTGACGCCTAGAATCTTCCAGAGACATGCCATCTCAAACACACTCAGCTGCTGTTCTGAGGAGTGCTTCAGGTTTTAGAGTTGTACAGAAGGCAGCTTAAGACAAGTGTCTCATATACTTGCAATTTTGTTGTTGTTGTTCCCATGTGTTGTGTCTTAGACTTCTCTATGTTTACTTTTATACCAAGGCTTTCACTGACTTCCACCACTCTGTTTACCACAGCTTGCAGCTCATTTAAACTTTTAGCAAGTAGTGTTATAGCAAAATGCAAGTTATTGATTTACACACCACCTATGTGCACACCTATCTCCTCATCCTCCTGGGCTGTTGTTATTATTAATTCTAGGAATACATCAAAGAGTAGAGGTGAGAGGATGCATCTCTGCAACACTCCTACGATTGTCTTAAACTGATCACTTAGTTCTCCACAGACTTTGACTGGTGCAAAGGAATCTTTATAGGCATTTTCTAGTACCCTTATGATTTTCTCTGGGTACCCATAGAACCTCATTGTTTCCCAAAGCCCTTTTCTCTAAATGTTATCGAATGCGTCCTGAAGTCAATATAATAGACATATAAGTCTTTTCCAAATTCTTCATATTTTTATGTCAGTTGCCTCAAAGTGAAGATCTGATCAACTGTGCTCCTGTTGGTTCTGAATCCGCACTGGGCCTCTGCTAGGATTTCCTCTGTTCTGCCCTTGATCCTTTGCAGGATAATGGAGGAGAAGATCTTGTTGCTATGGCACAACAAACTAATGTGACTGTAGTTTAAGAGTCCAGCTTGTCCTTCTTGTAATGGGAATTATGACTGAGTGCTTCTATTCCGTGGGGATCACTTGGTGTTTCCATATCTCTCTGAAGAGTCTGAGAAGCACCTTGGTCCCTGAGCCTATTGTAACCACCTCCAGCTCCTCCACCATGATGCCATCCACTCCTGGAACCTTCCTGTGTTTCATTCTCTTCATAACTTCCTCTGCCTTGCTCCTGTCAATATTTAATACTTCCTCATCGTCTCTGGTGTTTGAGTGGCTGCTGAAGTGTTCCTAGTTATAGTCTACGTTGACAGCATTAGGATCATTGTATAGGGTATCAAAGTATTGTTTCCATCTTTGCTGTATTTCCCTGGTTCTGTTAGTAAACAACCTTGCTCACCTTTTTTTTTTTAAGAAAAAGAATTATTTGTTATGTATACAGTGTTCTGTCTGCAAGCCAGAAAAGGATACCAGATCTCATTACAGATGGTTGTGAGCCACCATGTTGTTGCTGGGAATTGAACTCAGGACCTCTGGAAGAGCAACACCTCTTTTAAAAAAAATATTTAGACCTTGCCCATCTTCAGTCACCCGAATCTGAGGAGCATATCCAGCAGTTATCCATCTGATAGCTTCGTAGACAAGACATGTTTTATTATGGAATCTAGCCTCTTCGACCTCTTTGTATATACCCTGTATATACAGCTCTCTATCCTTCTTCGCTCCTCTTTTGACCTCCCTGAACAGATAGTTCATATTTCCTCTCTGCTTTCTCCTTAGCTTCCTTCTTTCTTCCGCCAGGCTAATCACCTCTGCAGTAAGTCATTCTACTGGTGTTGCCCTTTTTGCACAACTAAGCAGCTCCTTTGAAGCCTCCTGGATAGCTCTTTTGATTTTCTCCCAGTCACTGTCTATACCTGTAAAGGGTTGTTTAGTGATTTCCTCATCTTTTTTCCAGCGGTTCTCTTGTGCTCTCTTCATACAGCTGGGTTCACTGGTTGTTGACGATTGATCTTCCTGTTCATCTTGCCTGACGTAACTCTCCCAAGTTTCAGTTGAATGTTGACAGTAGCAAGTTAGTGATCTGACCCTCTAAGTCAGCACTAGGAGATGATCAGCTGTTTTGGATGCTAGATAAGAGTTTCCTGCTGATCAGAGTGTCATCAATTTGACTGTATGTTTGTCAGGGGATTCTCACATCCAGCATCTTGAGGTTTGGCCTGCTTGAATTTTGTGCTGGATCTGTACAAATCATTTGCACAGCAGAGGTCAAGCAGCTGTTTCCCTCTATAGTTCCTTTGCCCAAATCCATATGTTCCCATGACACTATAGTCCAATTTCTCCAGATCCCACTCTTGTGTTGAAGTTACCCATAATGATTAGTTTGTCATTCTTATGTGCCCTGATGACCTCATTCTCTAGATCTGTGTAGAAACTGTTGACGACATCCTCATCTGCTTCCACTGTTGTTGTGTATACCTGTATGACAGTTACTGGGTGTGTCATTGTCTGAAATCTGCTTTTGGGTCATTTACAGGTCTGTAGCCGAGCATGCATTTTTGAGCCCAACGGGATAGCACTGGAGCTCCACCTGCTGCATGTTTTCCCTCCCCACCTGGGTTTATAATCTTGTATCTGTTTACTAGAATTTATTACGTTCCTGTCTAATGCGCATCTGCCAATCCAATGGCATCCCACCTGAAGTGACTGAGCTCATGCATGTGCAGACCAGTTCCTCTGACTGTATTTAGTGTTCTCATGTTCCAGGTCCCTATTGTGGTGACTCTTTTTGGCATGAGGAAGTGTCTTTCCTGTCCATCTTTATCAGCTCCCCTCCCCCATTTTGGCTTTAAGAGATCATCATGTGCCCTGCACTTAGAACATAGAGGTACTGGGGCACCGTCAGATTCTGGGGCTTTAACTCAGGTGTTCCTGCTGAACTTGTTTATATTGGGTTTCATGGTCTGAGTTGATGAGGACGACGGACCAGGTCTCTTCCTCGTCATGTGGTAGCCTTAGCCGATGAGCTGGACCTCTTTCCACCCACGTACTAAATCTCCCAGGTTTCCAGAGGACCTAGCTAGTTGTTTTCAGTCTCACCATTGCGGAGGCAGCTACCGGGAGACCTACCTAAAGATAAATGATTTGAAATATGAAAAAAAAAATCTCATCTGGGTATGTGCTTGATTACAGACTCAAAAACAAAAGAAGCAAGAAACAACTACAAAAACAAAACAAAAAACCCCAACAGCCCTACTCTGCTTGGCATTCAAATAGACTGAAATCCATCGATTTCAATGTATAAAACCAGTAAGCAATAAGTTCCATGAGTAACTAGTAGACTTGAGAACCACTGGCCACATGGCCACTTTTGTCTCTTTGACTGCATACTTTCCCCCAAATCCAGCAGAGGAAACCAGTTGTAAACATCTTGTGGGTAAAAAGTAAAACTAAGAGCCCAAGAGGAAAACCTGTGAGCAGAAATCATCCTACAGCAGAGAAGATCCAACTAGATCACACACAACTTAAAGATTGTAAAGAAGAGAGTATCTCCATGTGGAGGCTAAACACATCGTAAGCTAAGTCAAAATTTAAATAAACCAAAAATATATTTGCTCTCTTACTTGTATAAGAACGTGGTGATCTTACTTGAAAGTGATTGCATAATAAGTGAATAAACCCCTAACAAAAGGGGAAATAGCACTTAAGGAGTAGAAACAGCATCTAGAAAAGGGCATGTTCTTGTGAGTATGAGGGATGCTTAGTCTCATATCCAGTATTCATTTCTGCCTCTCAGGCTTTTGAAGACTGCAGTGTGCTGACACAGTCTGTGGGTGAGGACAGTGTTGGCTATGGTCGTCTTTCCCAATTCCACTCAGAGCACGTTTAGATGGCTAGCTGAGAGAGCCGTGGCCAAAGCTTTAAACTCGGAGGGCAGCAAGTGCTACAAATACAGTCCCTTTTCACCTCCCTGGAAAACCAGTTATTAGTGATACACCGATACACCATCAGGTGAGAGTGGAGGGACCTTACCTCCCATAAGACTGTTTGGAATATGAAGTAGTGAAGTCTCCACATAGCACTGTGTCAATATCTAGCAAAGTCATTGATTACATACACCTTTGTACTCACATTTTTAATCTCAACACTCGGAAGGCAGAGAGAGGCAGAAGGAGTTCTGAGTTCAAGACCAGTGTGTTCTACAGAGTGAGTTCTAGGACAACCAGGGCTACACAGAGAAGACTTGTTTCAAAACAAAACAAAAAATCAAAAAGACGAGAGAGAGAGAGAGAGAGAGAGAGAGAGAGAGAGAGAGAGAGAGAGGGAGGGAGGGAGGGAGAAAGGAAGGAAGGAAAGCAGCGACCCTCCATATACCTTTTGCTGTATGCTGTAATGACTCTACTTCAGGGAATACATCATTGATATTTTTGCTTACATGAACTGACAAGCACATGCTTGTGGATTGACAAACGGTTTGTAAACTGTGGGACTACTGTGACTGCCTAACTGGTTCTAGAGACCTGATTGGAAGCAAGGGGAGATTAAGAAAGACTAATACAAGTAATGAAAAGCTAGGATTGGATGGGCTGTGCACTTGAATGAAAACACACCAGCAGCCTGTATGGGGGAGTACTCAGAGTGTCTATTATATACACTAGGAGGTGGGCTAGCTAATCTTGGTAAGGGGTCTTGGTAGAGGAGCCATCTTCAGGTTGAATGTGGTCTCATAGTCACCCATTATGAAGTCTGCACCTTTTTACATGCTGCTTTTAGCTAAAGGTCAACCAGATGTCAACATTTGTACTTGGACCTTACCATTCCATAAGTCTGAGTCTTTAGCATCCTTGACATGGCCTTGCTCGTGTCACGAGTGTTCAGTAATATAGTGTTACACTCACTCCCCACAGTGGGGCATTTTACACCATAGCATGGCAGATAGCTGTTTAATGTACGAGTACGCTCTTTGTGTGCTAATCTTGGATACGACCCAGTAATATTGTTAACTGAAATATGCAAGAGTTTGAGGGGATGACGGAGCTGCTGTGTTTGCATAGATCTGCTAACACATGTACAAATAATTTTGAAAGTATTCTCAAGAAGTGTGAGTTACCTCTAGGTCAGGATATGCTTAGACTAGAGCACTAGAAAGGAAGTTGGGCTGCGCTGAATTATTAAAACATGAACTATGCACAGAGTAAGGCCCACTTGCTTAACAACCACATTTGAGTTAAGGGTCAAAAGAGCCTTAGTAGGGTGTTACGCCTGGCTGCCCTAGTGGCGCAAATGAGAATGTTTCCCACAGGCTCGTATATTTGACCACATGGTGCCCAGTTAGTGGAACTGTATGGGAAGGATTAGGAGGCATGGCTTTGTTGGAGGAAGTTTCAAATTCCCACACCATTCCCAGTTAGCTCTTTCTCTCTGTCAGCAACTTGCTGCTTATATGGAAGCTCTAAACTGTCCTGGCACCACGTCTGCCAGCCATCATGCCTCCTGCCATGCAGATTATGCACTAACCCTCCCCTCAGAAGCTGTAAGCCAGCCTCCAATGAAATGCTTTTTCGTATAAGTCGCCTTGCTCATGGTGTCTCCTCGTAGCAACCGGACAGTAACTAGGGGCTGTCTTAAGCACTATTGATGATTCTTTGAATGGGAATGATTTTTCTCAAAGGCAAGCCTGCAACAAGTGAGAAGAATCTTAATGGAGCTTTCATTCTTCAATTAAGTTATTGTACGTTTTTATTCATTCTGAAAAAAAGAAAAGATGCAAATAAATGTAGATATAAAAGATGTTCATCATGGTACTCTAACAGAAAATTTGCAGATAGTCCAGATGCTAAAAAATAGAAATATTTAAGTAAATTCATTTAAGTCAATTCATATTTTTCTTTATATAGTTTTGAAAAAAGTTTAACCCCAGGCTGAAAATGCTTTGAATATAAAAGTAAGGTGCCCAGTTTCCCACAATCTGCTGAGTTTTTTTCCCCCTAAAAAACTCTTTTAAAGGAGTAGCTGGTGTGATAAGGTTCTGCACATCCTAACCCCTAGTCTGGTCCCTTAGCACTTGAATGCAGAGCAGAAAAGGCTTAATCTCACTCCCCACTCTCTCCCGAGGCAGGATGTTAAATCACCCTCTGACATTCTCTTAAAGTTACACAACCGCAACCGTAGTAAAGCCCTTATCCCAAAGTTGTGCTCCCTTCACTCAGAGGAAAACACACACACACACACACACACACACACACACACACTGTCACCATGAGGCTACACTCCTTTTCATTTAACAGCACATCTGCTTTCTGGCTCTCTGTTCACCAAATCTAAGCACACTCGTACACAGTTTTCCCTCTTTCTTTGGGTCTTTATTTCTGAATGTTCCTGTGTCATGTCAAATTTAAATAAATCTGTATGCTTCTTTTTTCTTGCTAGTCTGCCTTTTATTACAGGGATCCCAGCTACGAACACAGGCCAGCAGTGAGTGAGGACAGAGTCTCTCCTGTCTTACATTAGCATGCACATGCAAACACAGGGTAAAAATACACGGAATAATAAGAGGATCCCTGGTGCATGCTAATTTAATATCATTAAAGTCCAATATTATCTTGATAGGATTTTCAATGTTGTCTTGCATCTCGGTACATTAAATAATTTGAACAAACATTATTAAGTCATTTTAAAGGACATTTAAAAGGCATTGAACTTTTGATGCTCTCGGACATTTTAAAAATAAACACTTGGTAATATACTCTCAGGCCTTCCTGATCACTCTGTACATCATTACCAAATAAAATATCCGCAGCTACAAAGCATCTCAACTATAAATAAAGGCAAAATAAAATACAAATATATCTCTGCTTACCAAATTATATTGTATTATGTAAAAGACTTAAAATTGAAGTGTTCTGAGGTCAAGAAATGTAAAGAAAGTTTAAGCTACATTTTATGGTCGCTTCATTCTAGACTTAAGTAATTAATATTGTCATATAAAAGTTTCTGAATGATCCTGCAAAATCGTGTGACTACCTAGAGATTCCCTTCCTCCTCTGCTGCCCTCACTAAAGAGCTCCCATAGTGCCAAGAACATGGGCTACTATGTAGCGGGCTGGGGAAACTGTAAACTATTGTCTCATCTCCCACACTTTCTGCAAGAAATCTCCGGGTTACTCCACCTCCCCTGAGTCTTCTCACCTCTCCAGGAAGACACATCCACCCATTGGTTTGTCAGAAGCCCCTGAACTAGGAACGCTGCGCGCTTGTGCTTCTGTCACACAAAACTCTTCTAAGAGTGGTTGTGGCGCTGCCATTAACTTCAGGACGTGGAGTCTCAGGGTGCTCTCATTCCTCTGCTTTCCAAGGAAACTCTTGCTGTTAATCCACTGACAAACAGGGCAGATGTGAAGAAAAAAGAGTTTGCAACAGGCAAGGTGTAAGGGGGGATTTTGACAGAGAAATAACAAGGGGGAAAGATGAGAGAAGGAGGAGAGAGACGGTGGGATTCGAAGAGTTCGGGTTCCCAGGTATTTACGATATGGTGAAGACGGGAGAGGTGGCTCAGAGGTTAAGAGCACTGACCTTGCAGAGCACCTGGGCTCAGGTTCCAGCACTCACCTGGTGGCTCACACGTCTGGAGGCACACACACGATGCACATACATATATCCAGGCAAAACACCCATACTCATAAAATAAGATAAATACATTTTTAACATTTTTAAAGGAAATGATAATGAATGAAGGGAAGGAAGGAAGGAAGGAAGGGAGAAGGGGTTGTATTTTGAAGTTCCTTTACCATTTTACAATTCGTCTGTGGACTGTGACTCATCCGGAACTGTGTAACAGGTTTCAAAGCTCTCACCCTCTAAGTCGACTCTATAGGCTTAGAGGAGAAAATATCCCAGAATGCTGCCTGTCATGAAACTTCTTTGATGGGAGACTTGCTGATCAGAAAGATGAGGGAGTGAGCAGATTCAGGTAAGCACACAGGACCCTGGAAACCTGGCTTGGGAGAGAGACTGCCACTGAGCTCTGAAGTCTGTTTTGCTCTGTGAATGGACACACAGCCTCATAGCTGACTTACCTGGAGAAAAACTGACAAGGAGGAAAAAGTGGAGCAGGCTCTGGAGCTGTACACAGAAAACACGGTCAACAGAATCCAGATAGCTCACTGGACAGTAACAGCACCTTTGGCACAGTCTGAATAGAAATAGAAATGGGGAGAGCATTTTCCAAGGTGCAGACTTACCAGAGAAGAAAATATTGACAAGACGCAATGATAAAAGGATGTTCGGCATTTTCTAAGTCAAGTTGGCATTCTGAAATAGTAAAACCTTCTACAGGGGACTTTGACAGTATGTGATGGAGAAAGACTTTTAGCCAATCACAGGAGGTTGGGGTGTGGCCATTGGTACCCCAGGTATCTAAAACGGAGAGAACACAGGTGTGCTCTCTCTCCATGCTGTGTCCATTGGACGAATAGGACTTTGGACTTCCCAGCCCGACAGCGTGAGTCTTCTCTCTTTTCATTTATTAAAAATACCTTTTCCTATTGAGCTGGCTTGGTTATTCATTCTGCAGCGTGCCGTTGCAGTATGTATCCATGTATACACACGCATATCTACATACAGGTGCCTTTGACAAGGCAATTTTCCTCATTGGAATATTCTCTGAGGAGATAAATAAGTTCAGGCTCTCTGCTCCTCCCTGTTCTAGAGAGAACCGCTTCTTTTCGTGCAGTGCCAGCCTCGTTCCAGAGACACGATGGTGAAGGTCGGAGTGAACGGATTTGGCCGTATTGGACGCCTGGTTACCAGGGCCGCCTTCACTTCTGGCAAAGTGGACATTGTTGCCATCAATGACCCTTTCATCGACCTCAACTACATGGTCTACATGTTCCAGTATGACTCCACCCACGGCAAGTTCAAAGGCACAGTTAAGGCTGAGAATGGTAAGCTTGTCATCAACGGGAAGGCCATCACCATCTTCCAGGAGCGAGATCCCGCCAACATCAAATGGGGTGATGCCGGTGCCGAGTATGTTGTGGAATCGACCGGTGTCTTCACCACCATGGAGAAGGCTGGGGCCCACTTGAAGGGTGGGGCCAAAAGGGTCATCATCTCCGCCCCTTCTGCCGATGCCCCCATGTTTGTGATGGGTGTGAACCATGACAAGTATGACAATTCCCTCAAGATTGTCAGCAATGCTTCCTGCACCACCAACTGCTTAGCCCCCTTGGCCAAGGTCATCCATGACAACTTTGGCATCGTGGAAGGACTCATGACCACAGTCCATGCCATCACAGCCACCCAGAAGACTGTGGATGGCCCCTCTGGGAAGCTGTGGCGAGATGGCCGTGGTGCTGCCCAGAATATCATCCCTGCGTCTACTGGCGCTGCTAAGGCTGTGGGCAAAGTCATCCCAGAGCTGAATGGGAAGCTCACCAGCATGGCCTTCCGTGTTCCTACCCCCAACGTGTCCGTCGTGGATCTGACATGCCGCCTGGAGAAAGCTGCCAAGTACGATGACATCAAGAAGGTAGTGAAGCAGGCATCCGAGGGCCCACTAAAGGGTATCCTGGGCTACACTGAGGACCAGGTTGTCTCCTGTGACTTTAACAGTGACTCCCACTCTTCCACCTTCGATGCTGGGGCTGGCATTGCTCTCAATGACAACTTTGTAAAGCTCATTTCCTGGTACGACAATGAATTCGGCTACAGCAACAGAGTGGTGGACCTCATGGCCTACATGGCCTCCAAGGAGTAAGAAGCCCACCCTGGACCACCCATCCCAGCAAGGACACAGCAAGAGAGAGGCCCTCGGCTGCTGAGCAGTCCCTGTCCTAACTCAACCCTTGACACTGACGTCTCCCTCACAGTTTCCATCCCAGACCCCCAGATAGCAGGAGGGGCTTAGGGAGCCCTACTCTCTTGAATACCATCAATAAAAGTTCATTGCACCCCTCAAAAAAAAATAAGTTCATAAAGATGTACAGCAGGGAATTTTTAAGATTATTCTTATATAATAGCAAAAATACCCTGTGAATAATGTAATTATGCACCAGTAGGAGGTCTTGGTTTAATAAATTAAATTCATCCATGTAGTGGCATCCCATGCTTTGTGTGGTTTTTATAAGCACCCGGCCTTGTGTCGAATTCTCTCAGTTTAAGTCTGAACCCACAACTTACTGCTTTCATGATTCTGGTACATTTTAAAATGTCTCTTTGTCTCTATTTCTGAGTATATAAGATATTCACAATTCATAGCATCTCTTAGGAAGCGTCAAGATCTATAATGTACATTCTACAGAGTCATCACAAATATTAAAGGGCTGAAAGGTCCATGAATATAGTAAGTGCTCAGTGGTATCACCTTAGTGTTAGTCTGCAAACATTTTAAATTAATTTCTACATTAACATGAAAAGCAGTTGTTTAGTAAAACTTACAGATTAGCCAGTAATACTCTTCTTTTGATACAGATTGACTTATATGTGGCTGTATGCATAGAGGTTTCTATAAACACAACTACTATAATATTATTACTAGATATTCCTACTGGTAATGTTTTGGACACTTTTTTTCTTATCTTCTGGATTGATGTTTTCTTAACATAAATCCTAAGCTAGAAATTTTTCTCCTGCAGACTACTGAATTTCGCATAAACTGGAACAGCAGAACCATGAAACATAAGGAGCCAACTGGAATCGGTGTTCTTGTTCTCCCGAGGCAGCTGGCTTGACAGCAGTGGAGCAGCCCTTTGAAGACTCGGTTAGAGCAGCAGCGGGTGGCAGCGCTTTGGAGCATAGGGACAAGATTCTTTAGAAGGTTCCATGTGTTCGAAGTCAGTATTCAATATATGGTACTGTTTCTCCCACAGTCAGGAGAAGGGTCCAGGAGCTGGGGGAGCGGGGACAGAAATGGCACCCAGTGTAATAGTGACTGCCATTTCCCCCTTTCCTGTCTGTTCTCATGACAGTAGGCTCTTTTGCTCTAGAGCTCTAGCAGGAGACACACCAGTGAGACCATGGAACTGGGAGCTAAGGCTTCTGCCCAGCTACTTAAGGCTCTTCATGTCTCTGTGTCAACAGGCAAGGAATGGAGTTACAGCACTGGCTGGAGCAACTGAGTACCAAGGACAAATGAGGCCACTGCTCTACAGCAAAGGCAAGGAAGAACTTGTCTGCAAAGCAGGGGATTTCTTAAAACATCTTGGCATTTCCATGCCCTGTGAATAATGTCACAACTGAAAGCTACTACTCCATGTAAGTGGGACTACCAATTGTCCAGACCATCTAAGACTAAATGTCTGGTTTATTCCAGAGGGCAAAGGACCAGTTAAGGTGCTTGCTGGAGGCGATACAGAGTCAGCAGCAGAAGACAAATGCCTATTATACACACGTGCCTGGTTACAGAAAGGGTGACTACAGCTATTAGGAGTCCTTCTTTTAATTTGTACATGTCTATTTGTTTTTATTCACTTGTCATATGATATAAGATATCATACTTTATATTCTGAAGGATGGCTGATATTAATTGTCGTCTTGATAAGATGTCAAATGACCAAGAAAGAAAGCCTCTGGGCCCATCTGTGAGGGATTTTCTAGAGTATGTTTATTGGGAAAGACCCACCCTATCTGTGGGCAGCATCGTGCTATGGGTTTGGATCCTAGACCAAATAAAAGAGAGAAAGTCTATTGAACATCAGCATTAATTACTTTTCTGTTCCCTAACTATGGACACAATGTGACCAGCCATCTCCTGCTCTTGCTGCTATGCTGTTCCTACCAGAATAGACTATACCCTTGAACTGTGCGCCAAAATAACTACCCTTTTAATATTGGTTTTATTAGTCATTTTGTTGTAGCACCAAGAAAAATAACCGATATAGAAAACTGGTCCTGAGTAGTGGGGCTGTTGCTGTGATGAACTGAGCAGGCGGCTCCTAGGTCGTTGGAACTCTGTTCTGAGTTTCAGTTTTGAGCTACGAGAGCCCTCAGAGCGCTGCAAGAAGGGCTTAACCGGCCCTTCTGATGAGAAGCTCGAACAAAAGAAGGCCAAGAGAAACACGACCAAGCCTAGTTTGTGAGCTTGCATAGGAGAACAAGGCCCTGAAAGGACAAGTAAGGGCCATTTATAGGATGTTTTTGCGAAGAACCTGGCTGAGTTCTTCCCATGTCCTGAGGACCTGAGTGAGACAGAATGTAAAGGTGACAGACTGATTTGTTTGATGGAGGACGTTTCCAGACAGGATAGCCTTCAGGCTGTGACATGGCCGCCGTCCACTGTTTTCATCCAGTTTACAGTGAAGGGAGGAGAAAGAGTAAAGCGCAGCGTATCGGAGCCCTCGATCAGCACGAGCGAGGTCCTGGGTTCAATCCCTGCTTTCAGAAAGGGCATAGAGAAGTAGAAAGAGATATAGAATGTTCAGTTTTGTGAGGAAGAATACAGGTAAGTTCAATCTTCCAGCGAGTGCAGGTTTGAAAGCAGCTGCAATTCTTAGAGAGATTAGCACCAAGAAAGGGAAACTTGACACTTCCTGCTGACTGGGACAGCAGGAAAAAAGTTCTGAGGGCAAGACCAAACATCAAAGGCTTCAGCTTGTGAAAATGCAAATTTATTTGTTTGGAGAGAGCCTATACCAGTCGTTCTCAACATGTGGGTCACATCCCCTTTGTGGGATCACAGATCAGATACTAGCATTATGATTCATAACAGTAGCAAAACTACATTTATGAAGTAGCAACAGAATAATTTTATGGTTGGGGGTCTCCACAGCATAAAATACTGTATCAAAGGGTAGCAACACTAAGAAGGTTGAGAATAACAGGCCTTTCCTGAGAATGCCACTGCAGGGATTCCCTGCTTCTGAGAGTCCACTGCCAAGGGAAGTTTTTCCCCAGGGTCAGCACATAGAAGTGGATGCAACTGTCCCTAAAGTGCCAAGCTCCATCCCGAGCTGGCAGCAGAATTTGGCTGCATCATCCACATGGTACTGGTTTTGCAGGCAGGAACGATGTAAGATTGAGGAGCTCATGGAAGCTTGCCCACTGGTTTCAGAGACCTGCTAAGGCAGGAAAAATACAACAGGGCTGGGATCTCTGCAAGGGAGCTCTGAGAAGCCAGTACACGAAGCTGTGCAAGTGAAGCCAAAAATGCCCTGGAGATCGCAGGATGCCAGAAACACTGGTCATCCACCGAGGAAAGCTGAGCACAGATCAAAGCCAGCCTAGGAGGGAGGCAGTATGTGTGAGAGGTCGGAGAGCGAAGGAAGAGCAGGCCTACCGAAGTACTTTGAAGCTCAGTTGTCCAATGCCAAGTCCTGGATGCCAGACATTCAGTGGTAGACATTCAAGTTTTCCTTGCTGGGTTTCAATCTTACTTGGGTCCAATAATTTCTTGCTACATCCACATGCTCCCTTTTTTTAAATTTTTTTTTATGGTTTATTTAACTTTATTTTATGTGCATTGGTGTGAAGGTGTCAGATCCCTTTCAGACAGTTGTGAGCTGCCATGTGGGTGCTGAGAATTGAACCCGGGTCCTCTGGAAGAGCAGTCAATGCTCTTAACCGCTGAGCCATCTCTCCAGCCCCCCACATGCTCCCTCTAGAGACTGGGAATGTTTACTCTGTGTCACTGTGTATTGGAAATATGCACCTTGTTTTTTATTTTATAGGAGCGTCCCTCTGGGTTGCCTCGAGTCTTTTGACTTTTTAAACAATATTGGAACTGTTAAGGTCTCTAGAGGCATTTGAAGTTAGTCTGAATGTATTTTCCTTATTAGATGACTTTGAACCTGTGGCAAGGAAAGGTAGAAGACTGAAGAAATGAGAGGGAGGGTGGAGAGATGGCTTGGTGGTTAAGCATACCAGCCGTTCTTCCAGAGGACCTGGGTTCCATTTCCAGCATCCATACGGCAGCTGACAGCTATCTATAACTCCAGTTCCAGGGGCTCTGACATCTCACACAGACCCAACACCAATGCACACAAAATACTATTTTTAAGTCTGAAAAGTGACATTCGGGTGTCAAGTTGGCAGGGTATATTTGCAATGATATGCTGATTATGAGTTTGACAGGATTTAGAATCCCTAAGAGACAAACCTTTGAGCTTGTCTGTGACAGATTTCTAGATTAGGTTGATTGAAGACCCGCTCACTTTGGTCTGAGCATCGACATTTATCAACTGTGGACAAAATGTGCCTAGCTTCCTCAACCCCTGTCCTGATGGACTCAATGCCTGTAACTGGAAGCCAAAATTAACCCTTCCTTTCTTCAAGTTGCTTTTGTAAGATAGTTTGTCATAGCAATGAAACAGGTAATGAATTCATATAATGTATAAATACATATAATATATATTGTTAATTTTATATCATAATATTTATACAGTACCAAGGAGAAGAGTAAACACCATGCAAGGACTTGCCTTTCCTGATGGGAGGAATTAACACTTTTTAAATTACATGCAACATCGTTGTATCACAGTAAGTGGAGTTTTAACCTTGCAATTAGGAAATAAGTATGTTTTTTGAGGCTATATTTGTGGGTGTCATATTACCAAAGGATAAACTCACGATGATCAATTTGATTTCTGCGGATATAGAGGAGCTGGCACTCTTTCTACATGGGTATTCTACTACTAGAAGAGACTAA
>JAQHUG010000065.1:4673322-4687966 GCA_028555095.1 Dicrostonyx torquatus
CTCTCTCTCTCTCTCTCTCTCTCTCTCTCTCTCTCTCTCTCTCTCTCTCTCTCTCTCTCCCTGCTTCTCTTCTCCATGTATAATATAGAAAGTAATTATATAACTGGAATCTTGTAGAGATAAATTATTCTCTTGAGTCAGCCTGTATCCTTGGGCAGTTTTGAAGACAGAACTATAGTTTTGGTGAACTTTTGGCAGGAAGCAGCAAAAGGTCAAGGACTGTGGCCCAGGTGGGAATCTGACATTCACTCTTCCACATACCTATTATAAATATAATAACTGACTTAATATGAAAGTCAATTTGGTCTGAAAAAAGTAGAAAATTATAAAAGTCGATGGTGCAGATACTTTCTAATAATCAGCTAGAATGAACAGAGTTAAAGCCTTGTTAACTAGAGCATCAAACCCAGCTGATGAGAGAATTAGTAAACCAGAAAATAGAACAAAGAAATTGCATAAACACAGCAAAGCAAGACTAAAAACTAAAGAAATTAAAGATGATCAACAAAAATGGCAAAATCAGAAGAGCTACAATAATTTTAAGTGAATCTTAAAGAGGAGAGAGAATGGAGTACATGTGAATTTAAGGAGACAGTTGGTACTTTTCTAGATAAAATTATTCCCACAACTTCAGGTAGCTCCTCAAATGTCAAGTGACAAAAATTCAAATAAGTTCACCCAATTATGATACCATTTTACTATAAATCAAACATAAGAGAAAATCATGAAAAACCTGAGTGTATGAGTCTATATCTAAACTAAGTTTAGACGCTCAAAACTAACGTGAACACAGTTCAGCAGCCAGCAACGCTGAAGCAGAGGACTTACGTGATCCCAGGTTCATCAAAATAATTGAGCAACCGTGAGAGCTGGCTAAAGGCCCATTTCTGGGTTTTGTTTGCTCACCACCTGCATTTCACAGGAGCAGGGGAAACACACGAAGGGAGTCTTTGGCTGCTGCCCAGAACTCTTGATGTTGAAGGAACAGGCTACGTAGGGGTAGCTTGGAGAACCAAGCTCCCTGAAGTTGAAAAGTAAGGCTTTCTGAGATCACATGTGGGAAAACATAAACAAGTTAAGGATGATAATAGTAGGAAGGCTTTTGTATTGCAGAATGACTAGTCTTTAGGGGTCTTATCAGCATTGACTGGAGCTGTGATGGTTACAAAGGGGTAGGCCTGCTTAGAGACTGTTGCAGGAGGCAAAAGAAAGAATGCAATAACTCTCACTTAGGTCCCACTCTTCCTCCAGTGGCGGCCATGTACTCTACAGGCGCTGTGCTCACTCACACTGGGGACTTGCGGGGAACTTTAATAACGGAGTTTAAATGTCTTAGCTGCTTCTGTGCTGCTGTGATAGAATGGCCCGACAAAGGCGTCTTAGGAGAAAGGGGGTTTGTTTTGGCTTACATGTCTCCAGAGATACAGCCCATCATAGCGGGGAAGACGTGGTAGAAGGAAGGGAAGGCATGGTGGCAGACGCAGGAGGCTGGCTGGTCGCATTGCATCTGCACCCAGGAACCAGGGAGTGACTAATTAGGAAGTGACCCAAGGCTGTAGAGCCTCCAGGTCTGCCCCCAGTAATCAAGTTCCTTCCATAGGACTCTATAGCCTTCCCAAATAGTATGACCAGCTGGGGAAACACTGGTTCAACCTTGTGAACCCACAGGGGACATTTTACATTGAGACAACAGCACCAACACTGCATTGCTAATTGGCTTTCTGTCTAAGCTGGTCCCCATCACGTGTTCTCTGCCTCCCCTGCCAAATTAGGGAGCTGTTATTCAGTGACTTCCAGGGACAAGGACATTCCTCCTTCTGCAGTTTCAGCGGGAGGCTCTTCTCCGGATACAGGCAATCTTTGTCTTGGTGCACATAGATCTTGGAAGAGGTAGGAGCTGCATTTGGGGCTCAGCAGGGAGTTCAAGCCCAGATCAGAAGACAAAGTGGGGGCGCTGACTAAGAAACTGTCTATGTTCCCAGTATCTTGAAGGGAAATGCCCATTTCTTGTCTCAGGGTTCAGCTTTTTTTTTGTGGTGCAGGAACTTGGGAAGGGACTGGGATGCTGGGTGCCCTGTGAGTGGCACCCTTGGGAACTCTGAAGTGTTAGGTTGTACCCTCTCTGCCAGTGTCTGACCTGGAAGAGTTGGAATCAGCTACTTGAGAAGTGATTGGAGAGACAAATCTCAAGGTGGGTGTCACCCATTTCGCCTTCTTTCTCTTTCCCTCTATTTTTCCCCTTCTTCTCCCTTCCTCTATTCCTCTCAGCTGGAAAGAATCCTAAGTCCATTGTCTGAAGCCCAACTCCTTTGGTTCCTGTGAAGTTCCCCTGCAGGGTTTTCAAGCCGTTCTTCTCATGGAAACCACTGAACACTAATAGTTGAGATCTCTCTATCACTTGTTTTCTACCGACAGCTCCCACCCATGTCTACATACTTTCTTGTACACACACCTTAGTCATCTTGACATGGAAGATCCACAAAACCTCTACTCATTATGTGTCTGACCTAAGAACTGTCTGAATCGCAGTAACCCAAGAACAGAACAGAGGGCAAGTCTGGAAACATTTACTGAGCACCTGTTAGATGCCAGGCACTGGGACAGGTGCTGGAGACAGTCGCAGACAAGACTTCCATCATGAAGGCAAGAAGAGGCTCTCTCCACCATACGTCCTGAGCAAGACAGGCCTCCTGAACTAGGACCAGTGCAGAAAGAGAGAGCTCTGCCAGGAACTGGATCCTTTCCCTTGGATTGACAGCTCAGACTTGGTTTTCAAGTTTAAAGGACATAAACAAGAAGCATCCATTCATTGTCAATTATGAAGTCAAACCTCAAAATACAAGCTCATGAACTGGTTGCACTTGGTCTGTCGCCCCAGGTTTCAGCCATGTGCCCCCCCTTCAGCTCTCTCTGGGGGTGTTGAAGTTTACAGTTCTGGGGAAGGACACACCACAGATGAGCACTGCCCTCATGGGGCATGGGGATGCCAGACATATGGGCAGACCCTTCTGGGATCTCAAGACTAGTTCTGCTACTACTAACCGCTTCTGGGAGAAGCCCAGCATCCCTTTCCAGCTGGAATCCACTTGCCGATTTTCACCAGGAATCCTTCTGGGGCAAAAGGTGAGTGGGTGAGTAGGAAGGAGGAAGGGCAGACCCTTGTAAGGAGTGAGGAGAGACAGGCCAAATACTGTGTACCACTTTGAGCTTGGGGTCGGGCAGCGAGGGTGAAGCTTTTGCCATGTAAATGAGGAACATTTGATGTCACTTTGTGCTGGTTTGTTTTTTTAAAATAGAGCATCTCCCCTGCTAATAAGCTAGCAGAGCCTGTTTCTCTTTTTATAAGAGGGTGAGGATGACGTCAATTTGTTGACACTTTGCTGCTTTTTTTTTCAACTGTAGCTCTTTTATCTTCTCACACCTTTCTGCTACAGATTTGTTTTTCATATTCACCCCTCCCCCACTCCCGCCTCCCCATTTCTATAAGTGGTTAGGTCCCTTCAATGAGCTCATTTATTAAGGCCTAACTATGTGCGGATGTGTTCAGCATCGCCCATGCACAGCCCACTGGGGTGCTAGCATCTTAGGTGTATTTTGCACACTTCACAGGAAAAACAATCCCAGGAAAGTTTCTAACTTGCAGAACTGGAGTTTGAGGTTACAGCTTTTCTGGTCCCAAAAGCAGTGCTTCCTTGCTGTTTCTGGCCCTGCACTGCTCTGTGAGGGGAGAGACGCCAGTGACAGTCTCCTGTGCCTGCAGCGCCGGTGGAGGTTTGACAAGCTCTCCACAGCAGCTGCTGCTGGAGACAGCATCAAGACCACACCCCTAGGGCTTTGGATGTTTGCTTGAGTACCTCTTTGGTGCTCCAAGAAGCCATGGGGAGAGCCCCCTGGCCAGGGCTGCGGTTGCTATTTTCAGCCCAGGATCTGAGCAAGCCTCTAAAAGAAAATTATTGTAAACCTGGCCCTTCTCAACACCCCCTCTTGGTGATTGCGGCTCCCAGCTCACTCAGGCTGGAGGTCTAGATTGCAAGATAAAGAGGGAGCTGGGCCAATTTTCTGGTTGCTTTTTGGCACAGAGTTCTTGTATTTTTACAGCAGCCACGGGCCCTACATCCTTCCTGGAGACTCTAGGGTAGAACACAAATAAATCCCCTCTTTCTACTTCTCCAGCCCCTGGCATAGTGTCTGTCTTGATTTGCCATGCTCTTGGAGGCACCCTTTTCTGGGTGGGAGTTTCCATCTGTCCCCCATTATAAGGATATGGTTTTTGAGGGGCTCCTGGAAATGTGTTGCAGGTGGGCTCCTGGACACTTGGCTCGCCTGCTGCTCCTTCCGCTCTGTTTGCTTTGCCTAATTGTGTTTTCTCTGCTGATTTGAGTGGCGCGGCTCTTCCCCCATTTTGTCAGAATTCTACATGGTGCATCTGGTACCTATTTGGCTGGGGAGGGGCAGGAGCAGGGTGGTTAATTGAAGGCTTGGCACAGGGCGGCAAAAAGTGAAGGGAGACAAGGAACAAGCTTGGGAGAACTCGGTGGGTTGAAGCCTTGCAAAGCAACAAGACTCCTCAACCTCTGCTCCTCTGCTTGGTTCCTGTCCAGAAACAGAGCCTTGAAAAGGACCCAAGGGCAAGGCTTTGATGTGTCTGCACATCTGCTTGCTCTGAGTCCCATGGTGGTGCCCCACTTTCCCCCGGGGGGGCTATTTGCAGGTGCCCAGGGTGTGGACAGTAGAGAAGAGAGGCCAGAGAAGACCACCTACAGCTAGTCTGTCGTCCACCTAATTTGGTTCTGCAACAAGAACTTTGGCTCCAGACACTGGTCTGAGTCCAAGGTACCAAACAGAAGTAAAAGTGAAGTAGAACCTACTTGGAATCCATTTCTGGCAGAGACTCGGGACAGCTCAGCCTGCCCTGGAACTCTCTCTGCCTGTCTACCTACTTCTCTGTCTGTCTTTCTGGGCCTCTGGCATTGAGAGACTACAAGAGCTTGCTCTCCCTCCCTCAATCAGAAAGTTTGGATTTCAGATCTCAGCTCCTGAAAGGGGTTGTATCAATCTGGTAGGGGCCTGTTCACTTTGGAACCTCAGTTTCCCCATCTGGAAAGTGTGATGATTCACACACAATTCCAAGGAATGAATGGAATGATCGAGAGCATGTCAGCCCTGTGCCTCTGTATGCCTGCATATACAGTCATGGAAGCTTGGGAGGAAGGCGGTACCGAGGCAGCATCTCCATCCCCAGCCTTTTGAGCAAAGGTACAGAGGTCAGTGGTCCATGGTTTGCCAGCCAGCACCTGGTGGAAGATTCCAGGCAGAGACTTTGACCTGAAGCCTATGCCAGGTGCCCATGCTTTCCTTTTAAGTAAAGTAGGCTTTGGTGATGCTCTGAGTAACCAGAAAACTCCAATCATAAACCAAGCCTTTCCAGTGGCTTAGGTTTGCCAGGTAGAGCACTGCATTCTTCTGGCTGCAGTGTGGGAGGACAATGACACCAGGAGCCACCAAACAGATGTATACTCTAACAAAGAGGCTGACACCCTGGGTGGAAGCACTTTCAGGAGTACAGCAGGGCAGCCGAAGTCAGGTCTCTGGATACCCAGGATGCCCTTGCTGGCACGGCTTCCTGGCTTCCTCGCTGTGGCGCTAGGGAGATCCAACTCATTTCGCAGCAACTTGCCCTTGCTGTGGCTGCTCAGTTTTCTTTAAATAGGTCCAGATTTAGGCCTTCTCCTCTGGATCCCTCTTCGCAGCCCAACGCTTTCAAGTGGGCCCAGCACACTACGGCACTTGGCTGCTCTCCATGCCTCCCCTTGATGAGGGCCCGCTCTCTAATTTGGGTTCTGCCCGCACCCTGCCCACTGTCTTTACAGCGGTTGTCGCTGCTGGGAAGGCAGCAGCTTCTATCACTGGCCCTGAGCCCAGCCCAGGCCACCCTGCTGCAACTCCGCCACCTCGTGGACTCGGTCCAACACCTGCGGAAAGGTGACCTATTTGGGTGTTGTGTTGCTGACTAGTACATACGTATGGTGGATAGGGAACTCCTAGGAAGACAGAGCAACTTGAATAAGGCGAGAGAGTGTTTGCAGGTGGATTTAAAGGAACCTCATGGCATGGGTTTACCCAAGGCAAACCAAGAACCACGTGGAAAGAAGCAGAGAGCCGAGGAAGGAAGGAGGGAGAAAGCGGCTCACAAAGTTGTAGGATGGCCACTAATTCTGACAGCCGCTCCAATAATTCTGATTTCTTAGGCATTTCACAACCAACCCTAATCCCGTTGAACTGTCTGGGGCCTGACAGAAGCGTTCTCACATGCTACCATCACCCAGGGTGATGGCAGTTGGCAAGGGCACAGAGAAAGACCTCGTGTCTCAGTTTTCCTACCCAAGCAATTTCCTGCTCTGATGTTTATTGTCACCCTATGGAAACAATGATATTGCACTTTCATAGAATGGAGGCACATAGTAGGTCCTGGAAAAAGCCACCCCCATCCCCACCCTGAGTTAATAAAAGGGCATTTGACCCTCTTGCTCCATTCCTATGTAAATCTTTGATCCCTGACCCAGGTGTTCATCATGACTCACTGTACCATCCCTCCAAGGAGTTGGATTGTTGCTAGATACTCAATGAAGGCAGGACAGTCATATGTCTGTCCCAGAGGATTCACTACCTGCTTGATCAATATCTCAGTAGTTATAGCCCGAGAAAGTGTCTGTGTTGTTGCGTAAAGATGGCTTAGCCCAGCTAAGCGCAGGCTGGGCCTGGAGGAAGATGGTGAGTTGGTGGTAGAGACAGTGACTATAGTATGATCTTAGATCAGCTTGGCAGGGGGATTGGAGCTTGGATCACTCCTGCTCTTGTTGTAAGACCCAGTTGAGATTGAAATCTCTTTTGCTTGTTTTGATTTTTGAGACAGATTATCATTGTGTGGACCCAGGGTGGCTTTGAACTCCCAGTCCTCCTGTCCCTGCTTCCCAACTGCTAGGATTATAGATTTGTGACAGCATGCCTATCATCCAGAAGTTGCAGTCTTGAAAAACTCAAACTGGCATTAGTGGGTCCATAAAATCTTGATAGGTGTGAGGGACATCTCTTTGCTCCATCTCAAACCCTCTCTGAGCCACTGTCTCCTTCATGACTTGTCACACTGAACCCTTCCACAAGGGTTCAAAATAGTTTTGCGAGTTGAGTGGGGCAATACATACCTGTAACCCCAATTTTTAAGAAGCTGAGGGCCAGGCTGGTATATATATATCAACTCTGTTGCAAAATAAATTGAGCACAATAAATAAATAAATAAAGCATGGTGACGGTGACTGTTTTAGGGCTACTGTTGATCAGAATGGCCCTGGGGTTTACCTGGAGGTGAAAGTGAGTTAGTGTAAAGGGCCATCCTTTCGCAACAAAGTGAGGCAAGACACACGAGCTGCAGGCCGTCCCACTAGCCAGCTCATCCCCCAACGGAGCAGCCAACTCAGGCTTGCCCATTTCGGTCTTCAGTTCTCTCTGGATCCCTGGGATCATCCCACAAAGAAGCTGTCTTTAAGTAAGCCTGTGTCTTAAGAATGCCTTTCAGGGGAACTAGACATGTGTAAAGTAAGGGAGAAGGGGTGATATTTTCATCGAGTAGAAAAGTAGGCACCTAAAGGCACATCATAAAATGTCCAGGCAGGGCTGGCCATCATGGTAGACACCTTTAATTCCAGCACCCAGGAGGCAGACACACATAGATTTCTTTGGGAGTTTGAGGCTAGCTTGGACTATATAGTGAGTTCCAGGCCAGTCAGGGATACATAATGAGACCTTATTTCAGAATAAAAGACAAAATCAGACCAAACCAAAAATCTGTCTGCTGTAGTGGCTCCCGAAGTGATGTACTAAAGTGAGCCCACTAGCGCCTTCGGGGTTTCGTCCACAGTTTCAAGCATCCTGACAGAAGTCACCAAATAGGTATCTGTTTATCTCTGAGTGAGCTGCTTCCAGATGAATCTGATGAAAAGGGAAGAGTGTGGAAAATCAGAGAACACACAAAACAGTAATTATAATGATAAACCATGAAATTAACAGAAGAAAGGAAGAGAAGCTTTCTTTTCATGCATGGGGAAGACCACACACACGGCTTTTGTCTATATATGGTGTGGTGCTGAGTGTCTTTATAAGAACATAAAGGTTGTGGGGCCAAAAGATCAGTGTCAGAGAGTGAGGAAGACTGAAATAAGGGTTTGTGCAGTGGTGTGTGCTAATCGGTGATGATGAGGGACAGGAACATGGAGTGCGGGAATAGGGCTAAAATGGATGGGGGTTGCTGGCGGCAAGGACGCTGTGGAACTCAAAGGGCAGGTACAGAGTGACTCGCTATTCTCCCAGGCTGTGAAGTCACCAGAACGCTGAGAGGAGTAGGGGTGGGCCACCAGATGCTAAGGTCATGAGTGAACAGAAGGGAGCAGGCTGACATGGGGCAGCAGCAAGCGCAGCTGGCAGATGATGAAATTTGATGGCATGGGGAAGTTTCGAAGGCAGAGGAAAGCGAACAAATTTCACAGTGCAAAGAGACATATCCCCTCATCCTCACCCCCACCTCCGAGGTCAGGAGAAAGACTTCTGCCTGAAAAACCATGAAACATGCTCAACTTCCATTTAGGTAAAATATGAAGTGACCTTACCAAAAAGGAGGATGAGAAAGACTAGGGAACTGCCTGACCACAGACTTTAAGTCTCAGGAGACTTAGTTTGTGAAGGCTGGGAACACGATCAGAGAGTAGACAGAGAGATGCTTGCCTTGCAGGATTAATGGAAAGTGGAATAACTTTATGGAAGGTGGTGGCAGTGGTGACCATGATGGCGGTGGTGGTGGAATAGAGATCACCGGAGGAATGGAAGTTTAGGGGAAGTAGTGGTCTAGGACCTAAAACGTCCTTATCTTCTCTCACTAACTAGCTGTGTAGCCTTAAACCAATCACCTCCTTCCTCTGGGCCATGATTTTTCCACTGATGAAACAAAAAGGTGAGATAAGATCAGCAGTTTTGCATGTACGTGTGTGCATCACACATATATGATATTTTCCTGAAATACTTTTTCAAAATGTGTCTATGAGTCTCCCCAAGGAGTCAAATCTCATTCTCTGCGAGTAAGGGCCCAGGAGGTGCATTTTGAAATATTTCCACAGACAATGTAATAAGCACTTCCTCCTTTCCTCAGCCCTGTTTTCTTTCTTCAGGGGATTGCTTTGCTAAGAACCTAGTCTGCCCTTTCCAAATGGAATCATTCAGAAAGTGATAGTGAGCCAGATGTGGCTTGTCAGTGAGAGCTGGGTCACAGCAGTTATCAGAGGAGACCAGACATGGTGAGCTCTGTCCTCGGTGGGCCAATGGCCAGAAAGTAGGCAGCTTTATTTTTACAGCTTTGGTCTTTGGGCATTTTTCCCACATCGTTGCATAAGATGAGAACTGAGTCAGCATAGCTAACTTTTTTGTTTTGTTTTGTTCTGGGCTCCGTGTGGGATCACTATGTTTGCCATTGCCCAGCTTAGGTACTGGGTATCCTTGAAGAATATGGCCATTGACCAGTAAAGGATGAAAGCACGGGACAGGGACACATTGAACGCTTGTGTTTCAGACATCCTTGGGTCCCCATGTTCAGAAACATACTGGACCGTGGTGGGAATTCAATAAATATTCTTGAAGTAGAAATCTAGAAAAAGCAGAAGTATGTCAGCAAACAAACAAACAAACAAAAACAACAAAACAGCAATTTAGGGAAATCACTGCTTTTTATATGTAGGAGAAAAAAAAAACCAGGAAAGGACAGCTGCAAAGGAACCAGCCTGTGAAGCTACTTTCAAACTCACATAAAAGTAGAGGGCAAAATAAAACCACCATCATGCAAAGATGGGGAAGATTACCACTCACACACCCTCTCCAGGCAGAAGACTCTAACAAGAAAGAAAATGAACCTAAAATATGGCCAACAAGAGAGCGGGGAAGCGGCGTTCACTCACCCTGCTTCTGCAAATTCACGAGCAGTGTAAAAAAGAATAAACAGTTTCCCAGATGATCTTACCATAATGGCTCTGGGATAGGAGAGAATACTCGGCAAGTGAGAAACAAGTGAGCTAATTTGGAGCTGCATCAAATCAATAGATAATTTGTTCAGCGGTGTAGTGATGCTAATCAATTCTAGATAGTCATTGAAAAGCATATGCTTAGCTAGGCACTCAAATTTAAGTACAGTCAGGTGTGCTGGTTTGTTTTATGTTAACTTGACTCAGGCTAGAGTCATCAGAGAGGAGGGAACCTCAAGAAAACACCTCCGAAAAAAGATAAGGCTGTAGTCAAACCTGTAGGGCATTTTCTTAATTAGCGATTGATGGGGGAGGGCCCAGCCCTTTGTAGGTGGGACCCACCTGGGCTGGTGGTCCTGGGTTCTATAAGTAGGCCAAGTAAGCTATGAGGAGCAAGTCAGTAAGCAGCATCCCACCATGGCCTCTGTGTCAGTCCCTGCCTCCAGGTTCCTGCCCTGTCTCCTCACAGGGAAAGTGAAAGTGGAATAAACCCTTCTCCCCGCTAAATGCTTTTGGCCATGCTCTTTCATCCCAGCAATAGTAAACCTAACTATGGCAGGTATAAATATTCAATAAATGGTGAGAAAAATAACTACAGGATGCATGGGAAGTAAAAAATTTTGGTTGTAGAAGTACTTCCAACCACATTAGTAATCCCAATATCTACGTGTGTGTGTTGTTAATTTGACTAAAAGTTTCTTTCATAGAATGAGAATTCTCTGAGCTATCATATCATGTTATATATTCTCTGTAATCATTATATATTTATAAATAAATATACATATACACATGATATATACATACATATATATAGGATATATATATAGAGAGAGAGAGAGGAGAGAGAGAGAGAGAGAGAGAGAGAGGGAGAGAGGAAGAGAGGGAGAGAGGGAAATGGGAAAGGTGCAGAGAAAGGTGAATGTTCCACTATGGTTTTAATTTGTATTTCATATTAATTCTCTCTTCCAAGTATATTGACCACACTGGTGAGAGCATAATACCCAAAGGCAATTACTACCAAAGTTTAGTTACTATTCAAATATCTTCTTGTAAAATGCCAATTTAAATTTGTGTTCGTTTTATAATAGCTTGGATTTCCTTTCACTTTTTTTACTTTTTTTTGAGACAGGGTTTCTCTGTAGCTTTGGATCCTGTCCCAGAACTCACTTGGTGTGCCATGTTGGCCTCAAACTCACGGAGATCTGCCTGCCTCTCGAGTGCTAGGATTAAAAGCATGTGGCACCATCATTCGGCTTCTTCTGTTTGTAGATTTTTTTTTTGCATGTTCTAGATATGGCTACTAGGAAATTTTAATATGGGTGATTAATAATTTGGGAACAAAAGAGGAAGTCCTCCTGAAATTACAAGAAACGTTGGGAATGAATGAAAATATCATCACAGCACTAAGAAACTAGGATGTGTGAAATGTTACTCAGAGGATATTTCACGGCTTTAAACATCCTAATGAGAAAGAGGTTTTTCTTTTTTTAATTTTTTATTTATTTATTTTTATTTTTTATTGTTTTTATTGAGATACATATTTTTCTCCACTGCCCTCCCTTCTTCTCCCCTCCCCTTCTACCCTCTCCCATGGTCCCCATGCTCTCAATTTACTCAGATTGTGTCTTTTTCTATGTCCCATGTAGTTTAGATCCATGTATGTCTCTCTTAGGATCCTCATCTAGGTTTTCTGGGATTGTGATTTGTAGACTGGTTTTTCTTTGCTTTATGCCTAAAAGCCACTTATGAGGGAGTGCAAATGGTTTTTGTCTTTCTGAGTCTGGGCTACCTCACTCAATATGATGTTTCCTAGATCCATCCATTTGCCTGCAGATTTCATGATGTCATTATTTTTTTCTACTGTGTAGTACTCCATTGTGTAAATGTACCACATTTTCCTTATCCATTCTTTGGTTGAGGGGCATTTAGGTTGTTTTCAGGTTGTGGCTATGACAAACAATGTTGCTATGAACATAGTTGAGCACATGTCCTTGTGGCACAGTTGAGCATCCTTTGGATATATACCCAAAAGTGGTATTACTGGCTCTTGAGGTAGGTTGTCTCCTAATTTCCTGAGAAAATGTCATACTGATATCCAGAGGGGTTGTACAAGTTTTCACTCCCACCAGCAATGGAGAGTGCTCCTTTTACCCCACATCCTCTCTAGCATAAGTTGTCATCAGTGTTTCTGATCTTGGCCATTATTACAGGTGTAAGATGGAATCTCAGAGTTGTTTTGATTTGCATTTCTCTGATGACTAAGGATGGTGATCCTTTCCTTAAGTGTCTTTCAGCCATTTTAGATTTCTCTATGGAGAGTTCTCTGTTTAGGTCTGTACCCCATTTTTTAAAAATAGGATTATTTGTTCGTTTGATGACCAATTTCTTGAGTTCTTTGTATATTTTGGAGATCAGGCCTCTGTCCGATTTTAGGTTGGTGAAGATCTTTTCCCATTCTGTAGGCTGATGTTTTGTCTTGTTGACTGTGTCCTTTGCTTTACAGAAGCTTCTCAGTTTCAGGAAGTCCCATTTATTAACTGTTTCTCTCAGTGTCTCTGCTACTGGGGTTATATTTAGGAAGTGGTCTCCTGTGCCAATGCGTTCAAGTGTACTTTCCACTTTCTCTTCTATGAGGCTCAGTATGGTTGGATTTATGTTGAGATCTTTGATCCATTTGGACTTGAGTTTTGTGCATGGTGATAGATATGGATCTATTTTCATTCTACATGTTGATATCCAGTTATGACAGCACCATTTATTGAATATGTTCTTTTTCTATTTGATATTTTTTGCTTTTGTGTCAAAAATCAGATGTTTGTAGGTGTGTGGATTGAGGTCTGAGCCTTTGATTCAGTTCTATTGATCCTCCTGTCTGTTTTTATGCCAACACCAGGCTGTTTTCAGTACTGTAGTTCTGTAATAAAGGTTGAAGTCAGGGATTGTGATGCCTCCAAAAGTTCCTTTAGTGTACAGGATTGTTTTGGCTCTCCTGGGTTTTTTACTTTTCCATGTGAAATTGAGTATTATTCTTTCGAGATCTGTGAAGAATTTTTCTAGGGGTTTGATGGGCTTTGCATTGAATCTGTAGATTGCATTTGTAAGATTGCCATTTTTACTGTGTTAATTCTACCTACCTAAGAGCATGGGAGATCTTTCCATTTTCTGGTGTCTTCTTCAATTTCTTTCTGCAAAGATTTAAAGTTCTTGTCATACAAGTCTTCCACTTGTTTGGTTAGAGTTACTGTGACATATTTTTATGCTATTAGTGACTCTTGTGAAGGGTGATGTTTCTCTGATTTCTTTCTCAGCCCATTTATCATCTGTGTAAAGAAGGGCTACTTTTTTTTTAAGTTAATCTTGTATCCTGCTACATTACTAAAAGTATTTATGAATCATAGAAGTTTCTTAATGGAATTTTTGAGGTCACTTATGTAAACTATCATATCATCAGCAAATAATGAGTTTTACTTCTTCTTTTCTGATTTGTATCCCTTTGACCATTTTTTGTTGTCTTTATTGCTCTAGCTAGGATCTCAAAAACTATATTGAATAGAGATGGAAAGGGTGGGCAACCTTTTATTGTTCCTGATTTCAGTGGGATCACTTTGAGTTTCTCTCCATTTAGTTTGATGTTGGCTGTTAATTTGTTGTATATTTCCTTTACTATGTTTAGATATGTTCCTTGTATCCCTGCTCTCTCCAAGACCGTCATCTTGAAAGGATATTGTATTTTGTCAAAGACTTTTTCAGCATCTAATGAGATGATCATGTGGTCTTTTTTTCCCAGTTATTTATATGGTGGATTATACTGACAGATTTTCATAGGTTGAACCATCTCTGCATCTCTGGGATGAAGCCGACTTGATCATAGTGGTTGAATTTTCTGATGTGTTCTTGGATTCAAGTTTGCCAGTATTTTATTGAGTATTTTTGCATTAATGTTCATGAGTGAAACTTGTCTTTCTCTTTCTTAGTAATGTCTTTATGTGGTTTGGGAATCCGGGTAATTGTAGCCTCATAAAAGAATTTGGCAGTATTCCTTCTGTTTCTATTGTGTGGAACAATTTGAGAGGTATTGGTATTAGTTCTTTGAAAATCTTGTAGAATTCTGAGCTGAAATCATCTGGTCCTGGGCTTTTTTTTTGGTTAGGAGACTTTTGATGACTGTTTCTATTTCTTTAGCAGTTATAGGTCTGTTTAATTTGCTTATCTGGTCTTGGTTTAATTTGATATGTGATATTTATCCAGAAAGTTGTCCATTTCTTTTAAGTTTTCCAATTTTGTGGAGTACAAGTTTTCAAAGGATGACCTGATGGGTTTCTAGATTTTGTCCATGTCTACTGTTATGTTTGTCTATTTTGTTGATTTTCTTGAAGAACTAACTTTGACTCTTTGTATTGTTTTGTTTCGTTTTTGCTGATTTCAGCTCTCAATTTGATTATTTCCTGCCATCTAGTCCTCCTGGGTGAGTTTGCTTCTTTTTGTTCTACAGTTTCAAATGTTAACTCACTAGTGTGGGATTCTTCCAGCTTCTTTATGTAGGCGTTTAATTCTATGAAATTTCCTCTTAACTCTGTTTTCATTGT
>JAQHUG010000065.1:4689642-4700184 GCA_028555095.1 Dicrostonyx torquatus
TCTTTAGGTTGGGAAAGTTTTTTTCTATGGTTTTGTTGAATATATTTTTTTGTGTCTTTGAGCTGGAGTTCCTCTTCTATACCTATTATTCTTAGGTTTGGTCTTTTCATGGTGTCCCATATTTCCTGGATATTTTGTGTTAAGCTTTTATTAGATTTAATGTTTTCTTTGACTGATGAGTCTATCTCCTCTAGTGTATCTTCAGCACTAGAGATTCTCTCTTCCATTTCTTGTATTCTGCTGTTTATGATTGCATTTGTGGCTCCTGATCGCTTTCTCAAAGTTTCCGTTTCTATAATCCCCTTGGTTTGTGTTTTCTTTATTGTCTCTATTTTGTTTTTCAAGTCTTTAATCATTGTTTTCATCTGTTTGATTAATTTTTCTTGGTTTTCTTTAAACAATTTGTTGATTTCTTCCAATTTTTTGCTTGTCTTTTCCTCCGTTTCTTTGAGGGATTTTTTTTGTTTCCTCTTTAAGGGCCTCAAACATTCTCCTAAAGTTTTTAGGTCATTTTCTTCTGCTTCATCTATATTTGGTTGTTAAAGTCTTGGTGTTGTAGGGCCACTAGTTTTTATTGGTGTCGTGTTGCTCTTTGTGGTGTTGAATGTGTTCTTACCTTGTCTACTCATCTTTTCCTCTGATTGGTACAGTTGGGGCTGTCTGTGTCACTGGTGATCAATCTTCCCGGTGCCAGTGAACCCAAGGCTCAGATGATTGTTCCTCATGGTGTGGTCAGAGCCATGGTTCCAGTCACTCTTGAGGTCATTTGGTGTTCCTGGAGGCCGCTCAATGCTCTCTGGGGTCTCTGCAATACTGGGGGTCATTCAGGCTTACTCCCATGGAGGTTGCTTGCTTGGGGCTGCTTCCACCGGATAAAGATGTTTTCCAAGTAGAATGTTTATGAATCAAGAAGCTATAGCATCAAGATAAAGTAACCATCCCCCAAAAAGTGGAATAAATGATTAGCATATTTTAATACATTTTAATAAAGTCGACCAGAACACCACCCATGAAAAAGGAATAAAATCACGAAACAGCATTAGTAATGAAGATATATATACATAGAAAAACATCCTGTCAGGAGGCTCAAAATATAAAAACATACCATGTTCAATTTCATTACCATACATTTGCTGATTGAGATTTTAAAATGGATGATTTTTGTACGTAAACACAAATTCTAGCATTGACTGAAAAGAGATAATTATAGAAACGCTTGAAAGTTAGTCACTGTTAGTCATAAACTTGGATCACAGGGAACAGATAATTTTGGAGCCGGCCGCTTCTCCACTCATCCACGAGGACTGCATGAGTACATGCCACAGTAGACAAGACCTGCCATGAGGAGCACAGACCACTGATCCATCACAGTGTGGGCTACAGTTCTAAAGCCCTAAGTGAGACCTGACCTGAGCAAAGCAGGTCCATTTGTGTACGAGAAGATTCATGAATTCAACATGATAAGGCTTATCTTTGAAATAGTACATTTCAACATTAGGAAACCTATCAGCACAATTTGTTAGATCAGGAATTATGGGAGAAAGTCAATTCCGATAGATTTAGAAAAAAAAATTGACAGCTGTTCAACAAAGACCCATCGATGACTGAAAAGAAACCTAACAAGAAAGAAACTTAACAGAAACCCAGGTCCTGGTGAAGAAAGGAAAGAAAACCCCACAAACTCCAAACTCACTGGCCTAAAATCAGAAGAAAAGAAAGACATTGACTACGCAGCATTCCCATAAGGAGATAAAACAAGGAAAAGAGAGAAAGCATGATTCTCAAAAAGAGGAGGTAAGAATTGCTCTTACTTATAGAAATTACAGCTTTCTTTTTAGAAAACCCATGCAAATCAACTGTAAAATTATTTGGACTCTTGAGAATTCAGCATACTGGACAGATACTATTCTTTATTAGCAAGCAATTGTGAAGATGCCATGAAGGTAAAAGAGAGAGCATTTACCCAACTCTAAGCTACACAGGACTAAACTTAATAAAAATCCCCATGAACAGTTGGTTCTTTTGTTAATATAGAAGGCCTAACTAGGTGAGATGAGCCCCATTGCAACATTTCCTCAATAACTCTCCTTCAGGAGCATGAATCAAAGCTATATGTCTGTCAGATTTTAAAACAACAGTTCCACCCACCTGTCAAAATTAAATTTTTGTTGTTTTAGTCTCTTACCCTGATTGATGTCAAGTTGTTGTATTTGTTTGGTTAGTAGGTTGGTTGTTTTTTAAATTTAATTTGATCATTTTGCAGAACTGTCATTGTCCCTGAAAGTGACATCTGGCCACATATTCAGTGGTCAGTTCAGCATGTCATAGAGTTAGTTGTCTAGTGTTCAGAAAGAAATCAAATGGGTTAGAGATATGATGACAGTTCATGGCTGGTCTCTAGGCAACCAGGAAGGACTGGGTTGGCTGCAATATGAATTAGTGGTTCCATTGTGGTCCAGAATGGTGGAGTTAGCATTCACAAAGAATAAAGGCATCTGGGAAGATGCCTTGTTCTCTGACTATGTAGAGACCTTGTCTTAGCCTCTGGTGGACTGAGTACATGTGTCATTCTATTTATTACAAACCTAGGATGCTCTTGAGAAGGATGGCTGCCAGGGTTTATCCACCTATGCTCCATACATTTGAAATACAACTTACAGACTAACCTGGGCCTAATCTTCATATCTGAACTAAGAACTCCAACACTGATGTACAGGAGAACTTGGGGGTCAGTTTTCATAAGGGCTTTGCAATCCTGGAGGAGAAACGGTCAGAGGCTTTGACATTTATGATGCTGGAACACTGCAGAGAATAAGAAAATGACACACAGGTCCCACTTTGAAGAAAAGGTGTTAGTTTAGAGAAGGTTCCCTAGAATATGGTAGCTTGTTTTTGGAGATGCGAGGAGAGGAGGTGAGCTACTTGCTATTTAGCTTCTCTGAGGAGCAGAATTCTACCTCAAACTTTGAATCTTGAGATCTTTATAAGGACAGAGATTTAGGTAAATTCCCTTTGTAGCTTTGAAAGAGTCGGTGCTTGAGGGAGAGAATTGCAGTTGCTGATAGGACAGCCCTGGATTAGAAGGCAGCAACAATGTAAAAAGAGGACAATAATTGGCACACCAACAGATGGTACAACCACACGGAAAGAGCGGCCACACCTATAGTGATATTTTATTTATTTTTTAATAAATAAAGTTTGCCTGAATATTAGAAGAGCAAAACTAAGCCACTAGAGGTCAGGCAGTGGTGGCACACACCTTTAATCCCAGGATTTGGGAGACAGAGGCAAATGGATCTCTGTGAGATCAAGGACACCCTGGGCTACACAAGATCAATGAAGAAATGGTGGTGGTGCCTCATACCTTTAATTCCAGTACTAGGGAGTCACATGCCTTTAATCCCAGTACTAGAGGGAATATAAAATGGGAGGAGAGAGAGGTTTAACTTGCTTAGTCTGCAGTTGGTAGAGGTAAGACTTGTCTAGTGGCTTGGCTGCTTTGCTTTTCTGGTTTTGAAGTTGAACCCCAGTGTCTCTCTCTGGGTTTCTATTATTTGTGCTGCATTTTATGACAGGAAAAAGTCACGGAGATATGTACCTTTCCAGGAAGAGGGTTACTTGAAAATATTTTGGTGACGTAAAACAGACTATCAAGTCAATGTTGATTCCAGGTAGACATCACCATGTATGTGGTCTTCAGATTGCTTCTTTGTTGGTTTCTCCTAGATGTATTGATGGCATGTGTACTCCAGTCCAGGTTCCTAAAACACACTCTAGATCATTGGTTCTCAACCTTCCCGATGCTGCACCCCTTTAATATAGTTCCCCACCAATCAAAGCTACTTTTGTTACTACTTTGTAACTGTAATTCTGCTACTGTTGTGAATTGTAATATAAATATTTGATATGCAGGATATTTGATGTGCAATCCTCCTGGGTCGCTCAACCCCAAAGGGTCATTCAACCCCACGGGCTGGAAAACACTGGTCTGTGCTGAGGAACTGGCAAGAACGCCCCATCAGAAACAGCCTCTGCTGCTTTGGTGGTCGCCGAGTTTTGCTAGACACCCTTCTCTACATGGGTAGTAGAGATGCTGTAGATACAGTGACTCCCAGCTAGGGACAGGAGGGTGGGACAACACTCTTACTCATTTCCTTTCTCCCACCACACCCAAAGTGAACCTGAGAACACCTGTCTGATTTAGTCTTGTTTCGGCTGGGGGCACAGGACGCAACACTAACTCTAGTAGGGAGTTTTACTGTGGAAAGCAAAACAACAACGAATATCCTATTTGACTACCCTTAGTCAGGCTAGGGAGCTCCCGACAAGGTGGACTATTGCCTTTCCTTTTGTAGGCCCACTGAATGAGGTTTTGAGCTCTTTCCAGCAGATCCTATATCTCCTGCTTGGCCAGGTAGCACTGCCAGCTCTATCTGACTACCCAGACAATGTTTCTCTGGGACACTACCAAGTCAGGTGCTATTGCTTTCCCACTTCACATTTTGTGTCTGATCTCAAGTTCGCAGCTTAGCTCTCTTTCGATCAAGTTAGGATAAGGACATGCATTGTCTTTGCTGGAAGGTAAGCTGCATCCTGTTAGGAAAGAGACTGGATAAGTTAGTTTCAGGTTAGTCTGAGCAAGGAAAGCGGACCCAGTATTCAACTGTCCCGATTTCTTCCACGTTAAAGCAAAAGCCCTCTTCTCTGAAACGATAACATCTGATTACTTAGACTTTCAAAGCCACAATTTAAAATTCTAATCATATTTAAAAAAAAAACAGGAAGTTTGGCAGTAATGAGATTTTTTTTTCCACCCAAAATCATTATTTTGCATACAGCCCTTCATATTCCCACGTCACCTCTTTGGAAAAGGAATATAAATATAAATGGTCAGACTGTTTATGGGTTTTAACCAAGTTCATTGGTCTCTTAACCACCTTTCAAAGGGGAAATTACTTTTGTTTCTTTGAGGAAGTTTGATGTGTTCTCTGGAGTATTTAGAAAAGATTATTTGAGTAGAATTCAGTATATTTATAAGACTTTTAAAAATTAAAGACCATGGGGATGAAAAGAAAGGCCACAACAAACAAGTACTCTTTGTATTAAAATGACGCTCCCAACGCTGCCAAATTTTGTTCCAGAGGTTAATAACCTTCTGTCTCAAAACAGGAAAAAGGCTGAATCATAGGGAGTCACCTACACACGGGCTTTGCTTGATAATTGTCCAACTGATGGTACAGGGAGCTCAATAAACCCTCCTCCCCAGACTCTGAATACTGAATTCATTCTGTTTTAAACACTGAAAAAAAGTTCACACTCAGATTTTCAGTTTTTTTTAATATGTGGTTTACCTGTTTAAGTACTTGGCAAAGAGGTTGTTTTAAAAAATATCTTAACAGTTGCATCTTATGCTTTAATTATTCTCATTTTTGATCTAGGTCTAGATCTAGAATTAAAGAGCCTTCTTTTGATGTGGCTACGTGCTTTAAAAAATAGCTTTTCAACTCATAGACATAAAAATCTATTTGTTCATGAACAGCTTGAGTGAAGAAAGAAAAGAAAGTGTGTACTGGCTTCCAGGCTCTGTTTTCCTCAGAGGCTGGTTGGTAACTGTTTGAGAACGTCTGGAGTATCTCCTGTCTTCCCTGTGAGAAAGGGCTGACAAAGGCTCAAAGTTGCCCCTGGGGACACCCATATGGCCACAGCCCAGACACCAGTCTCCATATCCTTCACCAGTACATCACATGAGGATGGACTTGGTGGTCCAGAGACTGCGTGGGAGGTGAGGTCTAGGGGATGGAGGGTCAGGGATGGAAGAGGGATTTATGTGGTTCTTTGGAATATTTTTCCACAACTTTTACCCAAGTGGTAAATAAGAGTTTAACAGGGAGGTCTCCTATGGGTCTCCCATATTTGAGGAGAGTAAGGGACACAGCAAAATTGCCCCTCCCTTTTTCTCTCATTGTGTAGAGTTAACCATGATGGTAGCAGTGGAGAGATATACTACGGTACTGTGGGCTTACGTATTGGGTGACTGGGTAGATATGCTGAAATGTGAGTAAACGGATATTTCCAGAGAAGGAGGAGCTGTCCCCAGAACAGGAAGGACAGAACTACTCTGGGCTCACAATAAACAGGCAGAGGGGGATGGGAGGAGGGAGAGAGAGGAAGAGAGAGAGAATCTAATAGTTTCTGTTTTCTCCTGAGATGAAACATCTGAAAACCCGGCAAGTCACGAGAAGTCACGGAGGCTAAGGCAGCAATAATACCACAGCAACAGTCACCTGGGGGCTTGCTGCATTCCAAGCCCTGTTCTGAATGCCCTGTGTACATAAGCTCATTTAATCTTCACAATGACCCTATAAAGGCAGAGCAATTCTGATTTCCACTTTATAGACTTGGGGACTCAGATCCAGAGGGTAATGAGCCCCATGGTGGAACAGCATCGATGCTGAAACACCCTAAGGCTAGGATCTACGCTCAGAGACTGAATGCTTAATAGTAAGGAAAAATGAAGTGAGCACTAGGTGTAAATTAAAATGCTGTGCCTAAGGTCTGAATGGCCCAGGATGCAGTGTAGGGGAGGAACCGCACGTGAGAAGAGTTGGAGGATCCAACAGGACAATGGTAGAGACTTTCGGCTGTATGATTTTAGGGCCAGAACCACCGACGAGTCATGACTGCCACCAGATTCCTGATGGGTTTGGACCCTCTAGGGACAAGAGATGGACAGTAGGAATTTTGTAAAGTAGTTGCTGCTGAACTGACTCCCGTTCATCCCCAGGACAGCTCCATTGAGTGACTGGGGAATGTGCACTCAGCTGTTGGTGGGAATCTCCCAGGAACTGGAGGCAGACCCAGGAGATAAGCAGGTAGCCAACACTGGTAAGGGCTACCAGAGGGCACGAGGACTTGCCTGCCTGATCTCTGATCTGGAAAACTCAAGTGACATCATGGCAAGAAAAGCTGCGGTTCAGAACACAGTCTCCAACATGACTGCCAGAAGGGATTATCTAATTGTTAATATTGGTTATCACCTTGACAGAATTTAGAATTTCCTAGGAAAGAAACAAAACAAAACAACTCCCTCTTGTCCTGTCAGTGAGGACATTGCTGGAAGGACTTAACTGAGAAGGAAAAGTCTGTTCTGAGCATAGCTGGCGCCGTCCATGGTCTGGGATCCTGAACGGAATGAAAAGGATAAAACCAAACTCTGTCATTCATCTCTCACGGATGTGCCTTCCCTGCCGTGACGGACCTTACCTCTTTGAACTGCAAGCCAGGGCAAGTCAGTCTTTTCTCCTTAAGTTGCTCTGGATCATATATTTGGTCTTAGAAGCTAGAAAATAATACAGGCTATCATCTGCATTAACAAATACAAATTATTACTGGGGTTTCCACCTCTTCCTCCTAATCTGAGAAACTGGGCTTGCAGAGGCTCATCAACCAGTTCCCAGCTCTGCAGCTGGCAAGTGACAGAGCCAGGGTGAATGATGCATGACCGTGCCTCCAGTCCCACCGGTTCATCCACAGCTGCCACACCAAGTCCCTGGCTGCTTGCTTTTAGGTCAAATTTTACAACATCTTTTGCAATTATGCTTGGGAGAATTTCACTGTCCACACTTCGGTTAAAAGTTATTTGGGGTTTCACTAATGAACCTGGGTGTGATTAAAATTGTAAGGACTTTTAGGAGGGTGGCAAAAGTGACTCATTTCTCACTGTGTACAATGGTAGAAGCGATACTTTGGGAATTTTGAGTGAAGTCATAGGTGTAAAAACCAGAGTGTCTGGCTAACAGCCAATGAACCTCATCATGCCCACTCTGGACCAGAAAGTCCACAGCCAATGAACCTCATCATGCCCACCCCAGACCAAAAAGTCCATAGCCCACCCCTACTCCCAGAGGAGACATGGGAGTAGAAACTAAGTGAAACTTAGTTTCACTACACCGTGTGCTCTAGCTGAAGGGTAAAGAGTATTAGGATCTTTAGGACACAGCGAAAGTAATAGCTACATGCTACCAAATGCTTTCTACATGCCTAGTACTTGGCATGAACTGCCCATTGAACTGGTGTGCCAACCTTCTGAACTTTGTCTAATCCATTCAAAAGACAAGAAGCCTAGTGCTTTGGGATGAGTTGACTCATCCAGCAAAAAAGGATGATCACTTAGAAATACTTTTTTTTTTTTAAACTTTGATGACATTGCATCTGTCACAATGGGTTGAGCTGAAATCAGACCTGGTGCCGTCTGTGGTCTGCCCCGTTTCTCCAGCCTTTGAACCTTGATCTCTGGGGCCGTGGGAGTGGTGGTGACAAGGTGGCTCATGCAACCTCAGTAGGAAGGAAGCACCCCATCATTTCCCCAAGTTGAGCTTCCCACACCCTCACTTCCAAATGAAGTTGGAAGAACTCCTGGGTTTGGACTAATACTAATGGTCCTGGGGTCTGAACTCTAGAGGAGACTTTATGGGCTCTATAATTTGAAAGCTAGTCAGTGGGTTCCCATTGGGAATGAAATACATTTTTAAATCCTGTGATCTAGGTAACTGGGTGGAACTGTCAGGATCTCTGCAAGGGGAAAAGCCTTTGTACGCTGGAACTAGACAAGCAGGAATATTAAGCCAGATGGAATTATCCTCCTGGGGCAAAACTGTGGAACATAAGATGGGATTCATTCAAAAATATGTGTCTCTGCAACTTGCCTAGAGTCAGGCAGGCAGTCTCCTCTCCAAATGGCAGGGGAGAGAGTGCTGTAGGAGAGTTGCTCCTCAGAGACAAATCATTTAATACACTGTAATTTTCATGGTATTCATTTCACAGCTGAGGTCAACGAGACTTGGGACCTGCCCAAAGTCAGTTCTTGAAAGACAAGGTGGGATGTGACTCCAAGTTTGTTCACGCCCTCCTCCCAACCTCTGGTTGCTTACGCCCAACAGTTCAAGCGTGACTTTGAGTGCTTGAGGTTCTCGTCTATTTCAGGGACAACTGAGCCAACCTCTCCTGTAATCTTCCTTCTTAGAAGAGGAAGCGTTTGCCAGGCTGCCACATGGTCCGACGTCTCATGGGTGAACCTGCTTCCATAAGAACAAAACAAGCCTCTCTCATTACAAATCTTTTGAAAAATATCTGTGGCCACAGCCGTGAGAGCAGAGTTTAGTGAGTATGACCAAGATTTTCACATCATCGTTAGGAGACCTCTATGAGTAGCTTGAGAGACATAACCTAGTTTGATGCTAAAACAAATTGCCACTTGACCTCTTATGCTAATGAAAGTTAAGTGGAAAAACTGATTAACTGAGGGGTTTGGATTGTTGAGTTCTGGATAGCTGAGAGTTCTTTTTCACATTCTATAGGCTGTTCTGTCTTTGTCCTAACAGCCATATTAAATAAGTTGGGAACAATATTTAATATCATAGAAACTTCTTAATATTTATGAAAACCATTGTGCACTTTCTGGAGCTTAGAGCATGTCCATTGTAAACAAAACAGGAAAAAGATAAGCAAACAAACCTCTAAAGGATTGATTGTCTCTTGGCCTACAATATGAATTTATCCAGTCCTTTCAGCTCCATCAGGTTCCGAGAGGCAGAAGACGGGCCTGACCTCCATCTTAGGTCTATTGCTGTACCCACGGGGTGAGGTGGTTGGTACTTGGCACTATTTCAGATTCTCAAGTTATCAAATGGCCAGCTGTTGTGGTGGGAAGAATTGGACACCTGTCTTTCCCTCTGAGGCAATTGGGTTACTCAATCAGCTCAAACGGTACTGGCTTGGCTGCCTGGATCATCATTTTCTGAATCCAGTGATTGCTTCATAAGTCAGGGCTTTTGTCTTCCTTCCTTTAATCAAGTAGAAGAGCAACAATTGTGTGTGTTCCTAATATAAACACTTTTCTTGTAGGGCCTCGGGAAACAGGGTCGCTTTTTCCAGGCTTGTTTTTAGGGAAGAAACCAAGACCTCTTCCAGCTAAGTTACAGCAAGGGGAAATGATGAGGTGTGTGATGGCGCAATGAGGAAGGTCAAAAAGTTCCTGGGAGTCCCAGGACTGACAGCACCATACAGCCAGGTCGTTGTCAACTGGAACAGAAGGACAGAGAGAGGTGGCATTGAGTGGAAACTGTTAGCGACCATTTGTCAGAGATGTTGGAGGGCCTGAGGCACTTGCACCAGCACTGAGACAAAATGTCTACCTTGTCTGCCACTGTCTCTTTCACTACCAAAGTCAGCAGTTTCTCATGCTGGCCCGCTGCCCCAGTTAGCTCTGAAGTTCGAAGTCTACTTCATGACCATTCATAAATAATTTTACCTACCAATAGGAAATTCTTTTATTTATGATTAGGGAGAGAACTGAACCAATTAAATATTCTCTGTTATCTCTTTCTCTCCATTGGCAAGATGTTTTAGTGGATAAAGGTGATTGACAACAAGCCTAATACCAACCTGAGTAAGACCCTTGCCTCCCTCCCACACTGTGGGAGGAGAGAACCAATAGCCATAAGTTGTTCTTTGATATCCATGTGAATGCATGCACGCACACAA
>JAQHUG010000065.1:4700270-4720306 GCA_028555095.1 Dicrostonyx torquatus
AGAGAGAGAGAGAGAGAGAGAGAGAGAGAGAGAGAGGAAAATTATCAACTGGGTTAGACTTGTAATCCTTGGTCCAAGGAATGTAAAAAGGGTTCAAGTTAGACTATCAACCACAAGGGCTATCCTAGGGCAACTTTTTTTGAAGGAAGTATGGTCTGTCAGGGCATCAACTAACTAGCAACACAGACAACACATATGGATACTTATGAGTCTTCTTAGAGGGCTCTTAAACTGCCAGTTCCTCAAATGACCTTGTTCTCTATGAGACTGGGAAGTTATGAGAGACAATAACAATGTACCTTTCACTCTAACAGTGTGTGTTGATTGCCTCCCTTGCTGCTGTGACCAAGATCCTGACAGGAAGCCACTTAAGGGAGGAAGGTTTCGTCTGGCTCTTGGTTTTAAGGGACACAGTCCACCGTGATGAGGAAGGCATGGCAGTGGGCGGCTCCCCAACAGCAGGAGATATGAGCTCTATGTCAGCAGAATCAGAGACAGAGATGGCAGGAAGCAGGTGTTAAACTTCAAGACTCCAGCCACGCACTTCCTCTAACTAGACTTGGCCTCCCAAAGGTTCTACAGTCTCTTAAACCAATACCACCAGGTGAGGACCAAGTGCTCAAATGTGAGAAACTATGGGACCCCATTTACATTCATAATAACACAGTCCAGTGTTTAGTTTTCAATTCAAACACAAAACCACGAGTAATGCGGCTCCTTCAAAATTAAATAAAAGAGGAAAAACTCACTTCCTATGACCTTCCCTGTCCTGCTCTATAGCAAACCAGGCTCTAGGGAGCAAAACAATGTACCTCATCATCTGCTGGGTTCATGTGCATGCACACCTTGAGGAGCCCAGAGAAGATGTGGAACTGCCCTGGGCAGGCACTCTTCTGAGATTTCTTTTTTATACACTTAAAACAAAGGACCAGGCTGTGCAGTTCATGCTTCTTCAACAGAAATGCTGACAAAGGCACTATTGTTCCCCTCAGGTAACAAACGCCACAGGCCCTGGCCAGTCAGCTCTCCTGAAACACAGCCGTTTCTGCAACACCAATGAGAAGGATGCTTTATTTTAATTGTTACCTTTTGTTTTTGGGGTTTTTTTTTGAAGGATGAGCCTTGATGCTGCATTTTTTGGGTGACCCTTTCCAGAACCGTGTGCACGTGTGCCTGCAGACAGTCATGGGGTCGTTCTGGAGAGGTTATCTGGTCTACACCGCCTTCTTCACAAAAGGAAAAGGAGCAGGCAAGGATCTCAGGGATGCAGTACAGCTAGGAGCAAGGGCTTCAAGTCCACACCCTGTATCAGGGCCCGTACCCCACAGGTACCCTCTTCCATTTGCTTTGATCTCCCCCATGTTACCATGGCCCAGAATGACCCTGCTGACTGAAGTGCCACCCTGGCTCTTTCTCCATTGTCCAGTTGCTCACATCAGGCCCCTTTTGAGCAGAAGTGCTCTGAGACAGCCATGCTGGAGCTCCACTCTTTTGACTGATAGCCAAGACTATGCTAATGAGGCTATAAGCATCTACTGAAGTGAGGCAATGATTTAACCTCCCAAACAATACCTGTTATTTTCTTAAAGGAAGCAGTGTGGAAACTAGGTCAGAGTTAATGTATCCTTCCACACCACGGAGCAGTCTGTTGTCCCTTTATCCCCAGTCTCACCAGGGGAATTCAAGAAGTGGGTTTTAAAGAGGCAGTCCCCAGATTCAGGTTACTAAGAGAAAAGCCACGACTGTGACTGATGCGTGGGGCGTAGATTTCTTGCCCCCTCTGGTCACTCCCAGCAAAGTCAGACTGTTTTGTTAAGCACTTGGGATGTAGCTCTCGAGGTCACTCACGTGGGTGAATGGGGCGAGCAGGAAGCCACAGCATTCCACAGCCGTGGGCTATGTGAGGTGTGAGGGATGGCAGGAGAAGTGTGAAATTGTATTGAGTCATGTCAGCTGTTGACTTGGGATTCACAACAAACAGCTGTATCAACAAACCACTGCCGGGACTCTGGGGAAGCAGGTGGTGGTGACATGGGGCACAGCCTGCCCCAACCTGCCTCCATTAGCTGTAATTATGTTTATGGCTTCTGCTCTGGGCAGCTGAAGATCCATCAAGGCCCACCAGGACTACTAGGGACCCTCAGTTTTAGATGGTGGCCAGTCAGCTGTAAAAATGGGCCACAGTTGGTAGCAACAGAAGGAGCCTGAAGCCTGAAGCAATTTTTCTTTGAAATCAGCTTCTGAATTGCAGGGAGCCCAGGGAAATCGACACATTTACTAGCTTGAACTCCTTTCTTGTTCCTGCTTCACTGCCTCAGCCAGGTCTCACTGCATGAAAAATTCTCAGTGGGGAGGGGCTAGGTGAGCTCCCCTTTCTAGGGAGGAGGAACCTCTGCCCTGTCTGCCAGCCTACCTAGGCACTCGGGTGACCATTTCTGCCTGCCTGCGTATTTCCACTTCCAACACTTTACGAGAGCATTTGAACCATACAGTTGAAATACTTTCCACAAAAGAAAGCCAACCCACAGGGGGAAACCTGCTTAAAAAGTAAAAATCAAGAAACAAAGTAGCACCAAGCACACAGCGTAAGATCAGTATTTTAAGATGTGTTACATTTGTTTATGCTATAGAACATTGGTTTACTGATGCAAAGATGTGCCTGCATTCTTTTATGTTGCATTTGTTTAACTCTGTGAAACTGTGTTACTTTGCCTGTTTCCGACACTTGATTGGTATAATAAACAATTGAATGGCCAATAGCTAGGCAGGAGAGGGATAGGCAAGGCTGGCAGGCAGAGAGAAACCTGGGGAGAGAGAAAGGAGAAGGAGCAAGAAAAGGAGGACTCAAGGGAGCAGCCACTCAGCCACACAGCCTGCCATAGAGTAAGAAGTAAAGAAAGATGTATAGGATAAAGATTAAAGCCTAGAGCCAAAAGGAAGGCAGGATAATTTAAGTTAAGAAAAGCTGTCTAGAAATAATCCAAACTACAGCTGGGCATTCATGGGTAGGAAGAAGACTCCATGTGTTTATTTGGGACGTGGATGGTGGGCCCCCAAAGAGCCAAAAGAATAAAACAACCAACTTTAGAAACTCGTCTTTCATGCTTTGGATTCTTTATTCATAATGAGAATTATAACCATCTAATAGGCAGTCTGAGATGATAGCTATAACAGCACTTCGCTGCGAGCATCCAGGCAGTACCATCAGAGATGTGAGCACCAACGTCACACTGTCATCTTCTGCGCTGTCCCAGCCAGTCGGGTTCCAGAAGGCCTGTGGAGCTCTGACTTCTGCTCGTGTGGTTGTCTTCCTCCCGCATCCTCACCACCTCTCTTCATCTGTTGTCCACAGTCTCCACCTTTGGGAAGCTTTTAATGAGGTCCCTTAGAGGAGTCCCCTCTTCTCTGGAATGCCCAGAAGTGCTAGCGTTTGTACACATGACTGCAACGGGGAGAAACAACCTCTTTGAGGTGAAACTGCTGCTTCACATGCTGAAGACACAAAAGCTGCTTCCCGTTGCCATCACCAGGGGAGAGAGAGATGGGAAACAGGTTCCTTTCAGTTCCGTGAGTAAAACTGCCTGGCCATTGAAACCTCTGGATGGGCAGAAAGGAATACCAGGAAATTCTGTGTCCCAGATTGGGGGAGGTGTTTACTTGGAAGGGCCAGCAATGTCCCTGCTGGTCCTTGAAGGAGAAGGCCCAGCCTGAACTCAGAGGCTTCTGTATTGTTGGTCCCTTGTCAAGATAAACCAGAGAGATTAGCACAGTGGTTAACGTGAGGACAAGGACTCACAGCCATCACTAAGCAACCAGGCTTGTGTGGATCTGAGGGAAAACATACAGAACTGAAGTAAAATATGTGACAATGTACATATTCATGTGAGGAAAACATGGGGCTATGGGGATAGAACGTTGGAAACAGCGAACCTCCCTAGGCATGCTTTCACGGAGTGATAAGACACAACTTCAATGTCTGTCACCATTCAAAGTGCCATAATTTGTATCACCCTTCCAACGCAATACGAAGCTATTCTGAGTTCTGCTATTTCTTAGCTCTCTCACCTCAGGATGCCCAAGATGTCTGACAAATGAACGTGTAAGAGAAATGCTTTCTTCTCCCCAGCAAGCATGGAGAATTTATTATGGGATGTGCAACTTGGCGCATTCCGCCGTTTTCTTGTCGTCATGCTCTGCCTTGCAATTTGTGTTGGCAGAGAGCAGACGCCCAATTAATTTGCCTGATACGGTCTCGTGCCCAAGAACTGAAGACTTGTTGCTCTTTGCTGGTTTGATTCCTTTGCTTAGCCACAAATCCAAGAAGAACAGAGAAGATTGCCAGCTGCCCTTCCACAAGGACCGCTCCCTCCCCTCCCCTTACACACAGCTTACACACGCGGTGCCAGAGATGTCTACGTTTTGCTTTGTCTCGTTTCCTTTGTTAAAACACAAAAACAAAGCAAAACCCTTTGAACTCCCTTGAGGACCAGAAGGGGAAGCCAGAGGAAGAGGAACCACATGGCCCTACCTTAGTACTATCTGCTCCCATTGGAGAGTTCATCAAATGAAGAACCCGAAAGTTGCATGATCCAGGGCCCTGCCCTGCATGGCTTGGTCGTGGAAAACTGCCTGGCGCTGTGAGGGAATAAAGAAAGGTCAGACACAGAGACACGTGTACAGAAAAGTCAGGATTGCGTGGGCTGTGCGTGTTCTGATGGAGATGCGACAACTATGAAAACAGCCCAGAACCTCAGCAAGTTTACTATGAACAGCACAGTGGGAGGGGTTTGCTGGTCTGGGTAGAAGGCCTTTGTACATCGCAGGTTCAGGTTGTAAGCCTCAGGGAGGAGGAAGCTGCAGTTGCTGGATTTTGCACGCACTAGTCAATCGTTTGACAGCTGCGCTTGCACACACTATCAAGGTTCTTGCTTGGACCGAGGGAAGCCTTTACCAGTTCTGAGCCTGATCTGTATGGGGAGGGCTTTGCCAACCCATCACATGTCTGAGGCGTTGGGTCCATGAGCTGTGCCCATGTTAACAACACGCATTCATTCAGGGCTTCACCTCCTCTAAACACGTGGACTCTAGGCTGCCTCGGCTCCCACAAACCAGGAGGCTGATGGTCATCCCATATATTAGATTATATGTCTTTCCTCATGTTCTTTTTTGGTGTAGGAGGGTTCTTCTATGTTTCTTTGCCTTGGCCTGTAGAATAGGACACAGCCCTTACATGGGCGGAGTAGACAGAATGGAAGGTGACGAAAGAGAAGGAAATGGGGAGATGCCATGATCCTCCAGCCCAGATGGATGCAGGTTAGAATCTTCCAATAAGTCACCACCTCGTGGTGACACACAGATTTGTAAATATTGGTTAGACTAATATGTATAAGAGGTTAAAACTAATGGGCCAGGCAGTATTGAAATGAATCCAGTTTGTGAGTAATTATTTCGGGTATAAGCCAGGGCCAAAAGCAAACTAGCAGCCACGGCCACGGCCGAGAGCCAGGAGCTGGGAACAAAAGGGCCCGCGTTCCCCTCAGGTGCTGGGAACAGCAGCTGCCCCTCTTGCAACACTTTTGACCAGGCCTTTCCAGTTCCACAGCCTCTGAGATCTTCAGCACTATGTGCATCTTCCGGCAGGGCTAGAGTTGCAGGCGAGGCCTGGGCAGACCAATTGCTGCCTTCTGCTTCTGTTGACAGCATCCAGTCTTGCAAATTACCAGCTCTCCTTTGTGTAAATCATTCTGCTTGAAAACCTGATGCTGGGACAGTCCATTCAGAGGCCACATTGTTTTATAGTTGGTCCTTTTGGTAAGGGGACACGCTGTTACACTTTAGGAAGTGTCTAGCCATCTCTAGCAGGGCATGTCTTCACAAGAACTAGAGAAAGAGGACATAGTCGCTGACTGGTCACTGATCAGCTTGAGGAGCTGTCTAAGCCACGTTATTTCTGTTGGGAACTTGATGACACTTCACCTTAAAAATTGAACTGAAATTCCAGCATTCGAGAGGCTGAAGCAGGAGGATTGCCACGAGTTTAAGAACTGCTTAGTTGCATAGCCAGTAGCTAGACAGCAAGGGCTACATGCACATCCTTGTCTCAAGAAACAAAGGCAACCAAGCCAGCTTAGGGCATGAGCTTATTAAAAATTATGTTCTAGGAGAGATCTGAAAGCCATGGCAGAGGAGTGACTCCCTCCTTTAACACCCATTGCTAAGTGTTCTCAGCCCTGTCACTTTTCCTAGCACCCCAGCATACGCTCTGACATTCTGCCAATTACACACTCCTGTGTGACTGAATCGTACCTTAGAATGCTTGGAATATAAAACACACAATCTCCTCTTTTATAGCACAAGACTCTCCCTGAAGTATCTTGCTGGACAATTTACTCTTTCTCTACAAGCCCCCTGCTGCTTGTCGCTGCTGGGACTACAGTTGCCACCTGGAAAGATCATCCGACAGCCCCAGCATTTCAAACCCACCTGTTATTAAGGTTGCACACAAGTGGTACCTCTTTCATGAGCCGTGGCTAAGACTCCAATCCCTCTGCCTCCTGGGTAATCTCCATCTCCTCCCTATTCCCATGGTTACTTATTTGAGATGATTTTAAAGACCCCATTCGTCATTCCTGCAACACACACTGGTAGTTTAACTCCCCAGTACAGTAGTTAAGTATGTAGGTGCTGAAGTCAGGTTTTCTGGGTACAAACACTGGCTTAGGCCTTTAGGAAAGTTACTTAGTCTCTTTATATATCCGTCCTTTTAACTTTCAGATGAGCACAACAGAAACTACCACACTGGAACTATCATACAAAGCAAATGGGCCAGTCCCATGTAGAACTGACTGACAGTGTTCAATACAGTTATTAATTATCATTTGCTACTGGTGTACCTTTCCACCTTGCATATATTTCCACTGTAGCATATAGAACCTTGCATATTGATATATGTTTGTATATAAGAAAGAAGTAGAATAAGTAAGACTTCTTTTCTTTGTGAATTGACCCAATTTCATCCCATCAATACTTTTTTTGGGGTTGCAGGATGTTTTACAAGGCTGATGCAGAGTTCATGTACACTATTAATGGATTTGCTTCGATGTAGTATATAAGGCGATGAGCCTTTCTGTGAATCAGGTTCATTGTGCACTGCCTCCCAACCAAGCCTGCTGAGACAGAACACACACACACACACACACACACACACACACACACACACTTTCATATTTATTTCTGAGAGATTGGCAGCAAGAAACAGCAGGCGCCCCAGACTCGGTATGAGTTAAGCCCCCAAGGCTCAGGGACCGCCTGTACTGTAGCCTGCACTGTATGCAATTTTGACTTTCCATAAACCAGTTGTATTGCAGTGGAGGGACTCGGGAGAGCACTCTGCCCAGGGTTTAGTGCCCTGCGGCACCATGACATGCTAGGATAATGTGCTACTGTTCATCTGGGCTGCTCCACCTAGCACACGCTCATCTCAGAATGCTGTCCTCATAGTACCTTAGGCATTTGTTGTTTGGAATTATGAGTGAGAAAGAAGGAAGAACTGGTCCAGGGGAACCGGGAGAGCTAGCACACACTTTCCTTCTCGGAGTGCTGTCCCATGCTGTCATTGACCAGCGGCAATACTGAGACGTCTGTGTGGCATTGTCTAGAGTTGGTATAAAGCCAGCCTTCGACTTCTAAGAGTCTGTAACCCAGAGAATATCCTTAGGCAATAATAATAACAATAAGTAATAAACCTCTGCCACACCTAGGCTCTCTGGTAGGACTTCACATCTGGCCCATTAGATAGAGCTTGCTAGCTAGGCCAGGGGTGGGATATAGAGGTAGAAGTTCAAGATTCGAATTCCCTAAATGTAGAAAAGACTAAGGGAAGGGAGACAATTGTCAAAGATACATTCTAGTCCCAAAGATTTCGGAGGAGATCTTGACAGAAGTCCCCACACTGTCCTTTGTGTGTGTGTGTGTGTGTGTGTGTGTATGTTCCTGGGAATGGAATCTAGGGCCCGGGTGCTGAGTGAGCACTCCCTCAACAAGCCACAGTCCACCTTGATGTTTTAAAATTCTTTTTTGAGATTATACTATAACTGAATCATTTTCCTCTTCTTCCCTTTCCTCCCTCCAAATCCTCCCATAAACTCTGTCATTTACTTTCAAATTCAAATTCATGGCCTCTTTTTTCTTTGTTGATATATATGTTGATATAAACAAATATATTTAGTATATTTATATATACATTCCTAAGCACATAAAAGACAAACCAACCCACTCAGTCTGTATGGTGCTGTCTTATACTGCAACCGTATGTATGTGTTTTCAGGGCTAACCATTTGGTATTAGATAACCAGTTGGTGTACTGTTGCCCAGGAAACACTGTTGTCCCCATTTCAGCATTCCTTCCTTGCCGCAGTTCTTTTCCTAGGGTTGCGGCCTCACGGACTTTCCCTTTAGCATGTCTATTGCTGTCATATTTGTCTCTTGTCTGCTCATATTTAGGCATCCATGTTGGTGAGACTTGATGGGTATAGCTTCTGGCCTTTATTTCTCCAAGACACAGTTTCATAGGTCTCCTTATGTTACAAGAGCTGGCCTCTAACTTGCAATCCTTCTGCCTCCGCCTCTCAAGGTATGTTATAGGTATGAGGTATGTCCTCACCTGGACCCCACACAGCTCCTTTTTTTTTTTTTTTTTGGAACCTTATCATTTCTTCTAATACTTGGGGCTGGCCTACTGGTTTCTGTCATACCTGTCTTTGAAACTGAAGAACAGATGGCAGAAAAATGTGTTGATTGGCAACAGACAGGGCGGGGAAGAATGGGTAAGGATGAGAAGAATAAAGAGAGAGCAAGCATGAGAGAGATCTGTCGTTGGAGAGTTGAAGAGCAACCACGGGTGGGTGGAGGAGCGGCGGGAAGGGAAGGGGGAGGGCGCCAAGGAGAGGAAGGAAACGCTTGAATCTTGACATCTGTTTCCACTGTTTGTACCATGAATGAAATACCAGTGGGCTGTGGGCGCAGAGGAGGTGCGGCAAGCCAGGTCCGCGTGGGTAGGAGAAGTGTTGTGGCAGTTGACATATCAAAGCACTCACGGCTCTTCCTCTATTTCTGTATGAAAACCCTGCCGTTTTTAACACTGTTGGCTGAGCAAATGGAACTGTGAGGCACAGTGGAGTCCGACACTTCAAGCACCTTTCTTGAGGGCAGGCAGCCATATTGCCGCGCGCCCTCAAGAAAGAAGCTGCAAAAGGGAGGGAGAAGGAGCCAGGCCCACTTCATCTCTGGAATCATGTTCATGACAGATGTTTGCTTATTTATTTAAATTCCTTCGTTCAACCAAAAGCTATTCTGTGAGCTGGGCTGGGTGGGAGTCCGGGGTTGCTTCCAGAATGAAGCCGGGAGCGCTGTTCTCTCAGGGAGCTGCCTGGGAAATGAAGGAGCGGAAGTCTTGAATAAATTACAAAGTCAAAATCCTGCCCAGCAATAGCTCATATGTGACCGTAATGCTGCATAAAATCTCTGTGCTTTGTGATTTATTTGACCTTGGTTAACAAGCTCCACGGAGAGGCAGGGGGACTACCCCTCCTACTTTGGTGGAGGCCTGCACCAGGGGATACTAGCCGAGCCCCAAGTGGCGGTGAGCCACCTAGAGGCTTTATTAGGCTGCTTTCAAACTCATGAATACAGCAGATTTCTTTTGAAAGCAAATATGATTACATTGGCTTAAATAATTTAAGGGTCAAATAAAATCTTCATCGAGTTGGTTGTGGTGTTAAACATAAATGTGTCAGGAGCTAGCAATTAACTGCAGACCAGATCACAGGGGGAGCTGGACCACATGGAGAGCAATGCACCTGCTGCGGTCCTGCCTGCCCATGCCACCGGAAGAGGGGGTAGCGCTGTCCCACAGTGTTCAGGGAAAGGTGACTTCCCTTCCTGTGCGGCTGCAGCATGAGATGATGGGAAGGGAGCTGATTATGTGGCAGCCTGGGTATTCGGTGCAGCATGGCCGCACTGTGACTCGGGGCCCTTTGTTCCCAGGCGTTAGAAAGTCATGGCTAGTTTGTAATCAGCTTGGCTTGTAAAAGCTACACCAGTTTTTTCTGTGCTCTACTCACTACGTGCTTTGGGAACTAGACCGAAAATTTGAAAACAGACAGAGACAGACAGACAGACAGACAGACAGACAGACAGACAGACAGACGGGCCACTGGGCCAGCCTTGCAACAAGAATGCCAAGAATGCCAACTTTATTGCGCTCAGGGGCAGTTTATATGGGGCTCTGGCCACGCCCCAGCTCCCGGGATTTTTCAGTTACAGGCCCACCAGAAATTACTTCCCTGTCACCAGGGTCTCGTGCTCAGAGCAGCTGTAGGCTGCTCAGAGCATGGGAAAACAAGTTGTTTACAAGAAATTCAGGGTCTGGTGGTCCACAGCCCCCAGCATTGCCTGGGAGCTTCCAGCTTACAAGTTGGAGGCTCCAGACTGTGGAGAAAGCATGTCAAGTTCTGCACGATGCCAAGATTCAGAGTCCCCCCTCTCCCGCCTGCCACATGCACACTGATACAGAGTCGCAGACAGTCCGCTCTCTGTTAAGTCAATGACCCTGTCACCTTCTTCAACACTGTGTAAAGTGTAGGCCTAACATATCCCAGAGAAGACCCCAGAAGTTAGTGTCCATCTTATCTCTGGCTCAGCACCCAGTACACAGACACCTCTGAAATTATCAGAGAGGGGCAATTTGTTTCTTATTACATGGTTTATGGGTAAAATGTTCGAGTGCAAGTAACAGAAATGTGGACATGTGGGATCATATTTTAAATAATTTACTCTTAGACATAACCCTGCTGCCCACATATGTGTTCAGTGTGTGTAAAAGGCTTATCCCCTACGACACTGTAATAGCCAAAGACTAGAATAAACCCCAGTATCCACCAGTAGGGAGATGGCTGAATAAATGATGGTTCACCTGCACAGTGGAATTCAGGGCACTATAAAAATGATGAGGTAAATTCCTATGATTTGGTATGGAAAGGTCCCTAGGCTGTATCATAAACTGAGGAAGAAAGTGCCGGAGAGGGTGTGCTGTGTGCGGCTTGCTGTAGGATGATGCTCACCTTCCCACATAACTACCCTCCTAAGACTCTTAAGATTTTTCCCCCCAATCCCTACCTTGCCATGAAAATTTAATACCACGAACATCTGTTTATATCCTGTATGCATAATGTATAGCTGTGATTTATATACAAAAGACTAAGAATCTTTCACTTTCAGAGACTGGTATTCACCCACCTTGGGAGTGATAGCAAACCCAATGAGAATGCCTGCTCAAGAAGCAAAAGAGAAAGCTTATTCCATAATCAAGTGGAAGAATACATAAGAAATTAATGAGAACCGCTGTCTGTATGGAAGGGAAGGAATGGGGAAGTGGAGGGTACAGATGTGAGATGTCTTTCCATATTCATTTTAATGCCACTTTTGCCTTTAAAAATACATGTTTAAATATTTCATTATTTTTTGTTATGCACCTGTATTCATGTCTATGTGTACATGTATGGGCATATGTGGGTGCCCACGGAAGACAGAAGAAAGTATTGAGTTCCTTGTAGCTAGAGCTACAGGCATTGTGAACTGCCCAACATAAGTGAACTCCAGTTTTCTGCAAGAGCAGCAAGTGACCTTGACTTAGTCGTCTCCCCAGCTCCGCCATTTTGCCTTTTGAACTCGAACTGTTAGCCAGGGGTATATTTCAGGGGCAGAGCGCTTGCCTAGAATGTGCAAGGCTCTGGGTTCCGTCCCCAGAAAAATAATTTATTTTAAAAGGTCTAAGTATATAAGTGGACTTTTTCAAAATTTAAAAAGAAAACCAAAGCAACTAATGTACTTCTGAGGAAATGCAAAACAGAACAAATAAGCAAGCAAACCCTCCGGTCCATCAAAGCCCTTTCAGCAGCAGGGCGTGGCCAATTCCTGGCTCAGAGTCAGCACTGCTGGGAGGTAGCCCTGACCACACTAAGCAGGGGGTCTCTGTTCCTGGACAACCTTTTGTACTCTGCACTTGTTTTGTTGGCACAAAGGGTGACTGAAGAAGGGCTGCTTCTGGAAGAATTGGCTTTGAAGAGCAAAGCCGCTATTTAGAAATCGTTAGGATGTTTCAAAGCATGAGGAAGGGACTGCAAAAAGCCTAGAGGAAGCCTGGACATACCTTTTTGAGTGAATTAAACAAGGGAGGAAATTGCTCATGCCTTGTCTTCCTCCTAAAGCTGCAGGCCCTCCTCAGGAAGGACCAGCGTGGGACAACAGAACCCGCTCTTAAGAGGTTAAGGGGCAGTCAGAGAAGCTAGGCCCACTCAGATTCTATGACCTAGAGCCCCAGTTAGTTTCCTCTAACAGAGTTTTTTCCTTCCTGAGTGAACAGTGCAGGGGAGGAAAAGCCAAGCGAGAGGTTGATTAGTAGACCAGAAACTCCATTGTGGAGCTAACAAAAACAAAACCGAGAATGGGGCTCACTATTCCACGTATCAGGAACCTTAATTTGATTGTGTAATGAGGCAAGATAAGAAATAACATATGCATGATTGCCCTCTTCCCCTTGCTTAGATATCAAGCATTGTAATGCATATTTGGAATAAGTGGTTGCCCTTGAAATGAGTTTTGTTTTTGAAATATTTCAAGGAGTTTTCTGGAAAGGAGTCAGTGTTTCTAGGTCAAGTTCAGATTATGCCCCTAAACTTTGAGTTCCCAGGTGGTACCATGGATATAATGTTAGCCCACAGAACTATGCGATGACATTGTTGTAAAAGTGAGTTGATTAATTGTTATAAGGAACATTTTATAAGGGTCCAACATTGTCATTGCCGATAGTGTTTTTTCTAAGACATGGTGGCTAAATTGCTGCTTAGGACTCAATAGACAGCAGTCAGCAAATGTGTTGAATGAAATTCTTGAGTTGAATTCAATTGTTTTCACTGAGGGAAATTCTAGAATGAACATCTCTTCAGTAAGGTGGGTTTTTTTCCTTCTCCATGCGTTTCAGGGGCAATTAGTTATTGCTAGGTACATATAGATATTCATAGATACCTGGATCACCATGTGTTGAGTGAGTTGTAGTTTGGCTCTTGGATGTTCTCCAGTGACCCATGTGTCGATGACTTGACCCTTGTCCATGCTACTACTGAAAGGCGGAAGAATTTTCAGGAGATAGGGGTTAGAGGAAGAAAGTTAGGCTGTTAGGTGTGCTTTGGTGAGAGTATTGAAACTGGTCTCTTTCTATCTCCTGGTTACCATGAAGCAAAATCCTTTGCATTTCACCCTCTAACATATTGTGCTGTATGGCTACAAGTTCAAAAACAAGGCACACTAGTGAGCACGAACTGGAACTATCCTCAGCAGTGAAAAAAATGTAGATTGGTATACTGTGCTGGGTCAGGAAGCAGATGGAAACTACAGGTAGATTTCACCTTCAAGGCTTACCCCATGACCCAAGGAGGCCCCGCGTCTCAAAGTTTTCAGTCTGCTAAAGTTGGCCCATCAACCGTGAACCAAGTTTTCAAGCAGGAGGCTGTGGGAGACATTTCTCATTAAGTCATATCAGGATACCAGTATCTTAGCTGGTTCAGACTGCTGAAACTGACTATAATAACCTTTCATATGTGTGCGTATGCTTGTGTGAAATTTGTAGGGATGTAAATATTCAGTTTCTATCTGTTGCTAAGTCTATCGTTTTGGTTTTGCTTTTTTATTGTTATTGTTATCCTTCTGGCTTCTTTGTGTTTTGTCCCCAGTCCAACTACTACCACCAGAACAGTTTTGCTTAAACTAAGTTCCAAAAGGTGCTGAATTTAGGAACTGGAAAGATGGGTCAGTGGTTAAGACCATGTGCTTGTCTTGCAGAAGACCCAAGTTTGATTCCCAGCATGCACAGTGGACAGATTGCAACTACCTGTAACTCCAGCTTCAGGCAATGTGGTGTCCTCTTCTGGACAACACAGGCACCTGTACTCACGTGCACATACTCACATAAATACACAAATTCACATATACTTTAAAATGAAACAAAATCATTTTAATAGATGATGAATTTAATAACACCCCAATCTCCCCATTGAATTATCTATTTTTTTTTCTGTTGTTTGGTTGGTTTCCTTTGCTTTTCTATGTCCGTTTTAGGGACAGGATTTTTCCTACAGCTGAAGATCCAATATGTTGTACCTATTACCCAAGTTCTAGATCCAGTATCACCTTCCACAAGAAGTTCTCCTGATTTTCCCTGCCCCCATTATTCTCCTTTTCTCTGCCTTTTATTAAGCTCAAGAGAATTTACTATCTCCATTACATAGTTTAACAATGTATGTATTTTTATGTACTTTGTCTATATATACACATACACACAAACATTTTTGTTGATTAGCAAGGGACACAGTTAATTTTTGCATTTCATTTTTTTAATTAATAGATTTTGTACATACTTATTGCATGCCGCATGATACTTTGAAATATAGACTGAACATATCTTTGAGGAATACCATAATCAAGCTAACACACATTAGTTCATATGCTGGCCATGGTTTTTGCGCCAGACCTCATCACAGATGGTTGTGAGCCACCATGTGGTTGCTGGGAATTGAACTCAGGACCTTTGGAAGAGCAGGCAATGCTCTTAACCTCTGAGCCATTTCTCTAGCCCCCCTTGTTCTTTGGTTTTTTTGTTTGTTTGTTATTTGTTTTTTGTAGCCTTGGCTAGATTGGACCTCACTATGTAGACCAGGCTTGCCTCCAGCTAGTGGTAATTCTTTTATCTCTGTTTTCAAGCTCTGTGATTACAAGAGTGAGCTACCACACTCTGCTAAGGGTATCTCTAACATTTCCTTAAAAATGCCTTTTAGAGGAACAGTTGTTAGTTGGCTGGCTAATCAAAGAGTTGAGAAAATAAAGTCATGAAAGGTGTTTCTGTGCTCAAAAGCAAAGCTGGACTGTGCGATGCTATAGATGGTAATTGTGAACCATGAGTCGTCTCCCATTTTTTTTCTGACAATTTAGAAATATTCTTTTCTAAAAAGGAAAGGGTCTCATATAGTACAGGCTGCCCTCAAACTCACTATATACCTAAGAATGGCTTTGAAATTCTAATCCTCCTGTCCACTTCCTAGGTTCACATATTTAGCATTAAGAGTAAGGTCTAGCTCAGTCCAAATTGCATACTCCTACAGGACCATACAGAGAGGGGGGAACAGCTTTGTTTATCTACTTGTATGAATGTAGATAGAGGCAAAAAAAATCACCAATTGCAAATATCATGGGCCTGAAAGACTGTGTGGGAGACCCGTGCCCAGGTATTGGATCAGTGCTGGCCAGAGTATATTGATGGAGGAGTTGGGCTCAGTTAATTCACAGCAAATCAACTCGGTAGCAAAACAGCATTTCTGATATTTACATATTGTCAGGGAAAGAATTGTAATGGGTTGTTATGATAATGAGACCTTTAAATATTTTCTCTAGCTTCCCGTGAAAGGTATAAATGGAGGAAGAGAAGTGGGAGGGGTTGGGAGTTCTATCTTGCTGTACATTTAAAAGGGTATAGAATTTGTGGGACCCAGGAGAACTCATGTAGAGAAATAGACAAGGCCTCTATCTCCAAATCTTGCGTAAGAGTGGGTGTCTAAGTGATTCTCTTCTTTCTCCTCCTTTTCCTTTTCTTATTTTTTGAGATGGGGCCTCACTATTTAGCTCTGACTGCCTTTGAACTCATCCTTCCTGAGCTTCCTGGGTTGACAGGGATGTCAGGCTTTCCCGGGATGACAGGCTCATGCCATCCTGTGAGGCTCTGAGCAGTCTCAATATTTTCATTCCTTAACTGCATCTCAGCTGAGGGAATGAAGTAGGGGAAATAGCAGGTGTTTCTAGAACTTCATGCCTATGACAAGACTATCGTGCCATAGACGTCTCAAGGATTCACACCAACACCTATTATTTTAGTAATGCCATAACTGAGTTATCAGAGGATAATTAAATGCCTAAGGGCTATTACTATCCCAACATGACCATATGAGGCCAAGACAGGGTCTATTTCTCTAACAGCTGGCAAGGAAATACTAAGTTGGTACAGACCAAAAAGGGTATTGATGGAAAGAGTCAAGCCATTGCTCAGATCAGGGCATTTGTGGCTTTGTGGATTTGATGTTATATAAAGAAGGAAATAACTTATTCAGCTTCAGGACTCCCTAGCACCAGCTGCCCTGGATGACAGCACCGGCTGTGCCCTGTGTGACTTCATTGCCTTAGCAGTGTGCTTGGAGGCAGGGGCTGGGGATATGCAGTAGTCAGTTCCCTGCAGGAGCTTCCTCCTCAGAGGAAGGGGAGCAGACACTAGCCCCAGGCCAAGTTTGTCCTACATAGCTACTCTTTTATAAACAGAACATTTCACCTATAAACACAGATTTCCTGCTCTCTTGAAAGCTCAGCCTTGTGACATTGGCTGCACCTTCTCTGGTAGTGGGAGGAGGTTGGGCTGCTTCACTGGCTTGCTCCAGGCACTTTTTACACCTGTTGGGACGTGCAGATGGAAGGGATGATAGAAGTGAGCGCCAAGATTCCCAATGAGAGCACAAGAGACAGCAGAGAGCGCAGAGCACTGCTAAAAAAAAAAAAAGTTTCTTTTGCAGTAGGTGAAGATCGTTACAGAAATGTACCAGTGGTCAAAATGCAGTGAACAACCATCTAGGATGCCCAAGGCTAATCGATACATCTATTATACAATCCTTACACCTAAGGCACAGTAAACATCATGGAAGAGGGGCAGAACAGTTGTAAAAGGCAGAGGACCAGGGAATCTGATGCAAGATAGTGTCTTCTATGTATGTCCTGGAAACTCCACCTGTGAAATCTCAACAGTATGGCTGCCTAAACAAGACCAGCACAATGACAATGCCAGTTGACATGCCAGTGGAGATGGGGGAAAGCTCACAAGGCCCAATCCCTGGGGGAATAACTCCAGAAAATTAACAACTGCTAAGAGAAGAATCGGTCCCTCCTAGGGATGGTACCCTGATGGGTTATCCAATCTCAAGACTCAACAGGGTGTGTGTGTGTGTGTGTGTGTGTGTGTGTGTGTGTGTGCACGTGCGTGTGTGTGTAACCATCATAATTAAAGAAGTGGTCTTGATCTTGAGAGGGGGAAGCACACGGGAATAGCTTAGTTGGAGGGGAGATGGAGGGTTACTAATGATGTAAATATAATACTCATATAAAATTTTTCAAAAAATTCTCTTTAAATTGTTTTTTAAAGGGGGCTGATGGGAGGCAGGGAAAGGTGTTTTCTGCATCCTTTCCTTGCTCAGAAGAAGTGAGGACAGCAGTGAAGGTGTCTGTATTCTGAGAAGAGAGGACCCTGGGCCTGGAGCTCTCCTAGGCACACGGGCATCACAGAAATGGTGTGGCCCTAAAGTTTTCTGATTGGCAATGGTTTCTGGTTCTCATCCCAAGTGGAACAGCTGCACAGCCAGGATGCTTGGCAGGGCATCTGAGCTTTCAGCAGAGAGAAGCCTTCAACCCTCACTGCTTCTCCACTCAAGCCTTACCAGCAGCATCCAAGGACCCTCAGGGCGTTTATTCAGGAGAGGCTCCCTGAGGACTCCTCAGCACTTCCACAGCCTCACTTCCCCAGGTTCTGAAGCTATTTTCTCTCCCTGACTTTACGTGTGTGTGCGTGCGCGCGCGCGCGTGTGTGCTTGTGCTGTTGCTATCTAATTTGTTACGATTCTGCTGTTATCACACTTGCCCTGGCTTCTTAGAGGTCACTGCAGCTCAGAGATGGGGGGTCTCACAGATAGGGGGGTTACCCCTAGGGATATTCTTTCTGTTAAGACAGGATTATGCAGCTCACTCAGCTTTGTGTGAGTGTTACCTTCTTTTCCTGGGGCGGAGAAGCTCCTTCAGTTCAGAAGGCCTCTGAATGCTAAGAGGCCCCTGAGTTTCCTTGAGCTCTGTGTCTGAGGAGGCCTTGCTGCAATCTCATTAGGACAGAAATTAAACTAAGAGGAGTTTCTGTTTCTACCCTCGAAACTGTGAAAGAAGGACCAGGATGGGTGTGGTGAAGTGGCCTCATAAAGTCAGGGAGGAAGAACTGCCCATTTCTGAAAGGCTGAATACCAGTTCCAGAATTGTGCCATAGCTCTCAAGCTAATGTTTGAGGCAGGTGACAACAGATCATGGCAGTGTGGGAGCAAAGGGTCCTGCTTCTCAGGAAACAAGAACCAAGGAATATCTTCCCTGAGGTACAAACTCTCAGGTAGTTTCAGGTGGTGCTTCTCTCAAGGTACAAGAAAACTATGGATTCTTGTAGGGTACCCACGGGGACCCGTAGCTGGAATGTGATGCTCATGATGTTCACGATGCTTACAGTACTTAAAATGCTTATGTTGCTCGCTGGTACTTACACATGGCATGGGCAATTCACACAGCGCTGCCCACGGTCTCAGTCCATACACCCACTGCTACCCAGCCAAGAAGGCCTGCTACCTGTCTGCAGACCCAGAAGAAACTCTGGTTGGTGCTTTCAGAGATGGTGGTCCCAAACTTCGGCTTCTCACTGTCTCAAAAGTCAAGCAGAATGTAGAGACCCTTTTCTGGATAATTGCAATTTCTCTTCTCTTCATTTATTTATGCTGGCAATTCAAATCAAATGTTTGTTATTTTCTTAGTAAGTCCACTTCTCTGGTGCCCAAGACTCTTGGCCTGGGTTCGAGAGGCCAAGATGGAGAAACAATGCCTTAATCGTGGACTTAGTGTGCGGTTCTTATTGCAGAGGAGTCAGCAAAGCTGGGTGGACCTGCTCTAGACAACCAGGGTTTGTCAACAAGAAGATAGATCCTGTGACACTGACAGAGTTTGGCCTATGATAATAGGGGACCCTTATAGACTTGAAGTTGGTGTCTTTGAACTGACTTATCACACAGACTGTGAGCAGCCATAGACTCCCATTGCTAACAAAGAAAGGAAGGCTTCTTCACTCCATCTTTAGGACACTTCTTCCTTAGTGGCAGAACAAGCTTTATGGCAGAGTGGCTGGTGCTAGCCTAGCCTAAGTTTTGTCAGCATCAGTCCCTGGCCACTGCGTGACACCACAGGGTAGTCCCAGGCCTAGCCTTCACCTATGAATTCTATGTCAGGGACAGCCACAGAAGGGGCAAGGTTCCAGTCATAATTAGGACCAGAGTTAGAACTGTTAGGCAAAACCAAGAGCCCAGGGCGTCCATCCTTTATTCTTCTTGCTTCTTCCACTGCCATATTCTTTGACCACGTCTTAAATACCAATGTCCGGCCAGTTGCTCCAAGTCTGGTTCTAGAAGATGCTGTGCTTTGCCCCCAATCCTTAACCAACACATACAGGTACTCAAGAGGCCCCATGACATATGCCAACGTAGTGCTTGCCTCCCTCTCCCAGCAGATGTTATCATTTTAAAGGTAAAGGAGGGGGTTCACGGTCAAAAGGATCTGGGACTTAAATTGAGGTGCTGCTTCCATTGTAATTTTGCTTCTTTTATGCCTTATTGACTATTCTGAGTCTGAGCTTAGTAACGAACATTAGCAGTATAACGCATGGCGTTGATGTGAAAATAAGTGATGTAACATGGTATGTATTTAATTTTAAAGGTGATTATAATTATAGTTCTTATCCAAAGAATGGCCGGGCATGGTAGTCAACACCTTTAATCCCAGCACTCAGGAGGCAGAGGCAGGCCGATCTCAAAGTTTAAGGCTAGCCTGGTCTGTAGAGTGAGCTCCAGAACCATCAGGACTACACAAAGAAAGCCTGTCTTGAAACAACAGCAAAATGTGTTCATAGCCTGTGTACCACGTTGTTTTATTTTTTATATGTGCATGTACTGCTCGCACACAACTCCTCTTTGAAGTCAGTCACCATAATGGTAAGGGTGACGTGATATTGCCAGGATGTGTCTCAACATCCTTACACTGAGAGAGCACAACCTCATTCACGTTTTTTTCATGTGCTAAAAAAGAAAAACAGAAAAAAA
>JAQHUG010000065.1:4720583-4744117 GCA_028555095.1 Dicrostonyx torquatus
CATGCCATCTTAATTCTTGGGTTGACAATTGGAACTTTGTTCATACTCATGGTCACAGGAGACTGTGACTTGCAAAATCATATCCCAAACTTGACCCGGGATATGCAAACATGATTCTTACTTAATTGGTCAAACACAATCATGGAACCTTCATGGGATGCTCTTCCCTCTGGCTCTTCACTCCCTGGGCAGGTGATGCACTCAGCAGTATGTTCCCTGTTTTCCTCTTTCTGAAGTCATTCCTCAGCCCCTGCCAGAGGCAGCACTCTCTCTTGGTAATCCTTGGCATTGTCTCTTTCAAAGCCTACTTAACATTTTGTATTTTGAAGACTATTCATTGACTCTCATGTTCCTAGCTTAGTGCCTATGCTTATAGAAATAGCCTTAAAGGCAAAATTTCCTACCTGATTCATCTTCGTACATCTGTGACACTAAGCATGATACCTTTCATATATTTTGAAATGAATTAGTGAATTAAATGGATAGATTAAGATCTTTAAAGTACAGAATAAAATGGTGGAAGCAGTTTGAATTATTGAAAAGCTTGAATGAATGTATTTGAAGCAATTTTGCTTTCAAATATCCATTGCCAACTGGGCTGATCTAGACTCTCCTCAGTCATATCTTTAGGGAACCTATTTCAATGAATAATTAATCTATTATTAATATCATATCAATTATTTATATGTATTTGGTGTTTCTGAAATAAGTCCCAGGTCTTTGGAAATAGTTTGTTTTTCTCTGAAGTATTTCAATATTTCTTTTAAAAATAGAAACCCAGTTTACACTATGAACTTCCTGCTCATATACAGTTTATACTGGTCCAGCCCCAATTGTCTCTCATCAGCCAGCAGGCATTCTGGGATGCAACAGTTTTGTATGATGCTCCATGAAAACAACACATTTTGAGACCAAATGATTTTAGCAAACACTGTATCCTACTCCATCTTCTTAGAGATCCCCATAGAACTAACTCTCCATAGGACTGCAGTGTTACCTTACTCTACAATGAGGAGACTTTTGTTTTTAAGTGACCTTTTTCTGATCTAATGAGGCTTCCACATTAATTCAGAGATTATTTATTAAAGTCAGATACATGGAGAACTAAGATATTGCCCTTGCCCTCAGGATGCATCTGAAAACAAGTCTTGACAAGAGGGTCAAGAGGCCATCTGACAAGGAAGCAGCTCACAGGAGTGGTCCCCTGTGTCCCGTGCATTGATCACCCAGAGAGAGAGAATTCTAAAGGCCACTCCCCACTCTACTCCAGGGCTTGGGAAAGACAGAGCTCTCCTGCCTCTTGGCTTCACTTACTCTCACCACAGGTGACTTCAGAGGCCGTGACACCTTCATTTATAAGCATAATTTATAACCACATGATACTGCCAGCAGTCAATCTTTTTTTACCCATAGGTGACTATTGTTATTTACTGAGTGTGAGAACGGACCACAATATATACAACAAAACCTACTTTAAGAGTTTTGTTAATAAAGAGTGGGGAAAGGTAAAAGGAAGTGCACAGGCTTGTCTGGAAGAAACGGGGAGAGAGAGAGAAAGAGAAAGAGAGAAGGAGAGGGAGAGAGGAAGAAGGAGGAGAAGGAGAAGGAGAAGAACAAGAACAAGAAGAACAAGAAGAAGAAAAAGAAAAAGAAGAAGAATTGTCACCATTGGTAATGAGATTGGGATTGCCATGTGGGTGAATAACTTCAGCAAGGAATTTAGTATGTGGGGCTTCTGGGGACAAAGGAAGACAGAACTGCTCCCCTTGTGAGGGGATGGGTCCTCTAGTAGAGAAATTCCATTGAACACATCAGGGAATATTTGGGACTTCCAGGACCCGAGGGCTAGAATCTTCCCATAGACATGAGGTCATATTTTATACGAGGAATGCTTTTCTGAAGACTGCATAATTCAAGACAAATTTTCCCATCGCAAGAACTACAAAGTCAGATGTGTTCTGGGGAACATAAATCTATAATTACTGTGTTGTCTTTTTTCTGTAAAGTAGCTTTTTGTTTTCTTTGCATTATCTTTAATATTTTGCAGAAGCTTTCCCTACATTAATAGGGACATGGGGGAGAGTGGGCGGGCTTTGTTTGGCACTGTACCACTTGGACTTCCCTTGCAGAGAAATGCAATTTGGAGTAGATTTTCATTGGCCTTTTTGTGAGCATTTGCGATCTTTTAGAAAGATGATGCCCTAACAGACATTTAAGGCTTAATCAATTGTATTTGCTAGAATTTAAATATTAGTCAAGATACTATTTAACACTTTGATATATGCAAACAATAGACGTATTGACCACAGACCCCGAAAAAAAATGGCAGGCCTTCATGTGGCCTGGCATGTGGGGAGCATGGGAGCTGTTTCCAGGGACCTCTGCCAGTCTTGGAGTTATGCGACTCTTGATGGGTTCTTCTCCCCAGAGTTCATATTAATTCTTGTTTTGTGAAAAATGTGATACTCTACTAATACTTCCGAAAACATGGCTTCAGATTTGCACAGCTGTCATCTTTATGAAAGCAGTTTGCTGAAACAGATCAGCGGAATCCCTTGCACTGGCGGTTCTATGTGCAAGAGGAGAAGAAGACACTGACGAAGGAGAAGAGGGGGGCTCTGGGGAGGGGTGGGGCTGAGAAATGACTGCCTTGCTGGGTGCTCTGAGGATAAAATATCAAAAACAAATAAACTGTCTCTTGTGCTCCTGTTAGACCCTGGGCAAGATTTGCCAGGAGGATGAATTCATTAAAGAGGTCCTGGACTGTAGTCCTCAGGGTGTGGTCCCTAATCAGTGACATCAGCAGTAGGTGGAGGTCTGGGTGCTCTGTCATCCTGATTCAGGGCTGCTGCAGGGTGGAGCCTAGGATTCGCTCAGGCTCAGAGTGCATGCATGGAGCAGCACGGGTGGTGCTTTAAGGAGCATCTGCTTAACTCTAAACCTTTTTGCTTGCCTGCAAGCACCCAAGTCCATCCTCATGGCTCAGTTAGAGAAGAGATTTGCAATGTAAAGCGATGGCATCAGAGGTGAGCTGTCCATGGGATGAAATGATTGCTGAACTCTCCCTTTGATGATGAAGACGTTTGAGGAAACGTGAAGTCCTAACTTTGACCTGGGGAAGAGGACAGAAGTAGAAGGCTGAAGGAGCCAGAATCACTTTTGAAGACAGCGCTTCAGTGCCAGGCCAGAGGAACAAGAAGAAACTACCCACAGCTCTTCCAGTGGCTCAAGTTTCAGGCTGCTCTTGCTAGTTAACACATAAAGGCTCTTTGTTTAAAGAGGTGTGCTTATGGAGGCATCAAGGTGCATGATAGAGACTTTGCCCTCCAGGGATGCACAGGAGCTTTCTGTTTCCAGAGCAAGGCTTAAGCCACCCAGCTGCTCAGAGAGCACTGTTTCTGAGTACATTTTATTCTCCAGAGATGAAGTGGAAACTCATAAAGGGGCTGCTTTCTTCTCCAAAAGCCACAGGTCCATCACAAGTCAAAGCGTACTGAAGCTCTGAGATGACATTAATATTACTTGGCATATTTCATCCGGGCATCCACACACAGACCCACAGGCATCAGAAGGACAGAGTGGCTGTGCATGGGATTAGGGGGGATTGAATTTCTTCTTTAAACGTTTCTTTAACTGTGTTTTTACGGATGCTTCTACAATAAAAAAACATTCATTTCAAAGGCCAAATAGTCTCTCAGCTGTTTCTATTGTGCATTGTATCGGTAGAGTTAGAATCAGCTCATTATCCCTTAGTGTCAGGAGAGCGGAAAGTGATTAAATCTTTTGATAAAAAAGATAAATGATAGGAAATTCATTTGAAAGCCCTCACTCAGAGTTTCCACACTGAGCTAGCACAAAGCCTTCCTTCTGTGCAGAGCATCCCCGTCCTTCCAGCTGTTGTCCCACGCTGGCTGTGACACCCTTTGAGACTTACACCTGGGGTGGTAGCATTTCCCGAAAGCCTGATCCCGGAGTTGAAGTCGGCCCCTTTACTGTGCTCCTCTGTAATGGTCATCCCTCTGAGAGTGACTTCATTCTCTTCTTCTATGAGAGATGAGGGCAACTGGGGCAGAGTTGTTGGATGCATGGATAGATGATGGATTGGTGGATGTGTAGAAGTTTATTAACTTTCAAAGAGGCCTTCATTCAATGTTTGGCCCTGGGCCAGAAGTCTATAAGGGCTGGTAAGAGATAAAATTGGATCCAGTCTAGTTCGGTTATTAGACTAGTAACCTTGGGGAAGCCACATACTATCCAAGGCCTCTCATAGGTAAAGTTAGAGGAACCCATCTTTCTTAGGAAGTTTGTGTGAATACAACATTTAACTGAAAAATCTCATTAAGATTACATCAATGAATCCGTGTTCTCAGTGACACAAAGCACCTTCTACTGTGTCTAATCCAGGCACTCTCCACCAGGCCCCCAAATGCCCAATGGTTTTGCTACAATTTAGGCAACACAGAGCATTGACACCAGTTCCATGAAGTCCCACAAAGCCAATGTTGAGAGTTCCGGGAGCCCTTTTCTGTATCAGAGCCCCTGTGCCTCTTACTGATGCATGTTCTGCTTTCCAAGTATCTGGTGATGGGACTTGGGAGGGTCCACTTCTAGAATGAGTCAATTCTTACTCCATAGAAGCTTCAAACTTAGGAGCAGCAAGGATCCAGAGTTTTAAAAATATAGCTATCCTGTCTTTGGGGGAGAAAAGGTTTCTTTTTTTCTTGTACAAGTAAACAAGCAAAAGAAAAACCCCAAACTTCGCATTAATCATTCTGTTTATGCTTTTGATCTCTTGTCAGGCAAATTAACAACTGTGTCAATTCCACAAATCATATTAGGCTCTTTGTAGCCTTGGAATTAATTTTGAGAGGTTGACAGGACTCCAGAAAGCACTGAAGGAAATATCTGCGTGTATTGGCAACATACTCTAAATGTTGTCTCACTGGGCATGAAGGGAGCGACACTTTGTAATCCTGTATCAGAGTTTATCAAAATAGAGCTTTCTCTAGTGTCAGAACAAATTAGGCCACAAATGATTTTCTTGACCAATCCTAATAAAACAAGGCTGATAGTTTCATTTGCTGTCAGGTACAGAAAATGATATTGTTTACATGTGTTATTTTTAGCAAATAATTTACCTAGGAGGGCAGGGCAACTTCGTGCTTGAACCCTAAATTCACCATATTAATACTGATTAATGTAATGTTAGAAAGGGGACACATCAGTGGAATTGTATTGGGTCTGTACAAACCTTTGGTGTAGAAATTAAAAAATGTAAATTGTCTTAGCTTTTCGACTTGCCTGACTGGATGCCCAGAGTGGACATTTGCAGTTTGCTTCTGTCAGCTGCCCAAGTTCCTGTCTCCAAGTGACAGCCACTCGATGTTTTCCCTGGAGTACACCTTTCTCCTCAGCCCTAGGGACATTGAGAATTAAGGTCATTAAGTCCATACTGGACATTGTGGTTTAAATCAGATCAATGATACCCAACCCATGGCTTTTACTGGAACGACCGAGAAGAATATTTTCAATTTTGCTAAGGTTGGCCAACTAATAAGTCATAAGGTTAGGCCTTCTTGTGGTCATTCTTGTCACCTTACAAAAAGAAAAATGCATCACCAAGGTATGGAGAAACATATTGAGAATAATGTTAATTGAACGTGTAGCTGCAGTTACATACACAAAAACTAATGTCTGGTGTCTTCAGATGCTCTCCAGTCAAGTTGCATGTCTGGCTTCTGAGTCAAGGTAGGCTCAGGAGCACCTTCCCAATCCAGTTACCCTGGGATGGACCCACACTAGGGCTTGAATCCTGAGGTTCTGAGAGATTATGTTCCTCAAACAGTTTGCTTGAACCAATCAGATGTGTACCTACCTCCTGCAATGGACACACAAAAAAAATTTAAGGTAGTGACAGCCAGTTTAAAAGTAATGAAAACCACAAAGGTAATTTTTAATTTTATAGTAGCCACATTAAAAATATAAAAGAAGTCAGGGAGAATAGCTTTGGTTATTTTTTATTTTTCCAACTTCTGAATATTATTATTTCAATGTGTAATCAGTCTCAATTGCTTAATGAGATATTTATCATTTATTTTGCATCCTGGCTGAAGTTTCCCCTTCCTGCTCTCTCCTCCTAGTCCCTTCCTTCCTTCTGTCCCCCGTCCTCCCATCCACTCCTCCTCTGTTTCTGTTCAGGAAAGAGCAGGTCTTCCACGGTTATCAACAAAACAGGGCATATCAAGTTGCAGTAAGCACTTCCCCTATGTATTGAGGCTGGGCAAGGTGACCCAGTATGAGGAGTAGGGTTCCAAGAGTCAGTAAAAGAGTCAGAAATAGCCCCTTTTCCCACTGTTAGGAGTCCCATAAGAAGATCAAGTAATACAATTGTAATATATATTCAGAGTGACTACGTCAATCCCTTGCAGGCTCCCTGATTATCGGTTCTGTCTCTTTGATCCCCTATGAGCCCAGGTTAGTTGATTCTTTGGGTTTGATTGTGGTGTCCTTGACACCCCTGGCTCCTGAACATCTATGCCCCAAATGTAAGGGCACCCACATTTGTAAAAGAAACATTACTAAAGCTAAATTCCACACCGACCCCACACAATAATAGTGACATCAATACTCACTCTCACCAATGGACAGGTCATCCAGACAGAAACTAAACAGAGAAATAACAGAAGTAACAGATTTTATGGTTCAAATGAACCTAACAGATATCTACAGAATATTTCATCCAAACACAGAAGATACCGTCTTCTCAGCACCTCATGGAACCTTCTGCAGAATTGATCATATACTTGGCAACAAAAACAAGTCTCAACACACTAAAAAAGAAAACCTGATAAAACTCTTAGTATCTTATCAGACTACTATGGATTAATCTGGATTTCAGGAACAACAGAAAGTCTACAAACTCATGGAAACTGAATAGCTGTCTGTGCAGTTACCACTGGGTCAAGAAAGAAATAAAGAAATTAAAGAGATCTCTAAAAGGCTTCAATATCTGAGATACATCCCTTAGAGACAGGACTATTTACATTCAGTTTTTAGCTAAATAGCCTAAAGGTGACTATATTGGATGGGCACCTTAAGAGTCCATTCCAATGAGTGCCTCCAGTCCCACCAAGGTCATAGCTAACACAACTGTAGATCATTTAGAGCGTAAGAACATGTTTCTTTACTGTATAAGTTTATTGTTTGTATTTTTGTAGAGCACTAACATTTTACTCTCTTGAAGCATAAGGATATATTTACCAGGATGTAAATTTACCTGATAGAACAACCTTCATAATTTAGGTTGGGAAATAGTAGAACAGAATGATATCCCACCCTGGGAAAAGTACCAAGTGTTCAGTGTCAGATGAATTTACCCAGCTAGTACCATGGAGGAAGCACAACCATGGAAGCTCATAATAGTGTGTTGCAATTTATAATAAAATAGTCCTACACTAGCCCAGAATGGAGTATAATACAGTTTTATTTATTTAGGGGTAGACTCACAGGAAAAAGCAGTGATCAGCAGTCCTCTGCATGAACGGGGAACTGGAACTGAATCCAGTAGCCAAGAGGCCTATGTACACTTTTTGTCTACATTTATAGTACTGCATAAAATCATACCCAAAGTAGACCAGTATCTTAAAGGCTATTGGCTGAAGCAGTTCCCACAGCACCTCCCCCTTTTGTCTAAATAAGAGAGTTCTAAGCCTAATACAAAACTATATACAAATAAGAACAAATACCAAGCATTGTCCAAGGAAGAGACAAAAACATATATAAAAATTAGAATTACAACCAGCTTGAACAACATCAAGCAAAAAACATATGCTAAATGTTAAAATAGTTATCCTACCCTAGGAGTCTAAGTTTTATATTAAAAATGGCTTGGCTAAGTAGTGAAAGAAAAGTAACTCTGACTATCTAGTCTTTAACACCATCAAAGACCTGAGAAGGGAAATAATATTGCTTGAGTAGACAAGAAGCACAATCAAGCAACTTCTAAAAGGTACAAGAAAAGATGGAGACAACTGGCTACCTGGGCAATCACCCAATGTCTCATTTGCAAGGTTCGGGTAACCAACTTTGGCTAAGGCCTAGAGTAACTGACAGACCATTTTCAGAGACAGGAAAAATTTTAAAACCATCTTACCCTGTCTTGGCAAGGTTTGGCAGTCTTTTCACTTTGCACCCCAATAGTGCCTAGTCCTGTGCCAGGCAAAGTCCCATGTGTTACCGAGCCTACTTATTAGGACGGCTGCTGCAGATTAGACATTGGTATCTACCTACGGCTGGACTCGAGGCCATAAGCTGATACTGTTTGTTGGAGGCATTCACTCAGCATCTGATACAGTCAACATTTAAACGAGAGTCTATGCAATTCCAAGTTCAGTGCTTTGTGCGGCCTTCCAAGGTTCACAAGACAGGGGTTTAAACATGCCTGATCTTAGAAAGTAAAGAGTTATCATGGGAAGTCATTGTTGCTGCTATTTATTTACTTATTTATTTGCAGATTTTCAGGTTCAGCCTCAAGTGAGTGGCTCTCCCTTCACTGAGCAAATGTGACCCCATCCCTGGGAGAAGCTTGGTTCCTTTGTCTTTCTGGTCTTTCCTTGTCTTTCTGAAAAACTAGAGTGTAGGAACAAGCCAGTTTGGAGTTTGCTGCCAGAAGCGCTAAATGGGAAACCTGACAGTGCTGTAAGATGAACAAGATGATCTCAAGCATGTAGAGTGTCTTAGAAGGCTAGGGCTCTGTCAAGCTCTATTTATAAATGCAAGTCTGCCCTGAGTTTACCCTGCTGCCTGCAGGATGATCATTGGCTCCCTCCAGACTCAGGGAATGAGCCCACCACAGACTGAGTCCAGCCTGCTGATCCCTAGGATGTGCTGAACGACGCACCTGTGTGGGTCGGAGTTTAATTACTCTCATCAAGTGAGGGATTTGGGGAGCTTTAATTTAAAGCTGGTGTCAAAGGCTTTTAAACTATTTTAAATTTTCCGAAGCAACCAGGCGCAACACACACTTTTATAAATTACAGAGGAAATGCTGTAGAGGTTGGGCGTGCAGAGGGTCCGAGGATCAGAATGGATCCCCAAAGATAGGATAGATTCCAGGCACCGAGAAAGAGTTCAGAGCACACCTATCATTATTGTTAATGGGGCTGGGGTGTTCAGAGGCACACAGCACAATGCAAATTCAGCTCTTGGCATTCAGTTCCTCCTTGCTCCCTGCCCACTCAGTAGCTCTGAGCCCTGGTGAAAATACGTGTCAAGTTCTTCAAAAACAATTATTGCTGCTGGAGGAAAATGATCAGTGAAATATTCCAAATTTAACACCTCCTTAGAGCTGGAAATGAATTCTAGAAATGTTTTCATTCTGCCTAATATGAATGCGCAGACATCTCAGCTGCCGTGGGAGAAATGGAAGAAAGATTTTAACAGATGATAATGAGTTTAGAAAGAAGCTTGCAAGGTCTACAGGCCAGTGACACTCTGAGCTCTTGCCACCTTGGGCAACCTGCTTAACATGTTGGGGACCCCATTTGGAATCTGACTTCAAAGATGTTTGTGCCAGTAGTTTGTGTTACAATTTTAATTACTAATAATACAAGTTACCTGTAAAAGTGATTGGACACCTTAACAGGTGTGGTTGAGGTTTTCTTCTGCAAGAACTTCTGCAGAAAGGTGAGCGATTTCAACTCCAACGCCACCCTGAACTGACTCTGTTGCTTCCTAGACAGAGAGAAGAGCTGGGAGAAAGACCACAGATGGGATTGAAAATATCCCACAAAGAACATTCCACTGACCATGGGAAACAGAACCAGATAATTCAGAGAGGCATAGAATAAAATATCAACAGGGAATCTGTTTGAGTTTTTCTGTTGCTGTGATAAGCACATGACCAAAAGCAACTTGTGGAGGAAAGGTGTATTTCATCTTCTAGGTTATGATCCATCATTGAAGGAAGCCGAAGCAGGATCTTGAAACAGAACCCACTGAGAAATCCTATATATTTAGTCCCAATCTCAAGTTCAGCTACCTTATACAGCCCAGACCCACCTGCCTAGGGATGGTACCTCTCACAGTGGGTGGGGTCCTTCTCCATCAATCAAGAAAATTGCCCTCACAGACATGTCCATAGGTCAGCACAATGGGTACAATTCTTCAAGAGGGGCTCCCTCTTGCCGGGTTGATAAATAGATTGGCCATCCCCGGGGTCCATTAAATATCTTAGTTTTAGCTGAGGCCCCAGAGACTGAGAGGAATCAGAATTAGGAGTCTCTAAAGTCCTGAGTTAAAAACATAAAATTTAGAGGCGGACTTCCCTCTTTCCAAATACTCAAAGAAAGAAGAGCTTTGAATGAATTATTTGAAGTCATTGACCTTTGTTGCTTAGACTATGTAGGTTAGGTCACACCTGAAAAAGTCCATCTACTATATCAGCCTGGGGAGAGTGGAGACAGCATCATGAGAGCTAATGCAAAGGTGACCATCGAGGGTAGGCAGGAGGTAAACTAGATAATGAACTGTTAGAACTACCCTGTGGTGGCTAATCTTGGGAAAGAAGGACACTCTATGAAAGAACCGCCTCCATCACATTGACCTGCAAGCATGTCCATGAGGGAATTTTCTTAATTGCTAACTGGTGGAGGAGAGTCTAGCCCACTATGGGTGGCACCACCCCTAGGCTAGTAGACCCAGGTTGTATGAGAAAGAAGGGTGAGTAACCCACAGAGAGCAAGCCAGTAAACAGTGCCTCTCCAGGGCTTCTACTTTGCTTCCTTCCTTCAGTTGCTGGCCTGACTGCCCTCCTTGATGGGTTTTGATCTTGGAAGTATAAGATGAAACAAACCCTTGCCTCAGCAAGCTGTTTTTGTCATCCTGTCCATCAAAGCAAAAGAAAGCAAACTTGAACACACCCATATGGATAACTGGAGGGGAGATGAGATCCAGCAGAGCCGAAGGAGTTCTGAAGGCAGGGAACAGAGGAGAGGAGAAGATGCCCATTTCAGCTCAGTTGTTGCAGGGAAATAATGTACTACAGAGAAATGAATTGAGCAGTTCCTGGAATCCTGTCCAACCTGGTGGACTATGCCACACAGATATGCTGTTACCCTCCCTTCTCCCTTCACCATCTCCAGGCCCTGCAGGGTGTAAGAGCCGCTGATGATCATCATGAATAGGTAGAGGACATGCAGTGGGGAGAGGAGGGGACAACAACCATCTTCTCTTCTGTATAATTCACACCCAAGTGGAGAGGAGAAAGAGCAATTTATTTTTAATTGAATTTCAAGTTGGAATTCTTGCAGCAGACTAGATACTTTACATACTTAAAATATACTTTTTATATCTTGCTATCTCCATGGGGTTTGCCTGGGCTTTTTCCAGCAGGGGAGGAAAATGGTCCGCAGAACAATATTGTCTGGCACCCCACTGTCTCAGGCCTTGCTCTGTGTCAGCCACAAACACTTCCTGGCTGCAGTGTCCTAGCAATGATGACGTTGCTACTCTCTAGTATAGGTGTGATAAGGCGAGAAATTTCTGGAGGTGTGTTGCTTCTCTCTCATCTCTGAAATGTTAGCTGTGTTTCGTTGTGTCTAGCTGTTCATTGAGGCCAGGCATGATCTTCAGTGAAAGAAACTTGTTTAGCTTCATTTCTCAGGTAAGAAGCCTAGAGAAGTTAAGGCATTTAGCAGTAAAATTGTTCTTTTATTGCAAATGAGTAAAACAAAGGCAGAGCTGTTGAGATGGCTCAGTCAGTAAAGGTACCTGCATCCAAGTCAGCCTAAGAACCCAAGTTTCATCCCTAGAATCTACATGATAAGAAGAGAGAACTGACTCTCCCAAAGTTATCCTGAGTCCCCACCACCAGTAAGTAAATAAATAAATGTGATTTTAAAGAGTTAAAGGCAGAAACAACAGAAAGGGAAAGAGAGAGAGAAGGGGGGAAGAAAATGCAGAGGAGAGAGATTTATTAATCACACACACACACAGAAGTGGTGGAGGGAGAGAGAGAGAGAATACATTTATGAGATATCTGGTAAATTAAACTTAAGAAGTAAGACCCTTTTCTAGATGGATTGATCATGGGATACAAAAACAGCCGTCTCTCTCCATGAGCAGGTAGCTGGACTGGACCTTCTGTCCGTCTTCTTTCCCATCTAATTGCTGTTCATATTCTGCATGATACACAGACAGATGCCCAGGTGAGACATCCATGGGATGAACAGATGTCACGTGTTGTGTAGAGAGTGCTCGGAGCCTAACCCACGCATGGAGGATCGCATGTAAATTTCCCATGGTGAAGAGTCCTAATCCCAGATTCTGTAATGACATTTAGAGACATTTAAAGAGGTACCTTCTTTAAACTGAGTTCGTGAGGCTCGGTCTCAATCTAATGTGCCTTGGGTCCTTATAGAAGAGATCAAGACGAAGGTACACACACAGGGAAAGCCGTTTGAGGGCACGGAGAAGATGGTAACTTACAAGTCAGGACAAGAAGCCTTGGGAGAACCCAACCCTGATCATACTTTGATCCTACTCTTCCAGCCTCCAGAATTGCCAGAGAATGCATTTATATTTTTAATCCACCTAGACTGTGGTCCTTCATAAGACAGGATTTACGGATGAGTACAGCACACACACACACACACACACACACACACAAATTGAACTTGCCAGATTTTTTTCTTTTTTCTTTTCTTTTTTTTTTTTTTTTTTTTTTTTTGCCCGTTCAGCTGCCTTGCAGCAAACACATGAGTGGCGTAGGCCGTCAGTGAGCTCATGATAGGAACCAGGTGAGCAGAACTCCCAGGTGTTCAGTCCTGCCTGGAGCTATGGCTGGAGGCCCAGGTTTGTGGCAGAGAACTTGCCCTTCACCCTTGCTACTGTGGTTCCTCAGCCAGCAGCTCCTTTCTGCTCTACTAACTCTTGGAGGGCAGGCTCCAGTTCCCACACCTGCTGTTTACTCTGTCTTTCCCCTTCCAAGTTGGCAATGAAAAGCAAGGACTTTCCCAGCCTCCCCGAAAACGAGAGGCAGCGACTTTTGCTTTGAAAGCCTGAGAGTTGTAAGGACTGACACGTTCTTGGTGACATGGGCTTCAGGACAGCGGATGGCAAGGTTGCCAAGTGCCAAAGAAGCTCCGTTGTCTTCTGAGGCCTTTTGCCGTGACTCAGGAAAGTTGTGTACACAAGACTCAATCAATTATGCATCATAAACAAGTCATTTAAATGCACACTTCACTAATTTGCTAGTGCTTTAGTTCATAATGATACAGTATGCCGCAATAACAAGCCCCACCCCCGCCCCCTTTCAAGGTGCACAGGTGAGCAGAATGGACTGCCCTTGTGAGGCCTTGCAACTGGGACAGATGCTCAAAGCAGACAGCGATGTGTGGCAGTGGGGAAAGGAGGCCGCCTGCCTTCTCTGCTGTATCTGTGCCTATCTTTGGCCTGTGGTTGCAGAAATGACAAGTCGCCATTTCCCCTTTCTGCTAAGTTTTGAGTTCATGGAGAAGCCAGTTGTTTTGGCTGCAGTTTGTGACTTCCCTGACCCTCTGGCCTATGATGGATGTGCTGCTCCAAAGATTGTCTTCTTTCCTATGTATGACCTGGGGCACATTCAGAACCCATAGAAACCACTAGCAAGGTGTCTTGTTTTATTGGAAGGCAGCCGTGTAATAAGAAATGCAACAGAGGGTCTGGGAGATGGCTCCATGACACTTGTCAGTCTTTCAGAAGATCCAGGTTCAGTTCCCAGCATTCACACGGTGGCTGACAATCATCTATAACCCTGTTCCACAGTTCCATAGGATCTGATGCCCTCTTCTTGCCTGCACAGGAACCAGGTGCACACAGGATATATGTACATACATGCAGGCAAAACATGCACATTAAGAATCAATCAATAAAAAAATGTTTTAAAAAGAAAGAAGGCAGATAAATTCAGATTTTGACAAGGAAGAGTTGTGGCTCACAGGTAAGTCTTACCTATCTTGATGCGCTCAGGAAGACAAGCTTTCTGGAAATGTTTCATCATTCTGCCTCTTTCTTGACACCATAATAAGTTCATTCAAATGTTGCCTGTTTTCATTCAAATCTACTTCTCTGGACTGTGACAGTGGTCTCTGGGAAAAGCCTGGCAGAGAAGGCTGTACAAGACTTTTTATTTTGGGGCCACCAACCAGCTTCCAAATCATGACACAAAGATGTCTTATTAGTTATGAATGCTCAGCCTAGCTTAGGCTCATCTCAGGCTCGCTCTTCTAACTTAAATTAGCCTGTTTCTCTTTATCTATCTTTTGCCTTGGGGATTTTTACAACTCTTTCCTTCTGCACATTTTGTTTTCACTGCTTCTCATGTCTGGTTGGCTGGCAGCTGCCCCAGACTTGTCCTGCTCTTATTCCTCATTCTCTTTTCTCTTCCTTTTTCTCTTATCCCTCAATTTCTGCTCCTATATATTCTCTCTTTCCATCAACCCCGCCTATCCCTTTCCTGCCTGGCTACTGGCCATTCAGCTTTATTAGGCCAATCAGTTGCCTTAGGCAGGCAAGGTGAAACAGCAACACATTTTTCATAAATGTAACTCAGCATAAACAAATGTTACACACTTTTACATAGTTAACTATTTTACAATAGGAGGCTGACAATCTAAGCCTTGACCACCTGTGGAAGTCCAATTTTCCCTGCCCAGCTTTACCTGTGGCACTCTATGCACCCAGAGGGTGAGCAAGGAGCTAACTTCCCTGAGAGTGTAGCCAAGGGTTCCTGCCTTGTACTATTTGTACCATACCGCCTGTCTACCACACGACAGTTCACGAGTCGGGGAAGGGGCTGGAGATTGAAACACACACACACACACACACACACACACACACACAGAGAGAGAGAGAGAGAGAGAGAGAGAGAGAGAGACCCCAACACTGCCTGTAGGATCTGGAAGGGCTGGTGGAAAGACTGTAGCTCAAGATATTTGCCCAGCAAACTCTTCTTAGCCTCCAGCAGCTTTTCTCCTCTCATTCTTTGTACATTCAAAGCAGGGAAGAATAGAGAAGAGGAAAATGACCAGTCAGTGTGTGTCTACTATCTAAGAACTACTGGTGTGTTGAGTACTGCTAACACCAGAAATTAGGCTGAAGACAGGAAGGGACATTTCACCTAAAGCCCTGTAGCCAAGGACCAAGAGTTTCTGACTTCTAACTGTGGCCCCCTAACTTTCCTTGGGATACAGCTGCCTTTGTTATAACTCATTCTGAGACTCGAAGCTTGTGGTTTTGATGAAACTGACTTGTATGGCTGAGAGACTTTTTGCCTGGTTTTAAGATAGTGTTGATAGAGACAGGATGTGGAATGTACTGCCCTACAAGGCATCTCAAATGTGCCTAGGCAGGACTGTAGATTAGGGGGGTCATGTAAGTTTGGTGTTTTAGACCATGCTCAGTAACACCCTGAGCATGGAAAGAATGTTACCTTTTGGCCACGGGTCCCCCATCCTTTCCCTCTCCCATGGTGGTATTTAGGTATGTTATCCCTTTAACAGAAATCCCTTTAATAGAAAATTGTCGTCAAAAAGTTAATAAAGCTACAAACATGTTAACCTCATATCCTATGTCCCACCATGAAGCTGTGGAACTGGACACATTGATGAAATGCGCTCCAGGGAAGCAGGCATTTCTTCACAATGCCCTTAAGTCAGGACATGACAGTAGAAACGCAAAACCTTTAGGCAGCACTTTGAAGCCACAGGGAGGACCACACTTGGTTGATCATCGTTCACGGGAATCGAGAGCTGTTCCTACTCTTCAACACTCTCGGGACTCAGGGACTCTAACACTGCATGGTCCCCTCCCTGGCACTGGATAAAGACAGTGCGCAGATATCCCCTTGTAAGTAGGCAGTTTTCCCTCTGGGATGGGTGCTGTGCTCCCTGAGACAACAAGCAAGCTTGGTTATGAATAGCAGCCGTATTTTCAAAACTCCCTATCAGGCTATATGGCTGATCATAGTTTGTGTAAACTAAGGCAGTTCCCACTAGTACCAACTGTATGGCTGATCCCAGCTCCACTATGTAAACTAAGACAGTCCCCGCTAGTACCAACTGTGTGGCTGATCCCAGCTCCACTATGTAAACTAAGACAGTCCCCGCTAGCGCCAGCTGTAGCTGTTTCACACACACTGATGTTGATGACTGTCTCCCAGTGCCCTTCCTTGGGCCCTGTCCTCTGAGAGCCAACTTTGCCACTTGCTACTTGCTAAGCTTTAAGGAACCGATAACTTCTCACTTGCATTCCGTATTGACCTTGACCTTCTGAGATCTTTCCTAAGTATGCATCCCTGTGTTCATGATTGGAGGGATGAGGGATGAGTACAAAAAGTGTTAGCAGCTCGGGAGGCAGAGGCAGGCAGATCTCTGTGAGTTCGAGACCAGCATGGTCTACAAGAGCTAGTTCCAGGACAGGCTCCAAAGCCACAGAGAAACCCTGTATCGAAAAAACAAAACAAAAAAAAAAAAAAAGAAAGAAAGAAAGAAAAAAAGAAAAGAAAAGAAAAAAGTGTTAGCAGTGAGAGACCAGAGAATATGTTTGGTCAGGACTTGTGCATTTAGTGACCTTTTCCGTCCCAGAGAAGTCTGACGGCCAGGTGCTGGGAGAACAAGAGTGCCCCTGCTGTGGCGGGGCTCTTCCTGGCATCTGGGCAAGCAGTGGGACTATTTCCTTGCTTTGGTCATCTCAGGGCATTTTCTTCCTACACATTGGCCAGTTCACAGCTTGGGTTGCATGCTTCAACCCCAGAATGCCCAATTGGTGTGCAGGCTGCTCTCGGAAGGGTAGGATTGCATCCAGGCATGGCTGGATGGGCAGACTAACCCGGTTTCCCCGGATACAGTACCCCTCCTTTCTATTCTAATAAGCTACTAATATGGTGGCAATGGCACCAACTGCGTCATTGTCTCGGTTTCTACCGTATATTCAGCCCTGCCCATCTCTCCTCTTAGTGGCTTCTGGGTAGTAGAAAAGGAAAGAGCAGTTCCCTGTCTACAGAACTAGTACTGTGTGACAAAAGAGAAAGTGTCTGCCACTGAGCTTGGCTCAAAAATATTGCTTTGCTGGTATCTGCACCTTGGCGAGCCAAGTAATTTATGGATCTCTACCACCAAATTGAAACTGGGATAATCATGTGCCTACTGTTTATAAAATAGGGAAAGTACTTCTTAAAAGATAACAAATGGCCCCTTGCAAGGATGGCAACACCCGGGGCCATGTGTACTGCGGCTAAGGATGAATGGCACACGCAGTAGCTTGGGCCCTTTCTCTGCCCCCACCTCTGGTGCCTGCCTGTCCCTCTGCCTCCCTCTTTGCCTGGATTCTCTTTCCTAGCCAACTCCACTAAATTGCTTTCCCTTTAGACATTCTAATTTGTCCCCTAATTTATCTGCCAACATAACCCAAAAATATAGGCCAAAGAGGAAACCAGAGGGACTTGGTTTATAATTTCCTGACAGAGAATGCAGAATAATTCACGCTCACTGCTCAACACTGACATTTGTTATGTGTTTCCTCGTAGAAGTTTAAAATAAAATCAATATTCTTCATGTATATGTCTGGAGGAAGGGTCTCAGACAGCCTCCCAGGGTCACCTTTAGCCCTAAGTCTTGATAAACTGCAGCATTCTGTTGGCCCCCTCTCGGAGCTGCCTTCCTCCACCTGTCTCCTCTGGTCTGTGTCTGCCGCAGATACCTCCTCTCCTCTGAACATGGGCCAGCTGCTGACTTGGCACGAGGGACTTTGCTGCTTGTGCTCCTCGGAGGAAGACAAAGCGAAGCTGATTTGACTCCTTCTGGGTTGCGGAGACTGTTCACTGTCCACGGCCTCTCCCATCTGATTGCCAGGGTACTAGGACTACAATATAATGGCTTCCCCTCACTAATACCCACTTTTTAAATTTGAAGTATGGGAAGTTTGCAATAGGGAAGCAATTAGTTTGGGGGCTGGAGAATGAACTTCCAATATGGCTCCTTCGTCTGGCTATCTGTTTGCTACTGACTGTTTCATTGGAGCCTCTCCAATGGCTACTTGGGTTGCATCACAGAGGAGTATCAGAGTCCCAAGAGTGAACATCCCAAGAGGCAGGTATTAAACTGTTTTGGATTTTTAAACTTGCATCTGTTCCGTGGTTACAAGCCCAGATTCAAAGGGAAGGTCCAATGATGCTTCCCCATGGCCAGATTCAGAGAATACTGGAACCAGGTTCTAGAGCTGGCAAAGTGGGTAGTGTGAACTGAAATGGCAAGAAATTCAGTGACATTCTCTAGGTCATTTCAGTAGACACTTCCTGAGGTGCTTGCCCGGTTTGCTACCAGCTACCGGTTGCTATTTACCCTTGGAGTTGCCCCTGGAGCCCTGTTCGTATTCTGGAGCTGAGCATCGTGGAGCTTCCACATTCTCTGAGTGTGTCACCTGGAATTTTGCAATACTGTTATCCTGACAGCACCCAGGGATTTGGAATTCGGGTGCTAACACACAAACATGGGAACTGGCTAGGGTACATTTCTTCTTTTTTTTCTTTTTCTTTTTCTTTTTTTTTTTTTTGTTTTTCGAGACAGGGTTTCTCTGTGGCTTTGGAGCCTGTCCTGGAACTAGCTCTTGTAGACCAGGCTGGTCTCGAACTCACAGAGATCCGCCTGCCTCTGCCTCCCGAGTGCTGGGATTAAAGGCGTGCACCACCACCGTCCGGCTGGGGTACATTTCTTCAACACTGTCTTGGGGACAGGAGACTGGAGGGTCCAGAGCAGGGTGCATCGCGTGCCCAAAGGACACCTTCCTCCCCTGTAAGATGCTAATAGTTTGCATTCTTGTAATTCAGCACAGGTTGGGAATGCATGAACTCAGCCCCTGAAAGCCTTTTTGACATCTTGTCTCCTGGTGTTTTGATTCTTGCCACGACTTTACCAGAGAACTGGGGAATCAACTAAGGAGTATACATTTTGTGAGTGAACCATTAACATGAAGCCACAGGCTCTCTGCTTCGGAATTGCAATGCTGGGGCTGATCTCCCAAGGACTGATGCCCGGGAAGCTCTAACAGGGCCTCCCTTACCTCACAGAGTTGTTCTGTAATCAGAGGGGATCATGCTGGGAGGGAACACACAAAGCAAGAGACCCTTCATGACATTGTTTGGTATCATGAATTTCAGAAGGCTTAAAGGGCCGGGTGTGTCCCGCGCGACCGTCTCGCCAGCAAGAACGACGCGGCACACAAGGATCCTTCTGCAGTATGCTTTAATGCTTCTTGAGAGGGAGAGCATAAGCTTCCAGAGCGGAGACCCAGAGGTGGGGAAACCCTTCCCTAAAATAGAGGCTTCTCCTCGCCTAGGACGTGTCAGCCCCTGGTTGGCTGCAACTCATCGCACAAGATGACGCCACGGGAGAGGCGGGATGGGACGAGGTGGAAAAACCCTTCGCATGTGTGCAATGCACCTGTTTATTACTCGGGAACACAGGATATGGGCGCCATCTTGTAATGGCGAATAGCGGGCGCGGCTCCCCACACGGGTGGTGTCCACCTCAGAGGCGATGCTTTTCTCCGAGTGCAGGAGTGTTTGTGGTTTTAGAGAATCCTAATAGCATCCTCCAAGGTTCCAGTATTTGTGCACATGGTGCATACAACTGCTCAACACAGGTAGAGAATTCTACTTGATGAATTCATTCTTCTGACAAATATTTACTCAGCACCACTGATCTGTGATCAGATCCACACACTTGTTTTGGTTTTTGGAAATAACTTTCTTGTTAATCTAAAATTTGGTGCTCAGGGCTCACACCTTGTCTCCAGTATCACCTTATACCGTATTTACCTTCTGTGTGAGCACACGCTAAGAAAATGTGCGAAAGCACTTCAAACATATAGAAACCCACGCCCTTTCTTCATATTGCTCTCAAAAGTGGCTCCTGGCTTTATTATAGCATGGTCTCGAGGTTGGCATAGTATGAATCACACAGCCTACTACTGGTTTAAATGCCTAAAAGAACTTGGGGGATAAGCAAATAGCAAAACTATAGCCCAATAATGCAGATCACTGGCCACTGGATTGCAATTATTACCTCAAGCATAATGTCCCTACTGGTGGCCCTTTGAAGAAGCCTGAACTTGAAGAGATTACAGGGTAGTCACTCCCTTTCCTTCCTCAGTAGCCACAGGTAGCTAGGAAAGACAGGACATGACACCAGCAGTTGCTGTCTCTGGCCCTAGATCGGGTGGCACCATTTTGGAGTCCATTAAAGCCAGGGACAAATCCTGCATCGGTGGCAGGCCAGCTTCCCCACGTGGATATCAGCTTTCCATCCACAAGATATGAGAATAAGTCCGAAGAAAACGAGGAAGTGTGTGATATAAAACAAGTACCTAAAACGCTGCTTCCTTTGCCACTGTCTCCTTGCCCTCTCCCACTCCCTGCGGCTGTGGGCAGCTTGTTTCCAGACGTTCACTCCTCTCTGGAAAGAGTCTACCAGGGAACTTTCAACTTGCTCCCACTAGAGGCAAAGTATATTTTTCTACCCCAACAGTATTGGGTTTGGCAACTGGATTCACTTTGAGCTCGGCTAGCTTCGGGACCTACTCGACTTTGAAGTGTTTACAGCATCATGAGTGGGGTCTTAAACTGTATTTTATGGCTGAGCCTTTTCTCTTCCTTTCTCACTCCTTCTCGTGGGGAGGACAAGACTCAAGAAGCTGCTGGTGCCCAGAGGCTGAGAGACATGTGGAGCAGATCAGGCCCCTGCCTGCTGCCCAGACTCTGATCCAGCAGAGTCCAGTTGATGTCCTGCCGATCTGCAGATACACGAGTGAGAAATGCATGCTTTAGTTGGGCGCCTCTGAGTTAATGAAATCGCTGGTAGCTAGCTTCTAGCTTTCACACGCCATAATAAATCTCGCATGGATTAAACAGCAGAGGAAGTAACAGCCCATTTTCGTTTCCCCCTTTTCCTCCATCAACTCTCGGAGTTCCCAGAAGGAACTAGAACTTTATTCTTTGGCTAAGCCCTGAAAACATTCCGTGGTGTCATACACTGAAGCCTCTCCATCTTTATTTGGACAATAAAGGAGCTCACATCAGAGCGAAGCTGTTTGGAGGCAGCAGGCTTCCCATTTCCTTGAGGGACTAGCGTCAGGGTTATTGTTTCTCTGAGTCCAGTCAAACTATTGTCAACAGAAAAAACAAGCATTCCGTGCAAACTCAGGTTGTCTTCACTTCAAAAGAAAGTGGGTTGTTACTGGATTGTGTGCCTGCTCTTGAGAACTCATAAGGTGGCTTGAAACATCGTCAGAGGTGGAGACACTGAGGTGGACCCTTGCCAAGCATGAGACCAGACCCATGCTCTCTGCTTCACAGCCAGCGAAGGAAAGCAGAGGACAGGGTTGCCATCTTGTACCACCCCAGACTTCTCTCCACTGGGCCCGTGGGCTAGGCCTTCTTGGGAAGGCACATGTCTAGATAGATAGGAGTGTGAAACTGGAAGAGGGAGCAGGGGCTGTGTCTGCTCTTGGGATGCTTTTCTTCCTACTGAGTTGCCTTGTCCAGCTTTAATATGAGGAGAGGTGCCTAGTCTCATTGCAACTTGATAGGCCATGCTTGGTTGATGGCCCTGAAAGGCTGCCCTTTTCTGAAGGAAAATGGAGGAAAAGTGGATGGGGATGGGGGTGGGAGGAACTGGGAGCTGAGGAGGGAGGGAAAACTGTGGTCAGGATGTAATATATGAGAGAATAAATTAATAACAAAGAAAAAAAGGAAGAAAGAAAGAAATAGAGGGGGGGGGCTAGAAGAGAGGGTTGGAGAGCTGGGAGAGCCCAGAAGGCCCAGGGCAGGTTGCCATGGGTTCAGCAGTCACTGTACTGAGCTAAGGGAAGGGCTGAGGTGCTGTGTGAGAAAAACTATCCGGCCCCAGCTCTTCTCTCAGGCCTAGGTGTCAGGTACACTTACAACAAGGTTTCTTCAGCTGGCAACACCTTTCACCCTCAATAAATTGTTCATATTAGCTCCGGTATTTAGGTGGGGAAAATAGGTCTACAAATCAAACATTTACAGATAAGAAATCAGAAAGAAATGAAACATGAGCTTAATGATATTGGGGGCTGTTTGGTTGTTCCATGTGGCTGTCAGCACACAGTGTGGAGTGCCTACTTCATGATTCCAGAACCAACACTGCGGTGCGTTCACCCCATGCAACATGGGCAAGCTCTCCCAGAAACCTTCCAACCTTGCTGGGTTTGGTTTTGAATTCTTTTGGGGTTTTGTTGTTACTGTTGCTGTCACTACATCTAAATACTTCGTACTGTTGCTAAAATTCTTGTAAGCCCCCTATTCAGCGATGTCTTCCCAGCTGATATCATAACTAATCAGTTTAGAGAGCTTTCTGTATTTTTTTTTATTTCCTCTGGTCACAGCACGAAGTAGCGCCTGCTCTGGTCAAGAACAAAGCGCTGCATATGTTGGACGAGCCCTGAGGGCCTCAGCTCCAAGACTTTGTTCTTCTACCTCAACCCTTGCACGGGGCAAGAAGTGATGTTAGCTAAACAAATCCCTTGCATCCGGCTTGTCTACTGTGTCAGCCTTTGGATGCCTTCTTGTCTGTCCAGCGGAGTGTCCTGCTGAGTTCAGAGTGGCTCCTTCTGGGGAAGATCTGGAAGAGGGCCTTCCAGAGAGGAAGCACCTGCTTCCTGATCCATTGGCAGCAGCGCCCAGCCCTTCCCACTGGGCTGCTGCAAGGAACCTACCCCGCTTTCCCAAGCCCGAGGAGTTCGGAGGCAAGGTAGGCATACTCTTGCTTTGTGTCGGCCCCTACTAGGTAGGGAGTGACATCCTCCTGTGGGATTTAAAAAACAAAAAGGTCCAGAGGCAATGTCTGGGCTGCAAACCTCCTCTTCTGCAAGTGTCGAAATCATGCTTTTCATTTTGTTCAGAGAATTCACGTCTTCACATTCCCTTGTTTTATTTTTCTTTCCTCTGTTTGTAATGCACTTGGGGAGAGAGCCAAGTTTTGAGGGGGCCCTTGCTTAAGCAGTTTGGAAGGCCTGCTTTATGACAAACATCTAAAATAACAATATGGAACTTTGTGTAGATACAAATGCTCATAGAAAGACAGGAAACCTGGGATATCAAAATGGGGTTTTACTGAGTTCTGGTGCTTCCACGTGACACATTCTTCCTCTCTGTACAGGAGATGAACACCCAAGAGTCAGAGTCGTCTTATGGGGAAAAGGGAGGGATACTTTCCCTCCAGGGCCCTCCAGTGTTTTCTCCACTGTGCATGGACAGGACGGAGAGCCCTGGCAACACTGTGGTCAGCTCTGTTGTGTGGTGTCAGAGTAGGGGTGAGGGTAGAGAGAGCACAGTGTGGTGTCAGAATAGGGGTGAGGACACAGAGAACACTGTGTGGTGCCAGGGTAGGGGTAAGGAAGAGAGCACAGTGTGGTGTCAGAGTAGGGGTGAGGGCAGAGAGCACAGTGTGGTGTCAGAGTAGGGGTGAGGACAGAGAGCA
>JAQHUG010000065.1:4749709-4848343 GCA_028555095.1 Dicrostonyx torquatus
GATCCCATGGACCAGTGAGGGATGTCAGATCCATGGACCAATGAGGGATGTAGGATCCTGTGGAGAGCCTGCAGAGGCTGATGCTGGAAAAGAGGAGTGATTGTCAAAGAATGACCAAGGTTGGAGGACCCCTCTCTCTTCCTACAGAGCTAGAGAACAGAACTGCAGCTTCGACCCTTCTCTGAGTCTTATCCCACCCTGGGCATTTAGATAGGTCTATGACTTATGAACGCCTTTTCTCTAAACTCTTGGGCTTTGCCTGCACTCACTGCCATTAGTGCCCGTCCTATTCTGAGCTGCTGCCCCTCATTCAGCTGTGTTGACCTGGGCTTTGAGCTCTACTGAAACCTGCATTCATCACTGTATTAATAGGGGCAGGCCATATTTTATTCTCTAACTACACAGAGGCAGAAAGTACCTGTGCGTCCTTTACCACCGAATGTATTTTTAGATGACTCACAGATGTGGTTTTTATTTCTTCTTCTTTTTCCTTCTTCAAACTCCCAGATTTATTCTTGGAAGCAGCCCCCCTGCTGCTGACTTTACTTCTCTTCTTGGCTGTGTTTAAGGAGAGCTGCTGGGCTGAGTCTCTCATTATCTGCTTAAGGATGAGGAAGGACATGCAGTTTGACTGGGAAAGAACATGGAGTTCACATGGAAAGCTCTTGGTGCAGCCCGAGTTTGTTCCCAATGGGCTTTTTTTTCTTGATGAATTTGAGCCCCCACCACAGCCTTCTGGGTGTGGATTTGAGGATTTTTTTTTCCCTTGGTTTGTTCTGTTGTTTGTTTTGAGACTCGGTCTCATGTAATCCAGGCTGGTCTTGAACTATGAACTGCAAATGTAGTTCAGGATGACCTTGACTCTGATTCTCCTGCCTCCATCTCCTGAGTGTCGGGATTACATGCATAGGACACATGTCTGTTTTATGTGGTGATGGAGATTGATGCCAGCTTTGTGCATGCTAGTCGATCACTGTACCAACCGAGCCCGTTGGATTTAGGATCTTAAGATCCCCATCCAAGATCTGAATTCATTATTCCCTGCATAAAAATGTTGTGGTTCCTGTATCAAAGGCCAAGTAGCTAATTCTGCATAATAAGTCCTTCACTATTCAACTGTACCCAGGTGCCAGGCCTCCAAGGACACATCCTCCACGCTCCACATACCATCTGCTTTGCCTCCCCCTGAAACTGGCCACACAGATCTGTGCTTTCTTTGAATGATTGGGATCCTCTTGCTCCATTTCAGCCACCTGTGTATCAGTGTCGCCCACCTAGAACTCCTGACAGCCTTCTGAGCGCCAGTCTTCTGTTGGGAGGGAGTGAAGTCCAAGCCCTTGGCTCCCATGGGGGTGGGAAAGCCTTCCCTGGTGAGGCTCCTAAGGATGACAAAGCCTTCTTTTGGTTGGAGCGTGAATGTTGACAGTGTGCAGAAAATAGCCGCGGCTGCTTTAGTCCCGTCGGAAATTTACAACCTGGTAGAGACTGCTCCTAACAGGACTAGATAAACCTGCCTTCTTGTTCATCTGTGCACCATAAGTCCATCCTCTTCGTTCAGATGGATGTAATAACCCCACCTCCCTCTTCAACTCTATACAGCAAACACACTGAGCCTCTGGGTACTGTGATTTCTCCAGAGAGCCTAGACCGCTTGACTCCTCCCTTCTATGGGTAGGTGTGTCTGTAACTTCTTCACTGGTTGTCATTTCTTCATTTCCTCATCATCCCTAGTCAAGGTTTCTGGGCCTAAGCCATGCAATGACACCTCCTTCCACCTTCCTCTAGAACCTCATCAAAATTAATTTTAATTATTTGCTCATTTTTGCATTCTTCAATTGACTGTGAGTTCAATGAAAGATGGTGCTGGGTTTTTTGTTGTTGTTGTTTTTGTTTGTTTTTCTTTTTCATTCTACAGACCAGACTGGCTGGAGCTCGCAGAGGTCCACCTGCCCCTGCCTCCCAGGTGCTGGGATTAAAGATGTGTGCCACCACCACCCAGCCCTAGTGTTGGGTTCTTATTCTCACTGGTAAACTCTCAGCACCAAGTGTGGTGAGATATCAGCAGATAGCTGATAGATAAAATGAACAGTTCTGGAAGGTAAGTTTCCCTTGGACATCAGAAAATGGGTAGTTTAAAAACACACAAAAACAGTAAAAGCAAACAAACCTCAAAAAGCCCAAACAGAACAAAACCCAGCTCTCTCCTGGCTGAAAGAGTCAGTTCCTGGGAGGCTGTTCACGCTGCCCCTGATGGTCTGCAAGCTAAAGAGAGCCGAATACCAGTGTGCTCTCTGTGTGTCTCTAACTCTCTGTCTGTATCTGCTTCTGTCTCTCCGTCTCTCTGTGTCTCTGTGTGTGAGAGAGAAAGATGGAAACTTCTAGATAACCCTCCTTCCCCGCATCACCTCATCTCCTTCTTGCCTCCTGCCTTCTGACAGGAATTTCAGAGTTGCTCAGGTCTTTCATATCCGTGCTTTCCCCCGGAAGCTGTGTGACATCCTTTTGGAAGCAGGTGGGGAATAAATAATACATGAGATGAACATGTGATGTGGCGCTCTAATGATGCCTCCCCGCCTGCTCCAGCAGGCAGCTTCTCCTTGCCGTGGCTCTGTGCTCCCGCTCCCCACACTCCCCCACCCCTGCAGATGTACACCCTGAATTCTGGGTCACATTTAGGAGTTGACAAGGTCTGTTTCTCTTTGCTCAGTCCAGATGAGACCCAGGAAGAGAATCTTTGCTTATGCCCTGCTGCAGGATCTCTTGCAAATGTCAGGATGTGGTACTATACACACATAGCTTTTACCTATGCTGTGGGCAATAATGCCCCAATGCCTGCCTGCCAGGTACTTTAAGACTCTCAGAGAGGATGCTGAAAAAGCAGGATAATTTGAAAAATTTTTAAAGACACAGAATGACCACCAACATACCATCTCTGGCCATACAATTTTAAGTGGATCCTGTACGTGGGTTTAAAAACTTATTCTTTATAGACAGGCTTAAGGGAGATGCTGTTATGTAATTAAGCAAATCTGTGGTAAATCTAAGACGATCAAAAGGAAGAGCAGGGAAGCGTGCTTTTACTTGCTTGGAAACTACTACAGTGTTTAAAAGTATAGTATTGACATAAATGCACCTATTGATCAGTGGATAGAATAAGAAGTGGGGGAAATAATCAAAGAAAATCTTTTTTAAAACATATAATATACCTGATGATCTCTCTGGGTGACCACAGAAGCAAAACCCATATTCAGTAAGATGGAGCAGTTTCTAATGGGAATAGCTTTCTCCCTAGGGGTCATTTGGATGTTTGTCCTGGACAGTAAGTATTTCTGTAGTCACAACTAGGATGCAGGTGGTACTAAGCATCATGGCAGAGACAACAGGATGTTTCTAACATCTTGTGATGCACAGGGCAGCCCCCACCACCAAGAGTCTGCTACTTCCAATGTCCACAGCAGTGAGGTTAGAAAAAAGGATCAGGTGTGGGACTTAGGCCTTGCTCAGCAGTGAGATCTTATGGAAACCAAATGAGGGTTTGACAGTAGCGGTCAGTCTGGCCCACAGTCAGTAACAGGGACCTGGAGCTGGCAGAAAGAGGACAGTGGGGGAAGCAACGGGGCCAGATCTGTTCTCTCCTCCTCCATTCTTGAGGTTGGGGAACTCTACGGATGCTGTGCGACACAGATGCCGGGTGCAACAGGCCTGCTCCTCAGACGGGAGCAGCAGGCCTGGGTGCTGTCCCAGCTGGAAACCACGGAAGTTGGCACAGCACCTCGCACCCCACAGTAACCTTCAAAGCTCAGCTGTGTCGTGACCAGCTTCCAGACTTTTCCTGAACCGTTTCTTCCTGGAATCACACAGGGAAGAGGATTTCAAAAAAGGAGGGTTGTAGCTCAGCTGAGGTGATAGAGGTCAAAGTCGCCACACTGGTGTAGTGGCCAGCAGGAAATAGACTCAGGTAATACAGAGGGTTACAACAACTTGTGTGTGCATGGAAGACAGGACAAGAACAACCTCATCTTGTATAAAATTGAGATTAAAAAATATGGAGGAAGTCAATGAAGAAACAAGAGGAAAACTCTTCTGTTTTCCTAAGCAAATGTAAACTTGCTTTTCTCGATTAATACTAAAAAAGGTGAAAATTAAAAATAAGCCTTTTTACCCACAAGAGTGGCCAAACTTAAAGAGATAGAGGTCCTGCATGGGATATCAGGACATGAGGAGAGTAATTTTACCTGTTATTGATTTTACTGTAAATTATAGGAACATATGCATGAAATAACTATTACTACTGAAATACACATGCCCTTTGGCATTTTAACCCAAATTTTAGAAATCCAAGAAATACGTACAATGTCATTTTAAAGTATAAGTTAAGGTTTACATAGTATAGCCTGGTTGACTAAATATATGTTGCTGTATATATATATATACATACATATGTATATATAATATTATAATATCACATATATTATGAAATATAATATTTCTATTATCTTGGGTAATGAATAATACAAATAATATATTTTACAATATATGGTTGGAGCGGTGATAGAGGTTATACTTAAATCACATGAAAGTCAAGAATGTAAGAGTGACTTACATCACACTGTCAGCAGTGATCTCTGTGTGTGTGTGTGTGTGTGTGTGTGTGTGTGTTTTCCTGTATAAAAACATTGCGTATACATAGAAACTGGATAATGTGAGCTGACTCTGGGGACCTTAGCATCTGAAGAAACATGTCTATCTTAGAACTATTCTCACAGGAGACCCATTCATGGAGCCTGGACTTTCACTCACACGGATTTGCTCTTTCTTGCGCAATACCTCTAAGTCACCTATGGAGGCTGATCTTGGCTGCCAGCTTGATACATCTGGGAAAAGGGAACCTGAGTTGAGGAACTGCCTCTGTTATGTGGGTCTGTATGGTATCGATTGCTAATTGATATAGAAGGGTCCATCCCATTGTGGGAGGTTCCCCCCTCAGGCATACCCGTGAAGAACTATTTAGGTCAGCTGAGGTGGGCAGACTCGCTTATTTGCTGACTTAATTACCTTTCTTTTGCTGTGACCAAACCGCGATCGAGGCACCTTCTAAAAGAAATCATTTAATTTCGGCCTCATGGTCCCAGAGGGTTAGAGTCCATGGCCATCGCAATGAGGAGCGACAGGCAGGCAGGTGCTAGGGCAGCAGCTGAGCGCTCACCTCTGATCCCCAAGTGTAAGGTAGAAAGAGAAGGGGAGGGGAAGAGCTCTGACTGGGAATAAGATGGGCCTTGGAAACCTCCAAGTGACCTCCTCCGACATGCTCATGCCTCCTGAGCATCTGCCAGTCTCTTCTCGACTATAGCTGCAATGTGGTCAGGTACTCAAGCTCCTGCCACCGCAACGTCCTCACTGTGATGCACTACTGTCACCTTGAACAGGGAACCCAAACAAAGCTTTTGTCGCTTAAGGATATTTTATTATAACCACGGAAAAGTTCAGTACGATATCCACCAGCCAAATACTATTTCCACAGCTAATCATTACTCATCTTTTAAGTTGGGAACACCTCTATGTTATCTTGCGTGTGTGTGGTGTATATACATGTTTTCATGTGTGCACATGTGTGATGGTGTATGTCTGTGGAAGCCAGAAGTTGATGCTAGGTAGTGAGGTAGCTTCATTAAGGACTCTCCACCTCAGTTTTTAATTAGTTTCATTTACTGTTATCATTGAGGGGTGTGTATTATGCAGGTGTGTGTGTGTGTGTGTGTGTGTGTCTGTGTGTGACTGCAGGCACGTGTGTACCATGGTGTGGGTGTAGACATAAGAGGATGACTTTGGGGAGTTAATTTTCTCCTTCCACTGTAAATTCTGGGGATGGGACTCAGGCCATCAGTCTGTATAACCAGCACTTCGTCTTCAGTTTTTGAAACAGGGTATCTCAATGAGCCTGGAGTTCTCTAATTTGAACAGACTGGTTGGCCAGCAAGCCCCGAGGTCCTACCAGCTGTCTCCTCATGGTTGGGGTTACATGTGCAAGCTGCTATGTATGCTTGACTGAGAGCCAGGGATCCAAATCCGGGTCCTCATGCTTGTTTGGCAATGATTTTGCTGACGAAGGGATCTTCCCAGCCCTGAAGATGCTTTCTCAAGCCCCATCCAGTTCTGCAGCCTGTGTTGGGGGCCTACTGTGGCACGCTCGTCTTTTGACTTGCTCGTTTTCTCCATCCCCTTGAACAGCACATGAAGCATGATCTGCAGAGTGTTTGCTGACTAAATGAATCAATTTCAAATTTTTCTAGCAGACATTTTCAGGAAAACACACTTGTTTGTTTTGACCGCTAGAATTCTGCTCCCATCCTTGTGATCCTAACATCAAAACAATGAGAGAGAGGCTTAGCCAAGGGGAACTCTGTATTATTAAAACTCCATTTCCTACCCGCTGCACCCAGGCATCCCGCGTTCCCTCATCTATGAATACAATCTGTGTGTTGAGATTTTTTTTCCTCCCCACTTGACAGCTGGTACTCTGATATTCTGGGAAAATATATTTTAATTTTACCATTAAAGCATAAAAATACACAGAACACCTATTGAGTCACATTAGCCACGTAGAATGTCGCGTTTGTTTAAACACATTCGGGTCCTAGAGACTGCTTACCGCACTGTCACTCGGGCTAATGGTCTTCTACACCCAGTCTAGATGCTAGAGCAAGCTCAGTGAGTTTATATGCATAGCCAGAACCTTCAGGATAACTGATGAACACCCAGTGCTCCCTGAAGGTGCTGGATGGGATTCCTGGGTCCTGTGACTCTCTCAAGGGATTAGCCTTTGATCACCCGACAAGGCAAGGTGGAGGAATGGCCGACTGAGATGAAGAAATAGAAACAGAAAAGTTTAGTGACTTTGCCCAGCTGCTCAGGTGAAGTGAACGCCGGCCTCCAGCTATCCTCCCTCCTGTGCCCTTGGATGGCACCAGGGAGCAGAAAGAGCCTGTCCACCTGGGCAGGTGTATATAAGCTGTGCTCTGTTTAGGCTGGAAGTCTGCTAATGTCTGCAGGGCACAGCAGCTACAGACCCAGGGCTCCAGTCCCCAGTACCACATCTGAAAGGCATTCCTGGCCATCTCTGCTAAGTGTTTGGTCCACAGTGGGCTGTGCTTTGAACACATATCTTGCCTCTGTGAGGTGGTCACTTCGGACCTGCATGGAGAGAGACTCATGCGATAGCAATCTGTCAGGATAACCTAGCTGAATAAGGTTCACTGTAGCCCTGCCTTATTAGGCAAAGGATTCATGCAAAAACTGCCACTGCCAGTCTCACCACCTTGCATACCAGTATACACGTTTCTCCTCCAACCACACCTTACCCCAGTCCTTCCCTAGAATATAGGAATTGTACCGTCTCCAGATGCCCAGCAGCCTTGGATCTGGGCTTCCAAGGACTCCTACATTGGACATGATGTATTCAGCCTAAGTGAATAGATCCAGGATCCTGTACATGCTTGGCAGGTGTTCTACCTCTGAGCTCTACCCCTTATTCCTTTTTTGGACCCTAACGAGCAGGAAGGATGCTCTCATTGCTTCTCCATCTTTTCCATAGGCTGTTTCTGAAATGGAATCCTCCACCTGTGAATGAAATCTCCTATGCCCATTTAAATCTAATACATCTCACAGTAAAACCATGTGGGATGGGAACTGGGGTCTCTCCATGTCCCGCTATATCCTATAGCAGAAGTCTGGGTTTCATGAACTCTTAGGGCCCATTGCTTATGTCAACAGGCTTCAGTTGTTTTGGCATTTCTTGATTCCTATCTTGGTGAAAGGCTCCTTTCTTGTCCTGCACAATTCCTCATACAGTGTCTCATCTATAAAGGTGGTTGCTAAATGTGTCTCGATGACTATAATGACTGTCATACCAATTCTCTCCCACGGAGGTCCTGAATGCAAAGAAACTGGTATTGTGTTCAACAGGAAGAGGTTTCTTCTCTGTATTTCACTCGTGTGGACTCCCTGCCCAGACAGGAAGAGAGAAAGGAGGAGCTAGGGAGATGGCTCAGTGGATAAAGGGCTTGCACAGATTCCCAGGATCAGTGAAAGAGCCAAGTGTGGCATTGCACCTGTAACCCCAGTGTCGAGTTAGAAAAGGGAATTACCAGAGCTGGTGGGCCACCCATGGTAGCCAGTCTGTGGGCAATGTGACTGACACTGTCTTTAAAAAAAAAAGGGGAGAGAGGGTGATAGAGGAGGACAGGATAGGCTTCTGCCCTCCACTTTACACATGCTCACACACACACAGTCACACACACATTTCACTCACACACATACACACACACTCACACATATAAACACTCACACACATACACACACAGTCACACACACAATTCACTCACACACACAAACTCACACTCACACATATACACACTCACACACTCACATGCAACACACTCACACACATACACACACAGTCACACACACAATGCACTCACACACATACACACACATTCACATGCAACACACACACATGCAACACAGTCACACACACAGTCATACACACAATGCACTCACACACATACACACACTCACATTCACATGCAACACACAAACACTCACACACTCACACACATACACACATAGTCACACACACAATGCACTCACACACATACACACTCACATTCATATGCAACACACACACATGCAACACACTCACACACACTTACATACACACACTGGCAGACACACACACTGACACACATAGACACACACACACACAGAGGTGGGCAGTCACTATTTCTATCCATCTCCTTCATCTGGTGTCTTCTCTGAGTCTCAGGCTGGAGGAAGTGGGTGCACACAGAACAAGGGGTGCTGTGAGGCCCCATCCTTCACTCATTGCCCCCAAAGTTCCAAAATTTCTTGAAAACATCATTTTGCTTTTCATCCCAAATTTTTGAGTAAGTGAAGCTTGAAGATTGGATTCCCTATTTATTTTAAAATGTAATTTATCTCCTTCCCACACAGCCCAGATGTTCCCCCAGGCTTCTTACGTGATATCCTTTCAACACCAGTTAGAATGGAGGAAATCGCGGCCACCAGAGACGCCATCCTAACATCTTGCTCCTTAAAAAGTTCTTAGGAGACAGCTTCTCCCACTCCTCATCCCGAACTTCTCTGCTCCCTCTACCCACTGCAGGCCTTGCACATGAACTGGAGAAATTATAAGGCTGCTAATTCAGCAGCTCTCTGTTAGTCTACATGTGTCGGCACATCACAGGGTGGAAGAAGAGCTGAAGCAAAAATAAAATTAAAATAAATGGCATTTAGAGACTTGGAGCAGACTAATGTAGATGTGATTTTAAAAGAGTGGGTTGACTTTTTTCCCCATTAATTTCTTAGTTGAGGTTTGGGGATTTTTTTTTTAATGGTAAAGCAAAATGGTATAAATTTTTCTTAATTTCTTACTTCCAATTGCTTTAGAGAGTAATGGTGGCTCACATCTATTTTCTTTGTGTAGAACAAACACAATTAACAGTCAATTAATGAAAGGACACTTGGGCTGCTGGTTGAGTTTACTCAGTCCATCTAGCTTCCCACTGCTGAGAGAGGAAAAGGCAGATGTTAAACACCGCTGGAAAAAAAAAAAAAAGAGGCGCCCTGGTCCTTGAACCACCTCTAGGAGATATGGCATTACATTTCTCTGGGTTTCCTAGGAAACCAGATCGGTGTAAAATGTATTCTTTGTCTTCTGCTCTTTGCAAAAATTGTTTGAGCCATCATATCTCATAAAAGGTTGCTTCACAGGCAATTTGAACAGCATTAAGAAACGCTTAATCTGCAGTTTGCTTCAGTGAAGGCGATGTACCTTTATGGCGGTTGGGTGTTTCAGATTGTATTTGCTGGAAACGGATAAGATTATGCTGTTATTGCTGAAGCGGCTGTGAAATCAAATCTTGTTGTCTTTTCCCCTTCTAAATTACAAGACTACTCACCCCCCACCCCCCACCGCCAATACATCCAGGTTGCTTTTAAAATAATCTCCTAAGGTAGCTTTAGGAGATCTTATCATTGCTCCGCAGAGCATTAAAAGGCTCTTCATCTCGGGCCCCACTCCCCTCTTTTATTCCCGGCTAAGATCTGTAAGCACATATTTAGTCCCCACAAATGATGTGTCTGTGTGGCTGTGGCGCTGCTGCTCCGGTCGGAATGCCCCCAGACACCGGCTATGCCGCCGTGTGTCAACTCTGAATCATGCCCCATTCCCTGTACATGTTCTCTTGTCATTGTGAGTGACTTTGGACCCCAATGGGCCCTGGAGAGGGGATGTGGTGAGGGTCAGGTGAGAGGGGATTGGAGAGTTTTGTTATTTTGTTTGAAGCCCTTGGAATTTCGACTACTAACTTTATCTCCGACGCTAAAGCCCTTTGAAAAACAGGATGCACGTCTCAGCAGGACTGGCGTGGGTGTGCACATATGGACTAGCTGCAGGATTGCCTGCACGTTGCCACCATGTATTGTGGGAAGAGAGTTGCTGACTCCCATCCCTCATGTTGCTAATCACTGGTTCCTACAGTGCGGGCTGCCGCTTGGTTTCTGCTAGTCACCTTTGATCATGTTTAAAAGGGTCCCCATCCCACCTAATGAGACATGGTGACTGAAAGCCTCGGCTACAGGTCACCTAAACGCACACTCCAGATCTACTAATTACTGGCTTGGTGTCTGTGAGGAAATCCTTTAAGTTTCCATACTAGACTTGCTTTATGTTTTAAATAGAAACAGCGAAGACTGCCTACCTGATGTGATTCTTGGGAGGATCAAATGGCCTGCCACAAGAAACCATCTAGGCTTGTGACAGTGCAGTGAGTGTGCAATCTATGCCTCAGTGACCATTGTGTCTACAGCAGCCACTAGCAGTCATTTTGCCTCTGTGGAGCACAGAGACTCAGCTCCTACTGTCTGCTAACGAGCTCTTCGTTTAGCAAATGATTACTGTACACCAACAATTTTCTAGGCTCGGTGTAGACTGTGGGCTTGTAAAAGAGAGAAATACAAAATTATCGTTCTTAATATGCTTGTAGCACAAGGGTGAGCAAAGCTTTGTGATGGGCCTTAGAACGTTCTAGACTCTCAGGTGGTGCTCTGAGAGTCAGGAGTACAGCCACAGCCAGGGAGTTCAGGGGAGGCTTGCCGGGGAGAGGGGCCTGCCTGTGCAGCTTCTGCCCTTGTTGGCTACTGTATCTTCACACAGTAAGAATCATATGACCTTATATGTACAAAAGGTGAAGATAGGTGACTTCTAACAGTATCCATTCTCCCTGTTTTCATTCAAAATGTTTTTTAGAAAATTAAATGATAAATAAGAAACTTAAATCCAGTGTATGATTATTTGATGCATTGTTTGATATATATGCATATATAGTAGTGATCAGATTAATTGGCATATCTGTAATGCCTAGGGTGTCCATTAGATCCCCACAACTTGTTCATTTTAGAACTAAAAGTTTATACCCTTTGACCAACATCTGTCCATTTCCCCTCTATCTTAGTTCCTAACAACTATCATTCTGAGCCCCATTTCTGTGAATTCAACTTTGTGTATATTCCATACAATAGTAAGACTATGTAGTCACTCTTTGCTGATTTATTTAGCACAATGTACTTTGAATTTATCCATGTTGCTATAAAAATAGTAGTCTTCTGTAAGGGTATACACTGCACTTTCTTTTCTCTCTTTTTTTTTAAAAAAGATTTATTTATGTATTATGTACACAGTATTCTGCTTGCATATACACCTGCAGGCCAGAAGAGGGCACCAGATCGCATTATGGATGGTTGTGAGATACCATGTGGTTGCTGGGAATTGAACTTGGGACCTCTGAAAGAGCAGCCAGAGCTCATAATTGCTGAGTCATCTCTCCAGTCCCCACTGCACTTTCTTTTATCTTTTTATTCTTTGATAAGTGATTAAGCCAGTTGCATAGATTGGCTTTTGTGGAAAACAGAATAATAAACAAGGTGTGATGTGACTTCTCACTCTGGTTTTTTTTTTTCTAAATATTTATTTATTTATTATGTATACAATATTCTGTCTGTGTGTATGCCTGCAGGCCAGAAGAGGGCACCAGACCCCATCACAGATGGCTGCGAGCCACCATGTGGTTGCTGGGAATTGAACTCAGGACCTTTGGAAGAGCAGGCAATGCTCTTAACCACTGAGCCATCTCTCCAGCCCCTCACTCTGGTTTTGAGTTTCACTTCTTGGTGCTTATGGAAGCGTTTGGACATCTGCTGGATACCTGTATGTCTTGTATGTCTTCTTTGGGAGGCCTATTAAAGTCCTTTGCCTGTTTTTAACCAGCTTATTTGCTTTTCTCCACTAAGCTTTGTGAATTCCTTGTGTATTTTGGATTTTAATGCCCCTACTACCTATATGATTTGCAAACATTATTTTATCCTCCATCCATAAGTTGACTTTGCCTTGTGTTGTTTGGTTCCCTTGCTGTATAGAATCTTCTTAGTTGATGCTGTCTCACTCATATATTTGCTTTTGTTGCCCAGGTTCTATGAAAAAAAAATCATTGCTAACACTAATGTCAAGGAGCTGTTTTCCCTGTTTTCTTCTAGCTTTGCAGTTTCTGAAACTACATCAAAATTTTTCATTGCCAATTTTTTTTAAATGATACATACCATTGGATTTTAGCACGTCTGTGCTATTTAGTTTTACCTGTCAACTTGATATAACCTAGACTCATCGGAAGGAGAGTCTTCAAGAGGAATTATCCAGAGCCACTTGATTTGTGTGTGTGTCTGTGAGGGATTGTCTTTATTACTAATTGAGGTGGGAAGACCCACTCCCGTAATGGGTGGCACCATTTCGTACGAAGCAAGAAAGGCTGCTTATATTACCTCTTTGCACTTGTTTGAATTCTTGTTTTGACCTCACTGATATCATGAACTAGAATGATATCTAAACTAGAATGGTAAGCTAAATAAGCCCCTTTCTCTCCTAAGATGCTTTTTGTCTTTTATCATAGCAATAGAAGTGAGATGAGAACAACCTGAAATCTGCATTTCTGTGTCTCCTTTGATGTTCAATGTAGATACACTGGGATACACCCTCTAATGGTTTGAATAAGAATGCCTCCCTTCCCCCATACACTCATATATTTGAATATTTAGTTACCAGGGAGTGGCACAACTTAGAACTGGAAGGTATGGTCTTCTTAGGGTGGGTGTGGTCTTGTTTGAGAAAGTATATCACTAGAGGTAGGCTTTAAGGTTTCAAGAGTGTAAGCCAGGCCTAGTGACTCTCTTTTGCTACCTGCAGAGATGGATGTAAAACTCTCAGGTACTTCTCCATGCTCTTCGACATGATGAAAATAAACTAAACCTTTGAAATAGCAAACAAGCCACAATTACACACTTTCCTTTATAAGGGTGTCTTGTCATGGTATCTCTTCATTGCGATAGGACACTGACTAAGACAGAAAAGTTGGTACCAGGGAGCAGGGTATAGTTGCAGCAGGCCTGCCCATGTTGCTTGTTGGCAGAATGTGGGCTTTGAGACATTGGATTAGAAAATCAGTTGAGGGCTTTGCTCAACTTAATAGGTGAATGAAAGACAGGGGTGATGAGAGCAATGTAGACAGGCTGGCTCAGGGGTTTCAGAGGAGAAGAATCTTAGTAAGTGGCCTAGAGATCATTCTTAGGCTATTTTGGCAAAAAAAAAAATGTGGCTGCTTTCTACCCTCATCCAAAATATCTGCCTGTGGCTAAATTGAGGAGTTTTGGATGAATGCCTTTAGCAGAGGAGATTTTAAGACTCTGTCATATGGTTATTNCAAAATATCTGCCTGTGGCTAAATTGAGGAGTTTTGGATGAATGCCTTTAGCAGAGGAGATTTTAAGACTCTGTCATATGGTTATTAGTGGCTACTTTTACACTGATCTATTTGAAAAGGAGCAAGCTGAGCAAGGAAAATTACAAAATGTACAGTTTGAAGAGAAAAGGAACACCAGGAAGTGAAAGAGAGCTAAGTGCTCAAGGAAAAAATTTGAAGAAAAGCCGGCTGCTCGGTGGGAGAAAGGGAGTGGTGACCTCAGGGCAAGACCTTGATCAGCTGAGCTTCCGGCTGGCGACTTGAAGAAAAGCTTCAGCAATGAAGGAAACCCTCAGCACAGAAAGCTGGGGAAATGTACTTGAATGAACATGAACGGCACCAAGTTCCAGCCCAAGAAAGCAAAAGAAGGTGGCAGCTTTAGCCACCTGGTTCTGGCATTAGAGTTACCTCTGCAGCTAAGGAAGGCAGCTAAGGACAGGCGCGTTGTCTGAGGTGTCCCTGCATACAGGCCCAGAGAGGCTGCAGTGTGACACTGTGACGGTAAAGCCTTGCTTGTGTTGGAGACCTCAAGATGTTAGAGATGCCACAGGTGTCAAGGAGAGCTGCTATCAGGGGGTGGAAAGAGCCCAAGAGAGAAGTGTGTCAACAAAGCTGAACAGATTTGGAGATCTGAAGAGTACTACAACATCAGACATGGAGATGCAGGGTTTGGAGTTTGCCCAGCTGGTTTTCAGTCTTTCTTTGGTCCAGTATTTCCTCACTATGTTCCCTTTTCTCCATTTTGGAATGGTAATGTATGTTCTGTGCCACTGCATGTAAGAAGAATGTGATCTGGTTTTCTATTTTGATTTTACAGGGATTACACTTAGGGCGGCCTTGAGTCTCAGAGACTTTGAACTTTGGACTTCTAAACAGTGTTGAGACTGAGATAGACAATGGGACTTTTGAAGTTGGACTGAACGCATTTTGAATTATGATTTAGCTACAAACCTATGTACAGTTTGAGGAGAAAAGGAGCACCAGGAAGTGAAAGACAGCTAAGTGTTCAAGGAGAAGAAAAGTCAGGGGGTCAGGGGGTAGAATGTAGTGGATTGAATAAGAATGGCCTCATAGACTCAGGTGTTTGAATGCTTAGTCGTCAGGGAGTGACACTACTTAGAAGGATTAGGAGGCATGGCCTTGTTGGAGAAAGTGTGTCACTGGGGGTGGGCTTTGAGGTTTCAAAAGCCCAAGGTACACCATAGCTAATACACACCCCTTCCTGTGGGACGTGAACAAAAGCGCTCCATGCCATCCATGTGGTCAGTCTTTGCAAAGGCTGAGAATTTGTCAGAACTTTATTGAAATTGTCAGAAATTTTATGAAATTGTCGGAACGTAGAAGAACTTGAGTGTGGATATGGGAGCCACGTGTTGACTGAAAGGCTGTCCCACTGACCTTGGACCATATGCTATAGAGCTATTACAGGAGAGTGAAATAAATTTCTATCTAGTTTTTTCGCTAACCTCCGTGTTCTGGAATTACTTTCATCAGAAGTTAGCATTCTTTAGTATAACATGGTCTCATTCAATGAGATCATAATTTGGGTCACCTGCCTCTCTCCCCCACATCTGCTACAAAGACGCAGTGCATAATTGAGCAAACACTCATGTCTGCATTTATTCTTCTCTAAAGTGCAAGTATTGAATTAGGCCTTTCAATATTATGACAGAATAAATGACTAGTAGTTTTGGTTTAATGCTTTAGAGTTTTTCTCATGCAAGGAAAGTCATGAACTCCTGGGATATGAGAGAGATAGACAGATTTGGGATGCAGTGGGTAATTCTTCGTCCAGCCCATTTTGCACTTTAGGCCTGTGGCAGAGAAACACTGAAGATGCCTTTGAGATATACAGCTGTGAACAAAGTCAGTTTAAAGTGCTAGCCACCAAAACGGATCGGCATCCAAGGTTACCAGGCATCCTGACCTGGGGCATCGAGTGTAAGAGTTCTGGCCCAGAGGCAGTGAGAGAGAATTTACAGATGGTTCCCTAGAGGGACTTCAGGCCCCATTCTCAAGGCCTGATCATCCTACTCAGAGGCTGCAGTTTATCTAACCCAGTACAGTGGAGCCCTGGGCAGCAGAGGAGGCAGGTTTGTCTAGACTACCCATTTGGGAATGGACTAGGAGAGCTGCGTGGCAGGATTTCCTGTCCCCAGGCCACCATGTAGACATCACATGGCCAGAATGCCACAACAGAGAAAAAGAAACAGAACTCTTTAGCTGTTTAGGCAGGGTAGCATGGTTGATTAGCCAGGCAGCACTAGTTGCTTTTGCTTTTAGATAAGAAATAGCCGGAGTGAGGGGACAGAGAGAGATTTTCATTATCAGCAAGATGGGAACTCAAAGTCATTTAATTTGATGGTGTAGAGGGCTGGGATTCTTCTTTGTTAGCCACACTGGAAAGGGGATATAGAGTAAGTCTTGAGTTTCAAGTACTCTTTGCCTGGTTTCACTTCTGCACTCCTAGAGGGTGGACAGGGACGCATCATCAAATCTATTTTTCAGATTCGGAAAAGAACAGGCCAGAATTTTAAACTACTGTTCCCAAAGGTGACCCACAGAGAACAGGGCCAGCTCTCTTCTCAGCTGCCTTGCCCTGTGAAAGGAAAGTGCCAAGCTACTAAATTAAGAATGATTGCTCTTAAGAGCCTCTGAGGGTGGGGCTCGGAGCATTTCTTTCCCACAGTATCCCCTACCTACCCTCCCACCCCAACAGCGCGCACACACACACACACACACACTCCTCTGTGTCCCTGAGCCTAAATCTATCTGTTGCCCTGGCCAGGTAACGAGAGAGAGAGAGGATTGTTTTGGGGTAACTCTTTCCCGAGGACAAGATGATCCCTTTGGCTTCTTGATCAGAAAGCCCAACAGATTGAGTGACAAGAAAAAGTTTTTGATCTTGCTATTATAGTCACTTAATTAAAATGAGATGCAGATGCTCTGGCACCTAGTAATTTTCACCTCACTTACTTTGGCTGCAATTACAGCCCTTCCCTACTGGCTTACACTGTTTAAATTACACAGTCAGAGGAAATATGACTATATACCTGTTTCTATTCCTACATATACGTCTAACACATTATCTTTTTTCCCGAAGCAAGAAATGTGATCACAGGCTTTCTCTTCATCCTGGAAACAGAGGAGAATAAATCTTTGGTTCTTAAGTAAAATTAAACACCAATAAGAATTCAAATCAGCTGACACCTACACCAACCTTTAATAGACATTTTGTCACACACACACACACACACACACACATGCACGCACACACACACGCACACACAATCTGGTCTCCAGGAAAGGAGGAGGCAATGCATTTAGCAGTGGCAATCTACACTCTGAAATATATAACCTCCTTTTCAAAGTTAACTGGCTATTGACTCTGACCCTTTGGATCAGGGAAAGTTAATTGCTTCCAAAGTTGTTACCCTTAATGAGTGCATAATTAAGTAAATAGCGCTGCAGTGCAGGTGGGATTCCATACACGGTTTACGCCCAAGTTACCGTAGTTGATCACAATCAAGGCTCCTTATTTACCGCAAAGCACATTTTGTGGATAGGGAAAAGCCTACAAAGATTGAAAACAGGCATTTAATTGTCCAACAAGCAAGCAAACAAAAGACCGAGCAATTAGAATAAAGGAGACAGTGGGATCCGAGAATGTCCACTTTTTTGTCCCCTGTCATCTGCCCATGGCTGGAGGAGCTGAGCTTCTTTAGAGTACAGTGGAGAGGTCCAGCCTGGTGACTGTCCAGCCACACCGCCTGGAGACAATGGCGAGGAAAGTCCATTCTATCCCATTGCAGCGTGTCACTTTAGCTTTTCTCCTCGAGGAGGTCTAGTCTGTGGCTGTTAGAGAACAGGACTTGGGACATAGACAATGATGACGATGGGAATGTCAGGCAGAGGACAGATGCTGTCCTCTGGGTCTTGAAATATTGTTCTAGGCATGTAAGCAAATTAATGGTTCACATCATCCTGTGGGCCAGAGAGTCAACAATGGACATTCCTTCCACACTTTCCTCTTCCTAACCACCTCTGTCCTTTGTAGGGAGAAATCTGCGCAGACTCTCCAAGCTGCCAGGTGTAGGTAGAATGGTTCTCTTTTGTTTTTGTCTCCTTCTCATGAAGCCTGGGCTTTTATAAGTTGCTGAACCTTCTTTTGTGACCTGTGTGGCAGGGATAGGAGGGAGACCATCACCATGTGCTAGGGTCCACCCTTAAAAGGACAGCCATTGGGCTTGGCTCTGGCTCCTTCTTTCCCTCCTTTGTTGAGAGTTCATAGTAACACGACTGGCCCCAGGACTCCGCAGGCGCGGGAAGGAAGAGTTGTGCTTTTTAATTATGGAAAAATATTAGAGCACAATGGCCCTAAAATAGAACGTGTGCGCTGAGCCCTTATTTGGGGGACTTGATTGTTGCGATCATCCCTCTTGGGAAAAGCTGCAGGAGTCTCTTCCCTTCCAGTGAAGCTGGGTAATTGTGTAACCTGAGGTGTCCCTGAGAGAGCTGCAGGGATAATGTCAACACACAGGTTTGTGAAGCACGACAGCACTTCCATGCGAAGTGCTGCCCTAAGAGGTCCGGTCCCTCCTTGAATTCCGACTTTCCATGTGCCTACTCTCCATCACACCAGACTAGGATGAAGATCAAGGGATACAGCGGACAAAATGATGCTTGCAAATTGTGATATTCAAAAAATGAATAATATTATTACTGAAAATTATATTCTCAGTAATTGGAGAGGAAGACTTTCTCTGGATGATGGGACCATTCCACATTTATTTATTTAAAAAAAGGTAGTCCTACTATTAAAAGTCATACTTTTCCCCTGACAGGACACTAGCTATGCAAACATTCAGGGTACACCTCACAGAGTAGGCACATTTTGTTGAGAGCAGCCCACTTTCTCGCCTTTCTTACACATGCTTGGGAAGTTGTCACCCAAGAAGTGATCTGCTCCTGGTGAGTGTCATCATTGTCCTCATCAGAAGAAACCTAGGAGCTCTGGCCCAAGTGCCCTTGCAGTTGCTTTCCTGGTATCTAATTTGTGCTCAAGGTCAACATCATGTTTTTATTGCTGTTGTTGGAAACCACCAATGAAAACTGTTTCTGAGTTCATGGTTACCTACTTTTCCCTTTCATTGTCTCCCCGTACTTGGACCATTATTACAGTGGGCTGGGTTAGCAGGATGAAGGACTTGCCTTGGGGACGATGCTAATGAATCTCTGGAGAGTCCTTCTGAATGTCATTAGGAAGAAGGAAAACTCTGTTAGCCACCCCAGCCAGTGTCACTGGCTGTAAGAGACCTGCATACAGCTCCCCAGCAACCTCCTCGGTTCACACTTCTGAATTTGTCATTTACCCCAACTCTCCCCAAAAGTGCTTACGCTGATCCCAGGTTTACCAAGAAAAGAGCAGTGCCTCTGAAATGATTGCTTTCCGAAGACATCGTTTCCATAGTTCAGACCTCTGTGACAGTGTGGGTTCAAGAAAAAAGTCACAGCATAGATTGTGTGTGTGTGTGTGTGTGTGTGTGTGTGTGTGTGTGCGCGTGCGCGCGCAAGCATGAATGCTTTCTGAGGGGTTGGGAAACCCCGTGCAAATCAGCTGCCTCCCTTGATTTGCTCAAATTTCATTTCCATTACTACCAGGACATCTGCACACTTTTCTGCCCAGCCACATTTAATGCACATCAATTCAGCCCTAACCCTCCACTGAGGTCAAGCTCCCCCATCTCAGGGGATATACGATACTCTAAATGGAATATTGAAGATTCCCATCTGTCTGGTAGTCCCGATCAATACATGTGAGCCCTTCCACCCCGCTTCTGTGGGAGCGCCACGTCACCACCTGGTTTTAAGACAAGCGTGAGATGAGGTTTCTCAGGGTTACTGGTCCAAACGCCCAGCTGTCACAGGGCTGAGCCAGGGAGAGGATTATGCTCTTAATCACATTACTTCATTTCTATGGGCTTCTTTTAAAGTCCTCCTGTCCCCTTCCCTCCAGCCAAATGGACCAGTGTCTGAAACCAGAGCTGCCTCTCTGACACTTTCACTTGCTCAGTGCCTCTGCTTTGAAAGAGCCTTTGTTCAGACAGCAGAACCCAGGCTCTGAGGTCCTGGGGCATCATGGTTGGCTTCTGCAAAACTGCAAGGCTGAGTTTACCTGACACGGAACTTAAGAAGTAAGGGTCCAAGGTGTCCACTCTGGACCCATGAAACACACAGCCTGGCATCTGTCTGAGGACAGTCACTCCTTAGGCACAACAGTTTAAAGACACCCTGCAGAAAGCTCCAGGCTTGTTAACAAGCACCCAAGCAAGCAAACACAGTAATTAAAAATCTGAGTTGTCTGAGATATTCTTTTCCCATCTAAGTGGGGGCATCCCTGGGGCTCCAGCTAAAATACTTGCTACACCTGTTCAGCCTCTGTTGCCTCCTCACAAGACCAGTGCAGGCTGATGGCAGCAGACGGCACCAGATAAATACAAGGTTGCCCTGGAAGGACAGCTTACCTCACACCTCGAGCTCCTGCCCACCCCTTGCCTTGGCAGAGATTTTCCCAGTAGGCTTAACTAGGAAAGTGTGGAGCCTGTGAAGATGGACTGAGGTTGCCATGCCACGGAGGGAGGGCACCAGGTCTTTCCATCAAATGTTGCCCCCAGGATCTGGGTGAGTGGCGGGAAAAGGCGATGGACATGTGTTCTGCTCAGCTGTTTTCTGTCAGCTTTGGGATCACAAGCAAATCCTCCCTTTAGTTCCATCTTCCCCCATCATTATTTTTGTTAAATGGACCAGCTGTGGACAATGCTCTCAGTCCCATGAGAGGACACTTGGGGACAACTGGGCAGGACAAACTTGCCAATCATGTAAGAAGGAAGCTTTTGTCTGGCCGTGGAGGGACACTGTTAAAGTGGCTTTCTGCTTTGGAGACATGGTACTGGATGTGGGATTTCCACTTAAGTTGCCCCATCAATGGGGCCTATCACTTGGTACATTTCCAGCTGCCCGCACCCATGCCCCGAGACCAGCTATTTTCCGTATTACTGCCAGGTGGCTTCTTAAGAGCATGGATACACGTGGTGCTGCACATTCTCCAGCAGGGGAGGGCTCTGGTGCTCAGCAGCTAAAATCCCAGCACATAGGAGTCAGGTCTTCCAGTCCATCCTCAGCCTTGTCCTCACAGGTTCTTACTGGCCCTGCTCAAGGCAAACCAAACTTTTCCTTTCCCCAACACAACACAAGCTGCCCTTGCATAAGCTAGCCACTTGCTGGGCTAGATGGCCAGAGAAGACTTCCTTTAAGGATCAGTTCAGGGTTGGCCATGTGACCTGGGGAACTTGCTCAGTACATGGTCCTTACCTTCGAAGGGTAATTTTAAAAGCTATGCTAATCTCTCTGTGCAAATGTGTAGACAAAAACAGTCAACTCTGTACCCAACATGCTGACACTACGGATGTACTTCAAGAAACAACACTTGTGAAGATGGCCGATTACATGATATGCTTATTCTGATACTCATTCACTAGATGCAAGAACTATACAAATGTACACTTAAAAAAATCAAACGGTTAGAAGTAATTTACGGAAAGAAATCTGGGCCAGACGAAGACATTGCTCTGGATGTGAACTGAGGCCCACAGCAGCTTCTCCCACTCAAGCTGGCTTTGGACATATTTTTACGACTAAAGGTCTCAAATAAAATACCACAGCCAAAGTTTTATTTAAGTAATCATTTAAAAAAAGTCCCCAGAGGAGAAAACCTGACATAGGCATTTCATAACACTGTCCTGGGGGTGGGGGTGGGGGAGCAAGTCACATCCCAACTGACTTCTGCCATCTTCCCAGTTACAAGAAAGAAATGCTAACAGGGAGCAAACTCCAGCGCCCTCCACCTTATCCATATGTAAGCAGGCTGAAGTCACATCTGTGCAAGGATCTATTTTTAGTGGACCCTCCATACTAAAATCCTAGCCTTGATCTCTAACTATCAAGTCTACCGTAAATGTTTGATGATGAACCAACCCATAAAAAGAAAGCGCATGAAATGAGCAGAGGGAGTCAGCGCGTGTTTTGCCTTTTAATTACAGAGGCTTCTGCTAAACTCCTGCTCCAGGCTGGGTGCAGGCAGAGAAAACACATCAATAAGTTGGGTGGAGGGAGAAGGGTGAGGATACTGCAAAACAAATATGCCTAACTACATGGTTGTTTACACTGTAGACACCAGGTAGAGCTGGAAGAGAATCGTATCCTAAAAGGGCAGGGGGCAGGAGAGTGGCTAAAAGAATGAAAATTGAAGACATAAACAGAAGCATTCAGGACACAAAAGATAACGTAGAACAGTTTGGTTTTATTACTCATGAGTAATAAAGAGCCCCTTGCTTTTTCTTTCTTCTCCCCTTTTTCATTCTTTTCTTCTTTTTTTTTTTCACAACATACATTAAACTGTGGATCAGATGTTAGGGTGTGTGGAGACGGAAGGAAAACTGGTGACATCACAATAGTTTGTACAACTGTCTAACCAATGTAAGTCCGAGTTTGTTGCATCTACTGTGTCTAGCCAGGGTGGAAAGCAAAGGCACGTTCAGGTTTATGGTGAGCCCCAGCACAAGGTGAGGGCAGAAAAGGAGAGGGACACTTACGCTGAAGACCAACTCAAGACATGTGGTACTGCAGGGTGGACACCGGAAATGATGGGTTGTGGGATGCAGGGATGTGGGTTTTGACGCAGGTCTCCTTAACACAGCTGAGGCAATGATGCCCATTACCATTACCAAATACTCTTGGGAATCAGACACCAGTGACAAGGTCACAGGGTGACTGATACCCATCACCTTTTTGATGTTTGTATTTGCAGAGAAAAGGCAAGGGAGAAGACAGTAACTGTTTCTAGAAAGTCTTCGTGCTTTCAGGGCACAATGGTTATAGGTCAGGAACAATGACTACTAAATGGCAAAATAAAGCCCACTGACGTCTTCTGTACCCGAACAACAGCCTCACTGATCTGCAAAGGGATTCTTGGGACAAAGGCCTGTGCACCTGTCCTCAGCTGTACGCTCCTGGCGACTGCTCTGATTGCAGATACAACATAGTAACTAACCAATTCAAATTGGTCGTTGTCAATCTTTTTTTCTGAAAGTTTATTATTTTATTTTTAAGACACACTAAATCCAGACCAAACTGGACAAAGAAAGAGACGAAGAGACCACCGAATGAACTGTTTATATGAAAACAATGCTCATGGTTTACAGTGTGCGGACAATTCTTTTGTTTGTAATGGAGTAAACAAAGGTTCCTTCTGTGTGCTTTAGCAAAAGAAAAACAAGGGGGAAAAAAACCACACACACTACCCGCTCCCAACCCTCTACAAACAACAAACAGGTAAAGGAATTTAAAACAAAACAGAACGAAACAAAAGAACCTTTGCCCCAGTGAAAGGATGTTGCAGCATCCATTGTGGTTTGCCTTGTATTTGGGAGTACCCATTAATTGCAGCAGGGACCAGCCTGCCCCATCTATTTCCTTGTGTTCTCTGTGCACTGCACGGGTGTGCTGAAGGCACAGCTTGGAGACTCCTCCCATTTGCCTCCCCAACCACCTCAGCAAGTTCTTCAGTCAGTAGACACGGCAGAAATGATGGCTGGGAGGGACTTCAGTCCCTTCTCTGCTGGCTCAGGAGGATGTCACCATTTTTGAAATGATCTGGGAATATAAGGGGAGCAGAGTGCTCTGGGAAAGAGATTTGCCACCCACAGCACTGGGGGTCCATGCCTTCAGCACAGCCAAGGGTGGTTGGAGTTGGCACAACGGAAGGCATCGTGAACTGGAAGGTGTCACCCAGCCTTCGGCATTACAACCGTCACTATTGTATCCTTTTTCCATCTGCTTGATCCAGTCTTCCAGAGGGCTGAGTGAAGGGTGGGGCTTAAATAAATATCTGCATTTATTTCAAGTAGGAAAAAAAAGTTGATCATAACGACAGTTTACAAGTGTGTACAACTCAGGGTGTAAGGCACAAATTTACATGTGGAAAACAGGCTATTCACAGATGTAACCCACGAAACACCCGTGTGATCAAATCATTAATTTATGCAAGGTAGCAGCCAGCATATTAATTAGTTCACACAGTTTGTGGATTTTTGTTTGCTGTCTCACATGCAAGGTGAAATGAGATGGGGGCGGGGGCTTCACAAGCTGGTGCCATCCTGACAGTGGTAGCCTCAGACAAAGCCATGTTTTCGGCAATGGGGCATAGGTGCCATTCGAAACATTTCTGTCCTAGTTAGAAGGTAGGACCTGGAAGGATTTTTAAATCTTTTTTTTTTTCTTGGCCACAGATCCAACTGACAAATTAACTAGGAGATTTAAATAAATACTCCCCTCTCAGCACTGCCCTTTAGCTACTGACCCGATCCTCTAAACAAAGCTCAGAATTCCAGCTCCAACTTATTTACTCAGTGAATTTATTGTAAAAATAAAGAAACTCAATTATTCCAGTTAATGGATTTCACGTTAAATAGTTTAACTTTCCACGGGTTTCTGCAGAGCTGTTCATACGGTGGCATTTGGAAGAGTCTTTTCCTTAAGGAAAAAGAAACGGGCGAACAATAAATAAGAGTTACTTGCGTTAACGGTCACGTTATTCATTAAAAGCGAAGAGGAGCAGAAATCTATGACATCGTTGCCCAACATGGCATTTACCTGCTATAACAAAGTTGTAACACTGGTGGGCATTTCACAGTATCTGCGCATAGTAAACTTCTGCCATTGTTAAAGTCTGAGTTAGAATTATCAATGAATTCTTTAATTTTTTTGTTTTTGTTTTTTTTAAATTTTCTAGGTTTTTTTATTTTTTATTTTTTGAAAAATGTGTTTGTGTTTTAAAGTTTCGAACGCTTTACCCAGTTTGGTAACGTCCCGTGAGGCCAGGGACAAAATGTGGTTGTGGTTCACCCCTGCGTGTGTGTGTATGTGTGTGTGTCTGTGGTGCACGCATGTGAGTGTGGGATGTACATGTGTGTTCACGTGATGATGGGGTGCGGATGTGCTTTTGGCTCATGTTCTTGACGATACTGAAGTCTCTTGTGAGTCCGACCTGCTGTACGATGTGGGGGAGTGTGAAGAGATAATGGAGGTGGCTGTTGCTAACCCTTCACCAAACCACATGGCCTGATTTTCAAGAGGGTCCCTGCGTCCCAGGGAGGAGGACCCAGCGTCTTCAACTCCTCCAGGGCCATCTTGGTCGGGTGGATACTAGAGGCAGTGGAGACCTTGCTGAGCTGGATGGCTGCCTCCACCTCGTCTGATGCTTCGACTCCTGGCCCCCAACCCCAGGGATTATGTACACGCATCATTGGGCTTCATGGATGTGGAAAGGGGAGCAAAGGAGGGTTTGGGGGGTACGTCTGGCTTTAGCGAGGGGGTGCGCTTCAGCCCCGACCTCGTCAGTGAGTTGTAGGCATTGAGGCTGGGCTGCCTCGAAACAGTCACCGCCTGGCCAGGGGGCTGGGAGCTGTGCACCTGGATGGAGTCTACCCGCTGAGGGGCGGGAGGCGGGTTGTCTCCCCGGCCAAAGCTCTGGTTCCTGGAGAGGTGGGAGGAATTGGAGGAGTTAGTATTGTTTCTTTTGAGAGTGGTGGACTGGTGGCTTCTCGTGAGCGAGTTCGTGGGGTAGCTCCTCTTATACTCAAGCCCGTAGGAGGAGGAGTGGTGCATTTCCAGCCGCTTGCTTAGGCCGGTCTGTGACAGTGAGGCTCCCGGGGGACCCAAGGAGGCCTCGCGTTGTGGAACTTTGGGGGGCAGGCTGTCCAGGTTCTCCACAAGGTTCACCCCGTGGTTGGGACTCTTGCTGCTCAGATGCTCTTTGATGGTCTTATACTCCAGGGTGGCGGCCTGGTCCTCCAGAGCCATCTGAGCCACCACCTCGCTCATTTTGGGCTGATCCACATACTCATGCTGGTAGCCCTGCTGCGTGATGGGTAGGACCACCACGCTGGGGATGTGGCTTGGGGAGGCCCGAAGGGGTAGGTCCGTGGGAATCACAGGGGAGCCCATAGGGGGCATGTCCTTGGTGCAGGCATTGATGAGGTTCTGGTTCCTCTCCCACTCACGGCTGCCCCGGTTGGGCTTCCGCTTCTGCTGCAGCGTCGGGGTGGATTCTGGAGTGGGCAGGGCGGTGAGGTCTAGGTGGTGCTGATCAGCCTTGATCAGCATCTTGGCCGTGTTGCTAGGCGTGGCCAGCTTGCCGTTGTGCATGAGTGGCGTGAGGATGGCCTCGGGCTTTGGGTCTTTGGACTGGGTGTCCCCAAAGAGGCCACTGAGCTTGGTGACACTGCTCATAGATCCCCGACGCGAGTGGGTGAGCTCTTTCTCTTTGCGCTGCACAACTGCCACATCTTTGCGCCGGTGATCACACACACAATACACGGTGATGCCTGAGAAGACGGCCCCCATGACAAAAGCCAGAATGACTGCAATGGCCAAGAGGGTGACAGGAACGAGCTGGTCGTTGCTTTTGAGGTAACTTTCCCGAATCACTCCTGTAATAGACACCGCACATGGCATTAAGAAACAAATAAACAAAAAAAATCATACTGTGAGGCTTACTGGTGTTCGGCAACCATACTGTTAATTAATAACAAAAAATAAGTGACAACAGCACCTCTGCATAGCTTGTCTTCAGGGTACAGCTTGCCAAACATTAACTAATTAATCCTCCCTGCCCCCATACCACCCCAGCCAGCTCTGGGACGTATGTAAATTAATTTTATTTGCTGTCCTTTGGTGGCTTTCATTCTCTCTGGCACACGATTTTTCAACTTCTTTTAAGGACGACGGCAGGTTCAAAATTTATTTATCTGTCTTTTCCCTTTGATCTTTTGCACCTTCTATAGAATTAAAATAAATGAGCTACTCTGAGTCAGGAAGAAGTGGCGACTATTTTATGCATGTTAAATGAACAAATCACATAACAATCCCCGCTTCCCACTCAGGCTTTTCGGAGGAATGCCTGTGACAACAGGGGCTGTCTGGAGAAAGGCACGCTTGCTTCTGAAGCGACAAGAGGAGCGAGGGTTTATGTCACCACAGTGAAAAATAGCTCAAGCTCACAGGTTACAATATTTACATTTATTTTGCATCAAAAAGGAAAACCCCCACACTCAATTTCAGGTAAATATGCGGCAGAACTGAAAGAGTATTTAAATCAGGGGCCCGCTGCCTGCTTGTAGAGTGTCAGGTCCCATTATTACTCTTAGGGTTTTGCTGTCACCACGCGATTCTTCAGCAGAGCTGATCTTGTCAACTTCATTAAAATTCAGTGGCTACCCCCGTCTATTATCTTCTACTACATTAACCAAGAAGCCTCGTTTCTAGAAAAAAAAAAAGTTGCCTTTTCTATCCTGCTTAATCAGCCACCAAGCTGAGCGGTTCTAATCAAATGCAGAAACACTGAGGCTTTTAGTTTTTAATACCAAGTGTGAACAGACACCACAACCCTCAGATCCTAAGTGCTTGGTGCCAGTAGCTAAAAAAATAAAATCAAATCTCCAAGACTTCCATCCCTGCCTCTGGAGAGTGAAAGAAGACGAATACATTAGAGGCACCGCATGAAGAAATGTAAACATTGTTCCTATTATGGAAAGATGGCAAGACAGAAAATGTACCTTGTCTGGTCTCTGGAGACACATTTTTCACCTGCTAAATCAACTCTTTCTGGAATATGTTTAATGTATTTTGCTGGCAAATGTAAGTGGCATTGAATTAAAATGAAATGAAATAAAAATCTATCCATTCCCAAACTCATACCACTCATCCCTTAAACTTCTGCTGATTGTTGCTGTTATGTTTGAAATGTCACAGCCCAGACCTAGACGAGACACAGCTCTGTCAGGAGGGGGCTTCTACTGAAATATTTTGATTCCTAAAGTGATGGCTTAGAAACCCAGAGGACCTAGCTGGAAGAACAGGCTTCTCTCCCTAGCATCCTCCTCAATTGTGACATCACTGGGGCTTGCTGCTGGGGGTGGGGGGAGGCTGACTGTGCTGTGACAAAGGATTGTGACTCCCAGTGGGAGTAAACAGAAGGAGCAAACACATTTTAAGAGGCAAAATTTTATGATTAAATATATACCCATGGTGATAAGGGGTCGAGGTACCCCACGGAAAACAAGTGGAAGATGGGAAGCTATTGAAAATTTCCTAAGGTGGCACTTCTCAAACATTTCCAGACTTATCTTTAGGAGTTTTTTAAGGGGTAAAAACCAAACCGCCCCCCCCAAAAAAAGGAGGGAAACACACACACAAAACCAGCAAGGAAATGTGGTTCTAACTCACACATTATATGTGTGGTGCTCCACAGACAATGGGGTGTCTTGAATTCAAATGTTTTAATACCTACACCTGAAAGAAAATGTGAAAATTTCTCCCTAAAATTTGCATTTTCCTCTCGTTGTGTTAAAGTAGCAACCAATTTTCCTTCAATTTTGGCTGTATATGGAATTCTACTGCACACATTCTAGACTTCCTACACATAATTGCACAAACAAATGTGCACACCTGTGAAGAAAATGCCTTCCTTCTTTCTCATTGATGTGGTGAGCTCCACGGTTCTAACATGGTGAGACTCCCATCCATAGAAGGTAGTGGGTGGATGTTCCCACCACAGCAGGCTTTCCCAGAGTCCCTTTAGGTGCTCATATTTAGTGGGGATTATCTTCCCAAGAAATGTCTAATATTACAGGAAGCTGCCTACAATGGAATTCAGTGTTCTAGAACTTAAATAAATGGCTCTTTGTCTAGATTCTCAACCTTCCTAACGCTGCGACCCTTTAATACGGTTCTTCATGTTGTGGTGACCCCCCAACCATTGTTATTTCAGAACTGTAATTTTGCTACTGTTATGGATTGTAATGTAAATATGTCTTGGGTGACCCTTGTCATGACCTCAAAGGGGTCATAACCCACAGGTTGAGAACCACTGGTTTAGAAGGTACAAGAAGTAAAGCTGAGTGTTGAGAGCAGATATCAAAAGAACTCCCCCATTTAACATCTTCCCCCAAGCGACACAATCACCAGGTGCATGTGTTTTCTTCCATGACAGCAAGCTTGGTGATGAGTAAGAGGAATGCAAGGAAACTGCTCCCTTTGCCACGTAAGTCTAGATGGGCAAACTAGTGAGTTAGAAGGGTAGTCCCAGGAAATAATGGTCTTTGTTCTGAAGACTTGCAAACCAGAAAGCCATCTTCTAACCAGAGCATCCTAACTAGCCGTGTGTCATTAGGCACACACCTCTGCAACCACACATACCGTATACAAAGCACCACTGTGCCCGCCCCTCCTTCTGCGGGTTGCCCTTTTATAAGAAGAGGGTGGTCTCTCATTTTAAAATGAGTTCAACCCCTACCAGCCAGCCCCTTGCCTGTTGACATGACCTCCCCACCATACAAGGAGCGTGACTTCAGTACAATAAGGCTAGAATAAGGCATTTACTTCATTGGGAGTTCTGTGCAATTACCACATTTATCCACTGCTTCTTCTCCAGAATTTCAGCTCCTAATACTCTTCTGTGTTTAGTTGCCTGGCACTCATAGAAACCACTTACTCTTCACCAGCAAAGACTTTTTTAGCTGATGACATTTGAGTTCAGATTTCTGGTTATTAACAAGTCAGGTAGGATATGACGTCTCAGGAAAATGGTGTGACGATTTTCTTCGGTCTCATTTTGGCTGTGTAAACAGTACCAAAACCAAAACCAAACAAAAACATTTCTGTATCTCTTCATCTTTTAGGTGACTGAAGCCAGGGGTTGGGGTGGGACCCTTGCTCATCTGTTTAGACAAATTCAGAAACCCTAAGCTCCATGCCCAAAACAGACCAGATATGAAATAGAAAGTGAAGCTGGGAAAGGGGATTTTATTTTCAGAAATATCTTCCAAACTCAAAGATTTCTATGTACATCATGGAAATCAATAAAGGAGTATTCACGGCAATGATCAAATTAACTTTGCAATCTAGCCATGTTGAAAGGTCCAGAGGGGCTGATTCAAGCAGCACTATGTAAGACTTCAAAGGGTCTGGATCATGGGTCCTCACCCATGACATGACTGATGACATTTTGGAGAGTGACTTAACACCTTGGGACCTCAGTTTTCCATCTCTAATGTGGAGTCAACACTAAATGTCAGAAGAATCCACAAAAGGTAAGTAAGTGGTGGGTTGGTGGCTCTCTGAGGATGGAAAATCACAGCAACTGAGTCTGCCAGTTATCCATCTCCCCGGGAAGGTGGGCAGACACATCCTTCCTGCTCTGTATGCTGTCCAAATGTGGCCAAGGCAATACAAGAGAGTGCTTTTATTTCAGGATAGCCTGTAGAACCCTAACTTTGAAATAATTAAAACAGAGCTAAAAAGTGTTGGGCAAACCCCAGCAAGGACAGTGAGGTGCCCTGTGGACTAACAATTCCATTCTCAGCTCCTTGAATCACCCTGGCCTTTCCTAGGACTCAGACTTACGTAGTTTAATAAGTGACTACGGAACATACGGGTTTTCAGTACATTAGGGACATTTTAAAATACATTTCTAAACCTTGAGATACATCTTTGGAGTAACTATATAACCTTGATTTGTAAGTCTGAGAAAGAAATGATCTTCAATTTTGATCATTTTGATAGTAACAACCATCAGACAAATAAAGAGAGATCTATCTATAAAGGTACCCAGGCATTTGCTCAAAACAATAAGAGGCGAAACTATAATAAATGGAAAGAAATTGGCTCTGGGATAATTCCAAAGAAGCCTATGAGGGTGACAGGGTGATTTGTGTCCACTAGTGCTCCAGTAAGATTGTTTAATTTGAAATAAATGAATGTCTGCAAAGGGCGAAGGACCACAGGCTGGAGCTGGAATGAACATTCATTGCTTCAGATACTGCACAGAAACCTGGAGATATGACTGTCTCACCTGCCAAGTGCCCCACATGCCAGGAGACAAAGACTAGACTTCTCCACTCTGGGCCAGTGACATGCTGTCTATCAATCCCTGGGACCTCTGTTCTCATCAGCTGAAAGTAGGGCATTAGGAATGAAAACAGCATCTGAAAAATGCTTTGCATTGATTCATTAACCACCAGCTATTTCTCACCAGTCATAAGGTGCTAAGTGGGTCTTCATTTCCACCTTCCTACTGCAGGAAGCAAGGAGCACAATGGCATACGGAGCTCTCTGAAACCACGCCTTAAGCTGGCAGAACTAAGGAAGACAGATTCTCTGTGCTTTTTTCTTTTTAAAGGGAGAGTTTTCAGGTTGCCTGGAGGCCTCAGTAAGGGAATTGGAGGCCAAAGCAATGAAGGGAAGATTATGAATGATACTGCCCCCAGGCTCTGCAACACATGATTCAAAATCAGAGCATGGGGCCCGATGCAGTTCTGAATTGTCCCATAATGACCTTGCACATGAATTCTGAAATGTCAGAAGCCCAGTCCTCTGCTTAGTAGAGTGGCTTTGGTAGGTAGCTCTGTGCCTGCCTCTCCTGTGCACCCGGCTCTAGGACAACATAGTCCAGACAGGGTGCTATCTCCTAACTCGGGTTAGGCTGAGATTCTCTTGAGGTCTTTCTTTTCATCCTCCTGATAGTAGCATCTTTGTGGCTGCCTTTATCAGACATTTCCTGCACAGTGGCTGGGAGACGTGACCGAGGCACAAGCCAGAAAGAAGACATACCTCGCACTTAACTCCACCCAAAGTATAGAAATAAAACAGCCTACTCCAAGGCTGACCAAAAGCTTTAACAAGGAGATGAAATTGAGCTGAGCCTTAAAGACATGTAGGGCTGTAGAAATGCAGGAAAAAAATGGGACAAATGGAAGGTGACAGCTGTATTCAGCAATAGGGAAGATGCTAACTCTCTTCTGGTCCCTTACACTTCAGTGTGGCCCATCCTGCTGCACTGTCTTTTGGTACTGGAGTTTCATAAACCTTTGCCCACTCTGTCTAGGAACTTCTCCCACCTTCTCATACATGTGGCTCCATTATTAAGAGTCTGAGCTCAGATGCAGAACTCCTCACACTGGGCACGTACTACCTTCTACATGTAATCCGGGGCTATGCTCCTCTCTCCTATAATCATCACTGGCAAGATGCATCCCATTGATGCTCGTCTTCCTAAGCAAGCCTGACCTAAGAGAAATGAATTCATCCCTTAGTCCCGGGAAGAACAATGTCCGGCAGAGATCCGTTAAGCCAGCTGTAAACAAATGTTTGGTGAAGGAATACAGCTGGAGGAGAACAAGGCAAGCAGAAGCGACAAGCATTTGGGAGAAGGATTTAAACAGCCCTGAATGACTACAGAAAGGTGTTTAGAAAATCTGGCAGTCTTAGAAGGAAAGTTCTTTCCTCTTGTCAAGGGAAGCTGACTCTAAGCTTGCTTTGTTCTGTATTGAATTCATTACTGAAAAACTACTGGCTTACGAAGAAACCAGAGGCAAAAGCATCAAAAGCACAGCTATCATATTATCATCATCATCATCTTGCCTTTTAAGAATTAAGACGCTCAATCTTCAAGTGTACCTATTACCTGGCACTTACGCAGAGACCTGGGAGACACTATAGGACCGATCAGAACAGGCAAAAAGATAAAAGCAGTTCTGCTTATTAAGCTAAAAACCTGAGCCCGCTCCAACCCCTCCAATGACCTCTCTCCTGATCGAAGATGCAGGCAGCCAGGAACCTCGAAATGGTTAAGTGAGTACTTTAGCCTTTCACCCTCGTTCAGTGGGCTGCCTGTTTGGGAGCTGCGGTGGTATGATGGATGTGTCTGTCTCCATAGCGAAGTGATTAATAGGCAACTGTGTAGAGCGGACCCGGGGACCACAAAGACAACAAAGCTTTTCTCTGTCCTTTAGAGAAATATGCAAAGGCAAAAAGGAGGATGGACATTTCCTCCATCGTCAGCCAGAGGGGGTTTGTGTTGGGTATAAGAACTCAGAACGATGGCAACCCCCCAAAAAAAGCCCCAGAGTCGAATCCCCTAAAAATAGACTCTCGGCTCTGCTTTATAGTAAGACAAGCCTGCAATTTCCTTGAAATCCTCATAACAACTTGAGTGAATAGAATCTAACAACCCAATTTTTCTTGTTTGAAAATCTTATTGCAACAAACTGCCAGGCTCAGAGCCCTCCAAGGCAATCTGAATGAATGGACCAAGTGAGAGCCAGCAGCACCAGGTCTAACCACACAGAGCCCACTGTAATCCCCACAAAGAGAGAGAAGCAAGCAGCAGGAAAGCCTCAACTGCAGACAACCTCTCCTTGGGGCCACACCCCAGCCCATAGGGATGACCACACTGAAAATGAAATGGGAGCTTTCTGTGGTTATCTTGGCAGGAAACCGTGTTCTTCTTGTCCTAGGGCCTAACGTTAACCAGATGGTTTGGGATAGACTGAAAATGCCAGCAGCCCTGGAATTGGGCTCAGAATTTATAACTCAAACCTTCCTTTTATTTCATCCCCCTCCCCTGGCATGATATAGATTAGGCATTGGGAGAAGCCACAGTCTTGGAGATGTCTAAAGTTAGTGACTCACCATGTCTGAGTATGGGCAGCTTGCTATCCTGCCTAGTTAGTAGTTAGGACTCACACATTGAAACAATGCTTGCTGTGGTTGACTGCGGATGAACCCGCTGCCAGTCCTATCACTTCTGAAATGGATACAATTTTGGTTGGGATGCCTTCATAGGAAGAGAAAGGAGAGCAAGCGTAAAACTCATTCAGCTTCATTTTTCCTTAGAATACCGCCTTCATTTTCCCCTGTGCTTGGTTCACACTTCCTCTGAGGCTCTGCTGTTTTAGATGTGACCTTGCCAGTGGGACTGCACGTTTAGACTGTAGGCTAGTGTCTTTGTTGGATAGACAGTCACAGTAGAATGATTTTTAAAGCCGCGCCTTGGATTGTTGGTTTCAGGGCTCATGCCTTAGAAGCTATTGTCCCTATAAGTTTAGTGATCATTTTAGATTAAAAAGTTTTTTGCACAAAATTAATTTTATTATTCTAATTGTGTGTGTGTGTGCATGCACGTGTGTGTATGTGTGTGTGTGTGTGTGTGTGTGTGTGAATAGGGGTATGTATGTACACATTCATCCTGGGGTCAGTGGAAGGTAAAAGCATTAGAGTCCCACTTCGGGCTAGAGTTTTGAGCTGTGTGAAGCTGCCTGATGTGGGTGTTGGGAATTGAAGTCTGGTCCTCTGAAGAGTTGTATATACTCTTAACAGCAGAGCCATCTCTTCGGCTCCATTTGCACAATTTTCAAGGTTTATTTTCCTGCCCTATGGTTTGGTTTTCTTCCTAAGGGAGACTGTGATCTTTAACATCTACACAATCCCTGAAATCAGACCAACCGCCTCATCCTGTCTTCTTCCTCTGCCTTATAATGAAGCATCAGACTGTGAAAGGTGGACTGGGTCTCCTTATAGCATTGGGAAGTTCAGGCAATTTTTCATTTGGATTATGTATAGGGCTTTGAGTTTTCTCAACAAAGTAAACATAAAACAAATCAGAGGGGAGAAATCTGCCTTAATATATTCCAGCCTCCGAGAGGAAACTGAGAGGCGGCACCTAGGAACATTAACTTGAGGCCTTAAAGACTTGGGTTCGAGATGTGGTTCTATGAGTTACCTCTGTGTGGCCTGTGGGCATGTCTCTCCATTAGCCCCAGCAACATGGGCTAGAAGATGAGGGCTACTGGAAGGATGAAATGGGCCAAGCAGATGAACACACAAAGAGCGGTTGGCCTGTTCAGGACACACGCAACAGCAGTATTTCTAGAATTTCGGATGAGTTGCCTGCCTTGAATAGGGTCCAAGATAGAGTACTGTAGAGCATACTTTGGTGCATACATACTTAACTGTATTAGTTAAGAGTGGTGAGATAAAAGAGGAAAACATTCCAAAAATGGTTTATGAAAAACGTAAGTAAAGGAACCAAGTATGCTTTGAACACTTTGGTGTTCAAAGTGCCAATCTTTAGGTTATATGTCTCATTTATTTACTCTGATTACCACTAATGCTCTGACCAAGAATACAAAAGTGATGGCATTTCATTGGAAAATAATCTCTGTAATAGGGCCATTGGTTATTGATCAGAATTACATAACTCAGATGTGTCCCAGATTGGATCAACCCAGGTATGCCTGGTTCTCAGGGGCAGAAGAGGCAGATGCTTCTGAGTGCCCAGAATCGAGTAAAGTCGCCTCCTTTAATGGGCCACATCTAGTAGCACCCCAAATCAGCTCCTCAAACTCTACCCATGACCATGTAAAATTGCTTGGGTCATGTAAAAGATCTTTCCCCTACCTCTAAGTGACTAGACACAAGAAAAAGAACCCAGGAAGGCCCTCTGTCTTTATATTTCTTCAACTGGAAAGGAGGAACCTGAGTTCATGCTTCATTCCAATGCTAAGGTATGGTTTTATGACACCAAAAATGCCCAGCATGGCAGTGCACTCAATGGCCCTTGGCACCTCGGGTCTGTTAAAGGGAAACGAATCTGAAAACCCATAGAAATGTATGACATTTTAAGTTACATTAAACTTATGCTGTGTGCTTTTAAATCAAAGAGTGCAAGGCCAATCAGCACTTGGGGTGTATTTATTACCCTAACAAATGTCAGATGATTGTGTCCAGTGTTATCTATTATTTATGAATAACAAGAGGCTAAAGGAGACTGCAAATGACATACTTTAATATGTCTAAAAGGTTAGGCATAATACAGTTTACAGCCCTATAAATTTCTTGACACTATTTCCCCCTCTGAATAGAGCATTGTCAGTGGCTGTCCATGTGGAACTCCTATCATTTCCATACCATTCATAATAACCGCCTCTGACTCCACTGAAGCAATGGTAGGCGGATGCTTGATAAGAAACACATCCGTGTGAAAATGTGAACTTTAAAAATTCCAGTTACTCCCTTAAAAACAAACCGCTCCACACAGATAGCTCTCAAGCTGTAGACGTATAAGAGATTAAGAGATACTAATTGAAGATGACCGACCTTCACACTGTCTGGCACTGATGAAGATCCCATCTAACGTGTGCCCAGCATATGTGAGTTGACCCACCTAGGTTTCAGAAACTCCCTTCAGGGCCTTGCTAAGGTTTAAAGAGCTAAAGACATCTGATGAAGTTCGCGGGGCTGCTGACAACCCAGCCAGCAGACTGTGCTCTTTGCCGGGCTTTGCTATGACACTGAACAGCCTGGATCTCCCTGGTACCAACAGAAGAGCGCAGGCTTTCGTGTCCTTTCTCTCTGGGGCAGTGGTGTGTGCTATACATTTGGGTCAAGCCCTATAGAGTTTGAGATCATTCTCATGTGTACCTAGGCAAAGAGAAGCCCTCCTTAGGAAATCACCCATTTTACTCGGCCCTCTGCAGACCAGTCTGCCTTCAGAACAATGTGGGCTGCGAAGCGAGCTGTCTTTAAAGCCTTAAAACTAACAAACTACACAAAACTAGGCAATGAGTAGGCGCTGAAAGCAAAGTGAGCATTGTTTTTCCATCCTTACAGGGGACCCAAACTCTTAAATTGACTCTTCACAATTTCATTATGAAGACACAATGGAATCTAAGGCAACAGAGTGCAGTTGAATCAATTAAAGAGCGAGTGCGTAGCTGCTCCAGATGTTCCGTTAATAAGATCATGCCTAGCCCAGTCCCTGGAGTCCTTGAAAGTTCCATTAAGCTGTCAGAAAACTTTGTCACTGCATGTGTGTTTGCACAAAAGATGGGAAGAGAGTGGGAAAAAAACAAAAGGAGAGAGTGCGGGGAAGGGTGGGGTAAAGTGTCAGGAGCACTAGGGCCTGAGAACACAGATACAGAGGAAAGGCAAGAAGAACGGAAAATTTTGTTTCTTTAAAATACTGCAGCTCAAGATGCTGTTTTGAGTAAAAGCTTAAGCTTCCCTAATCATAATTTAAGACCTTCATTTTGCAAGAAAAATGAATGGTATGTGGAAAACGGGGTTTAGTGGGTGTCTCCAGAAAACTCCAATATTGGTGTACCGATTCAAGCAGGCAGGGAGATGAAATAGCTTTCGCATGGCTGACATTTAACTTTTTTTTTCTCCTTTCTACCCTTTCCACAATAATCTCATCAAGACCTTATATGAATTCAGCTGGTTGTCAAGAGGATAGAAAATTAATTAGATCAGATCTACATCCTTGCCTGCACAACCGAAGGAACAATTGCACGGTCTGCATGGGATGCTCAGCCCGAGCATCCTCCCTGACAAATGTACCCAGGAAACCCCACATCCTCCACCCCAAGGCCCAGGCGTTAACTGTCTACAGCAACATTTTCCTGGGTCCTTCGATACCCCAAGTAGATTCACTTTCTGGTAGTAGTAGAATAGTATTTGCTCCTATTCCAAAGCTAAAGAATAGCTCATTGGATTACATTTTCACTGTTTTTTAGTCTCTCATGACTTCAAATTCTGCCATGGGTGAAACATGTTACATACCACATATTCCGGTGCTTCACTAAAGGGACAGAGAAGCCCTAGTTTGGAGTTCTGCTTGCCAGGGCTTTACCTGGAGTCAAATGCTTACGTTGGCAAGGAGTGCCTACCAGGAAAATGTCAGGAATAAGCAGTAACAGACACATGAGGACCAAACTTGATACAGAAATCCCTCCTGCAAATTCATAGAATATTTGTAATCCAGAATTGCATGTGATCAGTCAAGCAGGCTGGTATATGTGTCATTGGCTAATCTACCTTTGTTTTCCATTGCTTTCCTCGGGTCTCTGTCTTCTGCCATTCTTCATCCTGCCCCCACTGCCTGCCAGAAAAGCTGAGACAACTTAGCACGGCACTTAGGACACCATGCTCTTATTTGAACTCGGCTCACATTCCAGACCTTTCTTGCTCACTTTCGTCACCCCATGTGACATGCCTCTTAGTGACTCAGTACGTGAACAACTTTGTGACTTGTCCCTTCAATTTGTTCTCCTCGCAAAAAATCTTTTCCCTTCTTCCGTTACTGACATCCAACATCTCCTTCAATGCTTTTCAAGGCCTTTCCCTAGTCTACCCTTCTTGGAGCCAGCCACGGCCTGTCTTTCCCTTTCATTCTTGACTTCTCTTGCATGGACTTCCCTCTGTCTCACCAGAAGCTAGCTGTGAATCTCACCACTAATTGTAAACTGCTTCTGTGCAGATTCCTATTCAAGCATTTTCACTGGACAGTGGTGGCGCACGCCTTTAATCCCAGCACCCAGGAGGAAGAGGCAGGTGAATCTCTGAGTTCGAGGACAGCCTGGTCTATAAGAGCTAGTTCCAGAACAGCAGGGGCAACACAAAGAAACCCTACCCTGAAAAAAAAAAAAACAACAAAACAAAACAAAATCTGTATCTTTAACATCCAGTACAAGATTTACATCCGTACATGGATATTTGTTGAATGAATAAACAGAGGAACGCTTTTATGTTTTTTCCTTCATTTGTTTGGTGTTTGGTGTGTGTGTGTGTGTGTGTGTGTGTGTGCATGTGTGCTTGGGAAGGCAGAGGACAGCCTTAGGTGTCATTCCTCAGGATGACATCGATCAAACACACGTGTCCAGTGCTAGGTACAGGTACAAGCCACCGTGTCCAGCTGTCTATGTGGTTTCTGGACTTCATGCTCTCAGGCTTTTCCGCCCATACACTTTAACGACTGAGCCTTCCCCACAGCCCTAAGAAGTTGTCTTTTGGTCTTTCTTTGTGACTAAGGTTCTTGTTACCACTATAGAATCATTATTTTCTAGCGCTTTCTCAGTCTCAGTCCCCCACAAACAAACACGAAAGTGAGACCAAACACCTGTGTGGATCAGATGACAGCTGATGAAAACTTTCATGCTAGATAAGCTTTAAAACAACAAGGTTATTAACTGTCCTGCTTGGCAGCAATTCTATTTAAGAACCTTCCTCAGATAGCAGTGCTAATTGGAGCCACTGTCAGTGGGTGTATATTACCAATACCATGTTTCTGATGGATATGCAAATTTTAATGATTATTTTCACGGATATGCAAATTTTAGTGATTATTTTCTGAAATCAAATGTGATAAAACTACTATCACAGAAATTTTTTTTTCTTTTTTCTTTTCCTTTTTTTTTTTTTTTTTTGTGTGTGTGTGTGTTTTTCTGTGTAGACCTGACTGTCCTGGAACTTGCTTTATAGACTAGGCTGGCCTTGAACTTGGAGATCCTTCTGTTTATGCCTCCCCAGTACTGGGACCAAAGGCTTGGACCACTGTGCCTGGCTACAGAAGGAATTTTTAAACCGAGTTTCTCTGAAATAGTTCATTCGCTATTTCCAAGTGTGGTCCAGAGGCCAGCTCTGAGAGCAGCTCTCAGAGCTCCTGCATAAGTCACCAGCACTGCTTCCTCAAGGGAAACATGGTACACTCATGCTACTTAGCTTTTTGACAACTTGACATAAGCTAGAGACACCTGGGAAGAGGGAAGCTCAATGGAAGAACCACTCCCATTCGACTGTCAGTGAGTAGGGCCAGCCCTGGGCAGGTGGTCCTGGCTTATATAGAAACGGCAGCCACTCCTCCATGGATCCTGCCTCTGCTCCTGCTGTGTTCCTGCCTTGACTTCCCTCAACATGGACTGTTATTGGGATACGTAAACCAAGCAAGGGCTTCTCTCCCCAAGCTGCCTTTGGTCATGGGGGCTATCACAGCAACAGAAAGCAAACCAGGACCCTTCTGCTGTTACCTTCAGACACAGAGTGATGCTTTGGAGAAGGTACATCCCGTGAGGCATCTAGGATAAACCAATAGGGTTCAGGTAGAAAAAATAGACAAGATACTTGGCTAAATATAAAACCTAGATAAACAGTGTGCTTTAAGAGAAAAGTATGTCTCATGCAATATTTGTTATATGCTTACACTAGAAGCATTTGGTTTTATCTAACTATCTGAAAAACAGCATTTAAGTATGTCTGAAGTTCAAGTGTATCTGAGCATATTGTATTTTACCAAGCAACCCTCCTTTTCTACTTTCCAACATGTATTTCCAAGGCTCTAAGACTCCCACAATCATTTGAAAACTTCTAAAATTGGTGTGTGTGTGTGTGTGTGTGTGTGTGTGTGTGTGTATACACATGCTGGTGCCATAGCATATTCACACAGGTCAGGGGACAACGTGATTGCCAGTTCTCTTCTTCCATCATGTGGGGTCCCTGAGATCATACTCGGGTCCTCAGGGATTTACCCACTGAGCTATTTTACCAGCCCACGAACACTTCTGATACTGACTTGAAAATGTTTTGGAGGTTAAAACAGCTTGACAGAGTTATATAAAATGGTATTAATCTTTATGGGGCAGACACAGTAAAACTTACAGTCAGAAATGCTAGCTTTTTCAGAATTTCCTTTTCCTTAACCACCATTAGCGGCTTGCGTAGCATTTCCCCATGAACAGAGCAAGATGCCTTCCTTCTAACACCCCCAGAGAGAAAGAAATGAACTCTGCTCAAAGGCCAGCCCTCCTTCTCTCAATCGCCTTGCCTCTGTTTTTGCCATATTTTGTTAGTCCGAACTTCAGATTGCTAAGAGGAGGGAAGGGCCTCTTGCCCCTCCCATCACTGGACCCACAAGACAGCAGCCTTTTCTCAGAAAGTTTCCTGGAGCCCAGTCATGCTCCGCGATCACATTTGAAGATGACTGTGATGCTATAGAGAAGCTGTAAAGCTTGGTTATAAACATTTCAGAGGAAGCTCCTGCTATTCCAGAAGTCAGTGTTTACAACATTTTAGATAGAAATCCTGTATCTGACGCTCCCGTTTCCTCCTTTCCTGCTTTGGTGATCTGTTACTGCTATGATATTGGCACTGAAGGAAACCGGGCTGGGCCACAGCATCCATGGGAGTGCCACGCCCTTGCTGATTGCAGTCAGGGCCCATAGCTGTTCCCAGAGTTGTCTTCATATGTTTTGATCTGGCTCCTAGAGGCCGTGCTGACCACGTAGGCCTTTCGTCACCTTTGTTTCTACTTCATGTCTGGCAGCTGGGTCTGCCTTCGACAGCAAGAGAGTGTGTCTGTCTGGCTCAGCCCAGAGGTGCTCAATGGCACCCAAAACTGCACTACAGAATCAGTGATTAATTTTTCCTAAGGCACCCCAGAAAACATTTTTGTTAAGTGTGTTACTGAAGAAAGAGCACAAAATATATGGCTTAAGAAGAGGCCTCTTTTTCCTCACATATTAATATCACAGGGAATAACACTTTCTGTGCATAAAACCACTTGTACATAATTTGATAAGAGTCAAGAAATCACTTTTTCTTTTTGGGAGAACATACATGCTTCAAAATACCAAATCAGGTAAGTTTTAAGCACTGATGAGTAATACAATTATAATTGGCCCTGTGCTCAGGGGTTCAGTGTACGACTCCAGGTACATGGGTTTCTCAGTCTCGTTCTGAAGGTCTGGGACTCACAGAGTGGAAGGAAAGGGAAGAAGGGTCAGTGTTTCTATTTTTAGGACGGGGATCCACGTGACAGCCCTGAAGAAGCAGAGGTGGCTGGAGGTAAACTTTCTCTCAGGCCACAGTGTGGATAAAACTGCTGTCTTCTAGTCTAGGGAACACACTGCTGATGGAGAAAAAAAAATCATGACAGGTGCTTATAGGCTACAGAGGCAAATTTCCTTATAGCCGAAATCCATCTGTCCTTAAATTTGTTCTCTTCCCCAAATTCAAAGCTTGGTTTTGGGACAGAAATGAGAGGAGCACAGGGTTGTTGATTTTAACACGGAGTCTTGTTCACTTGGCTTTGAAGTACCCACACAGCTCAGAGCTTGGAAGTCATCAAGCCTCCTTCCAAGTACCAAGGGCGGTGTTCTTGGGGGTAGTTCCATCCTTACTGGACTCTCCCAGTCCCTCTCGGCCAGCATTACCCAAACTTTACTAAGTCAGGGACCATGTCTACAGCTCCAGCCACACTGACACGTCTCACCATATGACTGACTTAGTAGCATATCTGTGATTTCTGCTATTTTTCCTTACTTACCATTTGCTTTACATTAGCTTTAACACTGTATTTCACGTGGAGAATTTATATAACTGTTATGTATTTATAAGACGACTATCACTTTTCATGGACAGAAAGTCAGCTTAAAATTATTAACCAAAAGCAATATTTCATTCTAGTTAAGTCCAGCTGCAAGATAAGCTCCATTCTAATGCCTGTTGTTCGCTCTTGGCTACACAGGGATGTACACAGGTTTAGGATATTATGGATGACAAAGCACCAAGTGGAGACTATTCTCGAGAGGGCATAAATTCCCTCCATACCACTGGCTACTCCTGAAGGCCACAATGTCCCCGCGCCACCTAAAGCATTCCATGTAAGGTGCCACATATCTCACTTGGAGGCAATGCTGTCTAAGGTTATTATGATTATGATGCATTAAGAAAATAAGAAATTGGCAATAAGGAGAATTATTGACAAATTCTAATCATATAGCTGCATTCAGGACGGGCATAAAAACATGGGCAATCCCCTCACCATCCCAATAGACTTCACAGGTCTTACTAGACACTTATTGCCCAAACTAATCACACACTGACTAAAATACTGTCTACAGCTACTATTCATTTTATCTTAATTTAAATGCTGCTTGTATTCCTTCCCCGGTCTACAGTGACCAGTGATGGTCTCTTTTGGACTAAGCGTGACCAGGTGGTAGCATCGCACTCAGTCAGTTTCCTGAAAGGGATAAGCATGCAACGATGCTGAGATTTCTCACCACACGAGGACATCTGCTTTCCTGGTTACCATCTCATCTGCTTTCAGGGGACTCATGAGAGCAGCACAATGAAGTCTGAAGAGGGGGCGTTCTCTCCTGCTCATGAGTTCTCTCGTATCTACCAAGAGCAGGCTCGGGGCTGACATTCATATCTGTGGCCCTCCGCAGCGCTGGCAGCTTTGCACCTGCCCAGCTGCCTGCTGTATCTTTTAGCCCTCTTGGGGATCCAGTTTTGTACCACTCCTAATTTCAGGAAGAGAAAGGGGATACAACAGTGGCCATTTTCTCCCCCAAGTTTATCTAATTTTAAAAAAGAAAGTTCTTACTTCTTTTGCGGTGAGGAGACAGGGTAGAGAGTAAACAGACCTAAAAATAAGTTGGGTTCCTTCTTTTATTTCTATGTAATCAGAGCCCCTTTGAAACTACCCATTACCACCTCAATGGTTATTGGATGAATCCATAATATATATTTTTAGATGTGGCAAAAACCAAGAAAGAAGTAGTCAGGCTGCATCTAATTTATCAAGTTGGTGATTGAAAGGCTGGCCTGAGAGACTCCAGATATCTAGGGACCCAGAGACAAAATAGCGGTTCGTTGTGAATCCAGGGCTTGGATAATATCAGCCATTTTTAAAGAAAAGAATCAAGTCAAGAGACATTAGACAAGGCCAGTAGGGTAATGAAAAGCAAGACCAGTTACTAAGAGAGAAAATTACTTCATTTTCTATGCTAATATATCATTGTGCTTCGCAGGTTTTCCGCTCGCGCTTTGTTAGTGTGATGATATATCCACACAGCTCCTGAATGCCACTCACAGTATAGAAGGAAAGAGCCTTGGAACATTCCACGGGGGGGGGGTGTCGGAGGGTGGGCAGAGGGCTTGGGTCTACTATTTTGAAAGGGGAGGCTAAGAGCAATGGTAGCAGAAGGGGGTTAGACTGCAAGGTGAGGACAGGGCTGTGACAGAGGAGCGGGATGCACAGGGTTAAACCAAGACCAAAGACATGACAAGGAAAAGAAAGAAAAGGCAGCAAGCATACTCTGGAAATGTGTTTGGGAGGGTGGAGTGAGCAAAGAATGGGCTTGGCCCAGGGTCAGTCAGTGACTGTGCGGAGCTAAGCCAGTGGGCTAGCCCTGCTCACTGACGCTTTCTCGCTGGCTCCAATAAAAGGGCCCTGGGCACTTGACTCCTCCTCAGATACTGGTCAGTGGACATGGTTTCTGCCCCGTGGAGAAATGGGAAGCGTGGTGGAAACAATTCCAGAGTATCTGACTGCGAAAGCTGGAGCACACATGTGTCACATTCCCATGAGACAGTCAGCCCAGTGGAAACAGCGCCCGCAGAGGCACTCAGGAAACCCAGATGAGTACAGCATCCCAGCGGATGCCGAACACAAGGATGCAACGTCATTGAGGCGCTCACATCAGGAGATGAAAGGAAGGCGGGAAGACCACAGGTTGGGTCAGGCTGAGGGACATCGTAGTGAATCAGAGAAGGGACAGGACTTTTCCAACAGAGAAACATCATCACCAAGTCACGCCACACAGTGCTTGGCCAAACAAAACGGAAGTTGGAAACAAATCATGAACAGCAAACAGAATGGTCATTCAGAGAAAAAGGGGAGAATCAAAAAAAAAATAAAAGAAAAAGAAAAATCATAAAAATCATGGTACAGGGAACATTAAGCTCTGTCATTTCAGTTTCTGCATAACAACTCATTGGCATTGCCCCATCAATCAGAGACCGCAGCTGTCCAGGTTTGCTGGAGCAAGGCAAGGAGGTTGGCCATAGCACAAGAACAGCAACCGTGTTAAACACCCATGCAATCACCTCTGCCACCATTGTCTGACACTCTGCAGGCTGCTTCCAGCTTTGTCGGCATTCAGAGGAAGACTCGAGAGAGTGAGCAATGCCGTTTTAAAACAATCTGTCAAAGTGCTAATTGGACTCCTTCAGAGCCTCCACTCCTTAGGGGAGTTGACGAATAGAGAGAACCCATGCTGCCCCTCCCAGGGAAAAGCAGAGAAAATGACTGCCACCCAGGCCTGACCAGAAAGACTTCCTTCGAGTGTAGCAGGTAAACACTGGGTAAGTAAGTTGTCCCCTACTTGAGAATACGGTCAGGGATGATGTATCTGAGGTCTGAAGCCACACATAAATAATGGCACATGCTGGGGCTTGTGGCATGTCGGGGCCGTTTTCCCTTCACTGAGTACTTTCTTAGGCTGGTAAGGACAGATCCCTCTAACTTAAAGGGGCTGAAGAGACAAAACCAGCTTTGTTCTTTAAATAGATTTGGAGCGGGACAGATGAAGAAATGGAAGTCTATAGATTAATAAAAGCAGCAAGGAAGAACAGGATAAAAGGACCATCTTCACCATTTGTGCTCAGGAACTAGGGCAAGAGAGTGCATGGTGCTTACAGGATAAAAGCAGATTATAAATATATATATATATATATATATGAAGAATTAGCATGGGAGTCTGTCCAGAAAAGAATATACCCAATGTGGGAAAATCTGAATGTCAAAAACTACAGGAGAAGGCATGCCCCAGATGGTCCACCAAGGGTCCCCATGAACTCCTTGACCCTCAAAACTCCAACCCCAACTTGGATGGAACTCTTGAAAGCACACAGAAGCAAACAGTTCTGAATGGGGGGAGGTGGCTCAGCAACATAACTGGGCTTTTGAGCTTTGCTTTACAAGGCTGTTCTGGGGGTAAGCAAAGGTCTCTCTGATTGCAGCTGCAGCTGAAGTAGGATGCGTTACCAGAAGCAGCAAACAGCTAGGAAAGACATGATATTTCCTGTCTGCAGGCCAGCACAGAAAGCAAAGGAGAATTTAGGACAGTTCACAAGTGGAGTCCCTTCCGTTTAGCGAGGCTGCCTTTCCGCTGCAAAAGCAGAGCCATTCTGCTTGATTCAATAACAAATTTTTGTTTCAGGTTGTCCTCCAAGGGTGATTACAGGAGTCTGAGGGAACAGAACTAGAAGGAGGAAAAAGACCTCGTCCTTATTCCTCACGTCACCGACTAGCCGGCTTTTAGTTCCCTGGCTTCCACTTACCAAAGCCTGAACAGCTTTCCAAGCCATTACGGTGGGGCAAGAGGGTCAAAAACATGCATAGTGTCAAACTAGGAGGAGTTCAGAGGAGTGGCAAGGGATCTGAGGAGCAAGCATTGGCTCCGGGTCAGCCTATGCCTATTCTGGAGAGGAAGCCCTGAGGATGTGCTATTTGTGTGGCTTCTCCCTAGGTCAGGGGACAACTGGGGATCGAGCCTGGCTCAAGGGCTGAGTTGCAGTCTTTTCTGAGATGCTTTCAATGGAGGGGACAGGAGGTTCCAAACGCTACTAGGATTCAGCTGGAAGCAGGTGCACAGTCCTCCCCTTTCCCCCACCCCTCTCCCCCCAGAGGAAGAGGTACTTCCAAGGCCTTACCCTTCTTGTCCTGGTGGTTATGTGAGGACACAGCCCCCAAAGGGTCTGTGCTGCCGGGTGCCTCGAGCAGGTCGTTCCAGTCCAGCATGCCTCCCCTAGACTCATACCCCTCTCGGGATGCCGAATCTGACGTGGTGGTGCTGGGCAAGAGGGAACTGGAGTGCCCTGTTTTCATCACAAATACAGTTAGGGAGACATCACCGCACACTGCATTCCCTTTGCTCAGAGGCCAGGAGACAGGACACCCATGATGACCTTGAGGCCAAGGGCATGCCTCAGCAATGACAAGGCTTTCTGGTAGGGGTGGACTGCTCTGTGCTAGGCAGAAGATCCTCTAAACTTGCAATTAAAGGACAAAAAGTCAGAGACTGTCTCTGCCACAAGCTGGGTATGACTGGGAAATCACTTACCCTGTCCTTTACCACAGGACAGGGACAATGACCCCTCCCAGCCTTGGGAAGATAAAATAGCACAACAGTGAAAGTGTCACAGTGCCTCATTCATAGATGCTCAAGACATATTAGTGTCCTTCCTTAGAACACTTCCTAAGGCAGCATGAAAGACACTCCAGGAACATGGTTTGTGACTGATGGGGCATCGGCGATAGTGGACGGCCTTTCCCATTACAAATAACTTAGACTATCTCAAGTCCTTCCCAGCAAGGCTCCACAGAGCTTCTAGTGTTCAGTTTCAGCTCCACCTCATGGGCATTCCCAATTGTGGGAGATGCTCTCTCTCCCAAGGGATCCACTCCCATGTCTTTGGCAAGGAAGCCTCCTCCTCTGCTACTTGTTACGGATGCACCTTCTGCATCTAAAACTGGTTTCTGAGTTTTATAACTCAGTTGACTGTTTTTGTGGCCTCACTGATGACAAGGTTAAACTAGAAAAAGGTAGATTTCGATCTCGGATGTGGCCCAGCTTCGGAGAGTGCCAGACAGAAGACGTGAGTCTGGGAGTCATGGCAGACACCCTAGATATTTCCTGTGAGCACATTTAGAAGTTCACTCTCCATCTTGCCACAAGATAAAAGTGCAGATTGTGTGGGATTCTTTCAGCTGTCAAAATGATTTAAAGGAGCCTGATTAGCCATCCTCTCTGGTAGAAAGAAAATACAGCCGCCTCTTTGGGACTTTTGAGTGGATTATTAAACCATCTTGAACACTTTTTGAAAAGATCACTGAGCGTCATACTCATGCCTGTAATACCAACACTCGGGAGGCTGAGGCAGGAGATTTGCTCTGAGCTTGGGACCTGTCAAGGCTATATAGGTTAAGTTCCAGGTAAGCCTGGGAAAGAAGCCAAGATAGCTACTGCATCTGTGTTATCGGTGTCTTTGGCACAAAGCAGAATAGACTCAGGAGAATTCCAATAGTTCTAACCGCAGGATATGATCACCGTATATATGATAAATAAAATACTGGCCACCAGAAAGACAGATCCTATTGATAAACACATCCCATTTCTCTCTATTCTTTTAATCTGCAGTTACTATTAGAAGTTGGAGTCCCAGGCCGGAGATGTTAAGATTACAAATTTAAAACAATGTATGTTAAAAATAGCATGAATCTTGAACCTCTGCTGCCGGGGAAAAGCTAAGCCAGGGGAAGAGGTTCACGTAAGCAATGACTTCTTCAGGAACACCTCACCTGAATGCTGCCAGAAAGCTCCAGTAACATTTAAAATGCCTCTCTCAGAGTAGAAGCTGGGTGGTTCCCACACAGCTCCCCACATCTGTTTTGTTGAAAATAGTCTGCTTCTCAGCCCACCGCTAAAAATATGCTCACTTAAGACTCAAGGAATGTTTGATTTTTCTAGATGTTGTGTTTCTGAGTTCTGCATCCCATCTGATGCTGATAAGAGGACAGGATTGAGAAAAATCAGCCTGAGAAATGGGGGGGAAAAAGAATTTCCTTCCTGCTTACCTTGGGGTCTAAAACATGTTTATTTCCACACCTGAATTCAAGACTACATAAAGACAAAAAATATGGCCAGCTGAAAATACAACTCAGCACCCAACATAAGAAAATAAACTGAAATAGCTTCGTAGGTGGGTAGGGAAGTGGAGGTGGGGTGTGTGGTGGGGTGGGGGGAGGTTGTGCTCCCCTTCAAGTTTCAAGTAGCAAGAATTTCTTCCACCTGAATTGATAGGCGTTTTGAGCACTTTCGATTTAACTGTGTTCAAGGGGCACTTTTATGGTAACGCCATAAGTATGGTTTAGTGAGAACATTTCTTAATATGGTAATCTAGGGGAAATATATGCCTAAGGGACACATTTGCTGTAGAAAAATTTCCTGGACCATATGCTATAGATCCATGGAAAACTCATTGGTGATGGAAAGCTAGGGCTACGAGAGGAAATTAATGTGGACCAGATGGTAGTTAGGTGGGAAAATGCTTTACACAAATGTGAGAAATCAGCCTCTTCGTATCTCTGAAGTGTTAGTCTAATACACACCACATCTCGATTCTCTGTATGTAAATCTAGAGAAACTATGCATCTGATTGAAAAAAAAAAAGCTTTGCAATCTTTTAAACTTGTGCTTGAGGACAGAAAGCACGAGCTGGTGATGAATTGAACAGAGAGCAAATACCTGAGCCTCGAAAAGTGTAGAGCCGCCAGGTGAGAGTGTGGAGAACAGCAGCCTCTATGAATAAGCAAGGTGAATACTCTTAGGATTCTCCATGCTTAAATACAGCGGCTGGGAAGCCATGGATGTTCTTACAGCTTGATTTTACAGGCTATGTGATTTGCACTGTCTACGAGGCTTCGTGACCAAAGTGACTTGTGGGTATGGCATTGCATGTCAATAGATTTGCTGTAATCATGTGTCCCAATAGAAGAGGTCACTTTTAATCAATGAGACAGAACATATGCTTTGATAGTCTCCAAAGACACAAAAAACTATATTCAAAAAGTTAATTTTCGTGCATCATGTTGTTTCTCTACATCTACAAATCTCTGTGATTCTAGAGGTTAGAGGCTCTTCCCACTCCTCTGTTAACAATGACTATAGCGGATTAGACACAGAAGAGACACTAATTCAATACAGAGCGGAAGAGAGAAAACAGGACCCAATTCACTAAAAGGGATTCTTGCATATGTGAGCGGTGTTGCCTACAGCATTAGCCAACAGAAAACTTGCACAGTGTGCTAAAATGGCCCCTTTACCAGAGAAAGAAAATTTCCTCTCTGTGGTCTGTTCTGTGGGCCTAAATCAGTCAGGAAGTGCAGTGCGCACAGAGGACACAACAGCTAACTGTGCAGATGCACTGGGACTGGCTTCCTCATCTGTATTCATGCCCAGAAAGGTCCCTCCTATGAGGTTACAAATCCGGCACCTGATCCATTGGCTGGCATATAGCTGTCGCTCAACGAAGAGTTGTTGGGTGAGTTAATTAAATATTTTCTTAGTTAATGCCAATTCTCATCAGTTATGAGAATCTGCAAATACTGTCTAGAGTATCACTCTTGCTTTTTTTTTTCTTTAAAAAGCCTCTCTTTAGGCCCTCTTAGTAATTTCCTGACCTCTGTGGTGGATCATCACTCATTTTGATGGCTAATTAGCCACCTCACCACTGCATACTGAGTAGCTACCTGCAATGGGCAGGATCATAAGCTAAAGGGAAAACGCCACTCTTCTTTGCTTCCTTATAGAAGTTCAAAAGTTCACAACTACTGGGCATTACCCTTGAAAGTTTTAATTTTTCCATTAATGTAGGGGAAAATTAATAAATGTCTTTGAGGGGGAAATGAAAAATCCACTTGCTTGAAGAATGATTATTTTGCCCATAAAGAGCATCCCAGAGCTTAAGAATTCCCCGAGAGCTAAAAATTGGTCTTGAACAATTGATGAATGCTAGGAAGGTTGCTGGCTCAATTGCTTTCAAGGTTTGGATTTCTCAACATCTGATAAAATTTCTTCAGCTATAGGCAACGATGGCGAAGTCTGACATTGTAAAGGAACAGGTGCTAAGTGGTTTCCTTCCTGAAGGTTAAGGTTAAGCTAGATGACATTTGCCTTTTGAGCCATTTTCTCCTGGTCTGTGTTGTTCAATATTCTGGTTTGAATCATAAATGAGAGAATGTCAGAGGTGGAGAAATCCCGTGGCCTTGTCTGTTCCACCCTGTCTCGTATCATGAGGGGCCTGGCCGGCAGGAGTGTATTGCACAGCTCTGACTTTTAAGACAGCCTTGAAGACTTCACTAAGCCTGCTGATTTATGCTACTCGGTCTCACAGATTAAAAACTTACACAGCGACTAAGCATATTTGTAGACACCTTGAACTCTTCTTTGCATCCTAAATCTTGTGTTTTTCTTCTTTTCATCTTTCCCTCCATTTTAACCTACTCTTGTATTTAAAGACTGCCCCTTAATTATTCCTATATTGTATTATCTCAAACACACACAAAAACTACAAACAGTTGAACTCATGGTCCAAAGTCAAATGTAAAAGCTTAAATTTGATACCATAGAGATGTTTTCAGCTTGTGTTTTGAAAAACACATTCAATCATTTATTTAAAAAAACAAAGAGGGAACAGCTGCATTTCGGCTTGCATGTGCAGAAGTGCAGACGCTTCCTGACTTGCCACCAGTGCCTGAATGTTTCAGGCAGAGGACAATGGGAGAAATCCTGTTTGGACATCACGCCTACGGCCTCACACTTCCTTGCATACACTCTGAAAAAAATCTCACTGAAAATTGTGGTCGAGCAAATATCCAAACTCATTCTGAGTTTAAGTTTTGTTGGTTGATTTCCTGCTACACTGCACAGGTTCGCCTCCTAAGACCCTGGTGTCTGTGCCCTATATGGGAATTCCCCTATGGGGGAAGGTTATCCTGACAGCCAGGATTGGGGAGATGGTATTGAGGGGCTACCATTTATACCTGTTATATATCTTGAATCTCCTTATACACAAGCATATTTAAGAAGAAGAAATTTCTTTTCACTTGAGGATCCATTAGATGTAGTTACCAAATTCTTGAATGTTGGCATGTTTCATATTCTATGGATTCATTATATAAGACTTGTTCTCCCTCATCAATCGCTTCACGTAAGCAGAGTAATTTTTTTAAGTATAGTGAAATCTAGAAATAAGTTTAGTGAATTGGAGCCCTGAAGTAACAAAGAATCTGGTCTATGATTAGAAATGAAAACTACAAACTACCAAAGGATGAGTAACTTTAAGTATTAATATTGAATGTATATATAGATATATCAATAAACTGACCATACACTGTGTTGAAAGACATTTCATAATCTGGTAGAGGAGTTGAAATGTCTATAAAAAATGAGGATAAAAATTAATTAAAAAGAAATCTAAGGTTTAAAATACTCGGGTGGATTAGTGCAAAGGTTTCCATGGACATAAAATTATAACAGTAACATCTTCCTTACCATTCAGGGCCACGAAGGAATCTGAAAGACAAAAGAAGGGAGGTGGTTACTTAACCACACACTCTTAGTGTGACTTACACAGTAAGGGGGATGAGCTGATGGGAGCTAGGCCAATGGGGAAGCCCCAACACTGGAAACTATTCTGCTTCCTGCTTGTAACCTAAGCTGCTTCCTGCTCCACGTCTCTTCCACTGGCAGGTGTCCCCAAAGTCATTGTTAACAGGTAGAGAAAACCCAAGGGTTAGAAGAGGACCTGGTCACTGCAATGATTATATCAGAGTCAGGAAGCCATGCTCAACTTGGTACAAAGGCGCATGGCTGTGGATAAAGTAACCAGGCCACATCTGTAAGAAAGAACTTTTCTTTGTGCTTTATCTGGTTTCATCCCCATGAATGAACTGAGAGAACTGTCCAGTATCATAATTCATAATGTTCTTAATTCATTGACAGCTTTAGTGAGGAAATTAAAAATCCAAACACACACATGTGGGAGGCCACATATGTAGGCTTGTGTGCCAATGTCTAGGTCAAATTACTGGTTCAACAGGGACCCTCTGTGACTTTCCTAAAAGTCCTGCAAAGTCAGTGCAGCAATTATGCCAACGCCCTCTGAATACACACACACACACACACACACACACACACACACACACACACACACAAAGTATGTGTGATAGAAGTAATTCCTGTTCTGGTAGGAGCAAGCAGAGAGGAGAAGCCCTCAGGACAGCGGGCAGGCAGAGGCATAGTCTCCCCTTCTGTCCTGAGTGGGGTAAACGATGGAGCATAAAGGAAACAGGCTTTACAGCTGGCCTTGGGCATAAAAACTAAATCACTAAATCGGAACTTTCTACTTTACATATACTTGTTCTCTTAGGTTACTCTGCTGAGAACATAGATAGATGTGGACATTTAAACACACACTAGTAATCCATCAGCATCTTCTTTGTTTATTTCCTGATTCAAGCCAAATCTACCTTCCTAATTTTCTACAGAGACTTACACCACCAGATAACAAATATGTGACAAAAATATTTTTGAAAGCTAACTTAAGTATCTGCAATACCCCCACACCCTCCCCCAAAACACCCTCTTTCCAAAACTGAAACTACAAGGCACAAGATAATTAAGGTACAATGATTGAACTTCAAACCCTTTTACTGATACAGGTGAATAATTGCACACATGGCACAGATGTTTGGGTGATAACCATCTCCTACAACGATTTTGATGCATAAGTATCTCATGAGAAGATACGATAAATGAAAATGTTGGTCACAAATTTTACTAATAATTCAAATTATGTAGGGTCAAGAACTTGTAGATAAGGCTGATTATTGCCCTCCTTATTGATTATTCTATATCTCTTGCATATGATAGAAAGCTGAATGATAACCTAGTCTGAAGTTTTAGTTCTTATGACTTAAAGACTTAGAATTATATCCATGGGCTTTATTATAGAGTCAACTGCCATTTGTCACTCAGTTTGGCTCCCTTAAGAGCTGTTTTTCAGTGCCGTTTTGATTTCAAATTTCATAAAATTCTGCACGGGGAATGTTTTTTTTAAAAATCACCAACCAAGTGACTCTCCTTTAAGATGCCCACACCTTCGTTTTTCAGATCTGTCTTAGCTTCTTCCTGAATGCCTTGCTTTTTCTTAATCCTAGTGCTTAGATGCTGTGGTAAAGACTCTTAATAAACTCCAACTCTGCCTTTTAAAAAAGGTAACAAGCCAAACATATCTTTGCTAGGAGCATAGCATTATTACTTAAGTTTGCAACACTAAACCATTTTCAGGAAAATCTTGATAGTGTTCAGATCATAAAACAACTGGACAGCATTCTGGGATCTATTCTAGAAGGTTCTAAGTATAATGCTGCCACTTAATAGTAAGTGACATGAACTCTGAGAATGACGTAGGCTAATTTCTACAAAAAGGACATTTAGAATTGCTTTATGCTCATGGGGTAATTTCTTATGTTTGTCCCTATTTCAAATGGTTTCATAATCCATATATATATATATATATAATTGGAGTATATACATAAATCAAATTGAAAATTAATTACTTTCATTGGCGAATATGTTAAAAAACACAAAAACAGTTGCACTCAGTTAAAAAGCTGGAGTACCATGATCAGCCTTTTGATTATTTGGCTAACATGCAGTGTAATAGCACATTATGAAACACAACAAAACTGTCATTCTTGTAATGGAAACACTGGCATAACTTACTGCTTTGCTATGATTAATATCCTCTAGGGTGGATTTGCTCGACACATTAGAGTTACGGGAGAACTGGCCACATTTACAGCAATTACCCTGGCAGGGTTGACTTCTACACACACCATTTCCTTTGTTATGTCCAGAGTCATCTGCACTGAGTTCTACACGTGGTGTGATGCTTCTAGACCATCTGAGAGCAACTTTAGAATAGTTTATAAAAATCTTGTTACCTCGGTCAGGACAACTAACTGATAAGCCCCTGAGCAGGCCCCCCCCTCTCTGATTCTGCTCGACCCAAGGATTTTTATGAAAAGATGCCAAACTCCAACTCTGTCAAAAGTCACAGAGCTATCTTCAAAGCCATGCTAATAATTCAGAGCGAGTCATAAGGCATCTTTATCCATAGCAGACAGAGATTTAAAAGCGTTACTTACTGTGACAGTCCCCTAGGCCGTCTGTATTGCCACGCTCTATGTCCTGTTCGAAAGTCAGCCTTTTTAAAAAAAAGAATGGGAGAACAAGGAAAAAAAATAAACAATGCCATGAGCCATCACTCAGAAATGAGTCTTCAGTTTTATTTAAAAAAAAAAAAAAAAGTGACCTGTTTGCTAAGTTGAATGGCCGGTGGGAAAGAAAAAGAAGCCCTCTGTAGCTTATAAAATGAGTTTTATGTGAAACTCCAAAGAGACGCTACGGTAGCAGTGAGTTCAGGCCTTGTGTAGGAAGGTGATTAGTTGTGGGTTCTTCTTATCCTCCCTTACTTGTGTTCCTTAAGCTTAAACATCTGATAAGTTTCCATGCTAAAGTTCACTCCTCACATCAGCAATATGGGAAGTATAGATGGAAGGGTCTGGTCCTGTGACCTTTCTTCCTCTTATCGGTGCTTTCCCAAGCCCCTTTTCCCATTCCTTTGCCCACAGAACACATCTAACCAGTGTTTACAGACACGCCTGGCCCGTGAGCTTGTGAGAGGGTGGTCCCTGGCTGAGAGCTTGTGTTCTTCCTCTTCTTTCTGATCCTCGGGGCTCCTTTCTTTCTCCTCCATTCCTAGTCTTCACCATGCAGTTTGATTTTTAAAACAGGCACACTAGATCTGTCCACGGAAAGCGTGTCTTTTGGGAGAACTTTGTGCTTCTATTTCTAAAATGTAATTGAAAATTCTGCTTTGTGGCTGTCTTGCAGTGTATCGTGAACTGCGTAAGGTAAGGAAACTGCTTTGAACGTCGCACCTTGATCTAATAATCCGGATTTATCCTCTAATGTCTTTGGCTATAATGAAAATTAAATTCATCCTCTACGGATAGGGATTTCGTCTCATAATGAAAGCCAGTATCCACCCAGTCCCCAAACCCCCTCTCCCAGCAGAGCCCCACATTGTGTTGAGCAGGGCCTGTGGCATTGAAAGAAACATGGATACAGACTTGAAAGGAAGGCTCTGGGAGTTCTGATAGTCGCTTTGAAACAGTTCATAGAAATCTTGTTACCTCTGGTCAGTTGCTGAATACAGGACAACTAACTGATGAGCCCCTTCCCAGCCCCCGCTCACTGATTCTTTCTGCTGTACCCCAGGAATGTCAAGAAAAGATGCCAAACTGTCCAAAGTCACAGAGCTACCTTCAAAGCCATGCTAATAATGCATACGGGGTCATCTACAGTCCCCTGGTTTCCAGGTCATCTTTCATGGTGATCATTAACTTTGTTCAAGAGAATATTTCTTAAATTATGTGCATGGTGGTCACCAAATTGGCTCTTCTAGTTGTTCCGCTATTTTAAAAGCGGAAAGGATGCTACCAGTTTAGGGAGCTGGGGCTGGGAAGGCTCTGTTGCTGCAGGGGAGCGCTGGACTGCCCTGCATACTCACTCGCATTGTTCACAACTTCTCTGAGACAAGCTATGAATATTTTTTCCAAATGTTGTTTTAGATTTCACAACCAATGAAGTTAAAAAAGAAAATCACAGGCAGAGCAGAGGAGTTTGATCTAGGGGACCAACTGGGAAATTGCCAAACATGGATGGTGTGCGTAATGAGCAATGAGGTCAAGGTTTGTTCGGCATAGGAGATAGCTTTATTGGATGTGAGCACCGTGCTTGAAGCATGATCACGTGGGTTAACGTATGCTCTGCTGTTTCTTCTCAGCCTCGTCTGGTCAATTAGCAGACTCAGTTTGCTGTGGCTGGACAAACCATCCACTAATCTAACGGTACCCCACGGCTCCTTTCTCTGCTGTCCTCAGACCATGATGTTCAAGGTGTGCATCTTCACGTCCCACTCTCTAGGGAATACTTTTGAAGCCCACTGTGTTCCATTTCTGTGTTCTTAGCTAGTCTAGTTTGGAGGGGATTAATCCCATGGACACTGTGCCTTGTGTCATGTGCGACCCCAAGTCTCTGAACTGAGTTGGGGATGGAGAAGGCGCCTGTCAGTTCTGTGGCTGAAATTCTCATATACAGAAGGATAAGTGCTGACAATTTAAGGGAACATAGCCAAGCCGACATCTAGCATGAAGAGGGATCAAAGCACTTTGTCTCCCCACATCTCAGGCTTCTTACCTGCTGAGGGGTGACAGATGGGCACAGGAACCACTTTCCTTCACCCACCCACAGTATGGGTCTCTGGAGGCGATACAGGTTCTGCGGGGAAAAAGATGATTGTCAGCTACCCAAGATTGCTTTCTAATTACTATGGACTGTCTAACTGTCAATGAGGTGAAATACATACTTTTTACACTTCCCATGTCGCTCGCAGCGGCCAAGAGGCACCTTTATCACACAGGTAGAGAATGCAACATACAGTGAGCCACTTGCTCTGTCGAGCTGCATGCCCATAATCCTTTTGTCTTCCACGCCATCATAGCTGCACCTGATTTTATGAGGTAGGAGGATTTAGGCCATTAGTAGACTCTCAGGAACGATTTCCTTTCTCCTGCACCACCCCTGTACGCCATTTCAGGGCTGACATGCTGACGTCATAATTTAATATACCTATGTGGACGCCCTACATGGGCGGCTATAGGATCATAACATTACTGGCAAAGAAAAATTAATGCTCAGTATTTTCTGGAGTTGGTGTGAAAAGTAACTGAAAAATGCATAAACCAACCTGTCTGCCATGGTTTTCCACGAACGGAAAGGGTTACAGTAGCATGACCAATAATCACCAAGCAAGGACCCAAGTTTGACTCACTTTTCTGGGTTGTAAACATTCATCTCCTCCAGGAAAACGCTGCCATTTAAGAAACCACTGCTTCCTATCCTGGCCAAGAACTTCAAGATGATTCCCTTTTCGGATCCCAGGAAAACCACAGTGTGATTCTGATATGGCCCAGCGGCGTTGTCTACTGCAATTTTGGTCAGGCGGTATCTAAAATAACAGAATCACATTTGGGGGAGGGGGAAAAAGGCCTTTTGTTAGTCTGTCATTAAAGGTCCCCTTTCCACTTCAAACAACTGTGACACAGCTTTCTAGTAACAACAATGTCATGAAAAATATATGCAAGTAAGTAATGCTCTCAAGCTGTTCTGGTCCTTTGTTTTCATATGCGGAACATTCGGATAACTCCAACAGGGAGAAGGAAGTTATGTGTGTGCGGAGGCCAAATTCCATAGTAAATAAATATCTATAACCATATGAAAGCACTCAGCACCGATCCCTTCCACGGGCAATAGGGAAAGACTGATGGCGCAATGGAGGGGCCGGGCATAAGAAGTGACTGTGTTTAGCATTCTTTGCAACATCGAGAAGGAAAGCAGTGGATCCCATTCTCCCTACTCTTCCTAGGAGGCACAAAGTCTTCGTTAATGGGATGCAAGATTAGAGATTGTTCTGATTGTACACAGAGGAGGAAAGCGGGCCCTGAAGGTCAAGGACTCAGAACAGCACGAACATCAGGACCTGCAAGTCAAACCATGGTTGGTAAGGGAACGGAGAGAGACAAGCACAGAATGAAGTCTTAGTGGGTATCTTCTTTCTATGAAATTCTTTGGTCATTTCACCTTTCACAGATGCTTATTCGTCCCAAGTACCAAGACAGGAACAAGAACACACCACTCTTCCTATGAGTAATAGGCCGTGGCTGCTATGTTATAATTCAATAAAAGTCAGGGAATTAGAAACAGGGTAAACTCACTATTTTGTGTCATTGACTGCCACAATTTAGAAAAGCCTGCTGTAGTATTTGAAAATAAGCTCCCATCACAAAGGATATTGGATGCCATCAGAGATCTCCAATCAGCTACTACTGCTCTGTTGGCATCTCTTCAGATAACGAATACTAAAGTATAACTCCATCATGCTGTCATGCCATTACATACGCAGTGTCCCTTCATGCCACAACCCAATCACGTGTAACCAAGCAGGTAACTGCTTCTTCTCCCGGGTCCTCCCTCACCACGCCCCTGCACCGCACAGATTGGATTAACAAGCTAATCTGGAAGGAAATATTTTTCTTTCTTCTAATTGCTGGCACATGGAGAACTGGCCTGAAAATACTGGCACTCTTCTCACTGGGAATGCAGCAATGGGGATTTGGTGGCATCTACCCAGCCCGTCAACATTTCCTAGCTGAATCAATGCCCAGGATAGCAGAAGATGTTTGTGGCATTTCAAAGCACGATCCACTGACAGAATCCACGAACCAAGATAAAGTCAAGGAAAGCCACTTAGGACGTGGTTGGCTTGACACCCACCTGACCATCGTTCTCAGGAACCACGGTCGGTTGATGATGGACGGTACTGCCTCGTCCATGAGTGGATGTGTCTTAATGAAGTTCAGGGTGTCGTCGGGAAGCTCATTGGAGGTTGCATATCTTTCTAAAGATGACGAGCCGGCACAACAACCTGGCCTAAAATGAGACAAAGGGAAGGGTTGGGGGTGGGGGAAGAGTTATTTCATGCCTTCTGGCAAATTCTTTGAATGAACGGCTTCTCGAAGCATCTGGCATGGAGGAGACTGTACCGCAGGCAGCGAAGAGGAAGATGAACAATGCAGAATGCCACCAAGTACAATATGCTGAGATTTCCACTGGACTGCCTCCTCATTCTGTGAAGAAACCTTATTTGGGACAGCTCAGTTTCATCTCCAGGCAGCTTGGCTTCCTTCCAGATGCACAAACAAACCCCAGTGAACAGAGATGGAGCTGGAACTGAGTGAGTGGGGGAGGGGGCACGTGCATCCCAGGGTTGCTTTATGCTATCTGTCAACTTGATATAAACCTAGACCCACCTGGGAAGAAAGAACCTCAGCTGAGAAACTGTCTCTACCACACTGGCCTGTGGGCTTCTCTGTGAGGTGTTTTCGTTATTGGTAATTCACGTAAGAGGATCTGTCTACTGGAGATGGTACCACCTCTAGGCAAGTGAGCCCAGGCTGTGTCAGAAAGGTGGTCGAGCAAGCTAGAGGAGGCAAGCCAGTAAGCCATGTATGTGCCTTATGGTTTCTGTGTCAACTTCCGGCCTTGGCTTCCCTTGATGACAGACAATAATAAACTCTAAGTTGCTTTGGGTCATGATGTCTATCATAGCAACAGAAGGCCAACTAGGACACCTTGCTGGAGGTTGTAGATGCAGTGGTTCTCAACCTTCCTAATCCTTTACTACAGCTCCTATGCATATTGTGGTGACCCCAGCCATAAAATTATTTTATGGCTACCGCATAACTGTAGTTTTGCTACTGTTATGAGTCATAAATATCTGACATGCGACCCCCAAAGGGGTCACTACCCACAGGTTGGAAAGCACTGTTCTAGAGACACATACTCTAGAAAAGATGGGACTAGGCTAATGCTTTCACAAGCATAGAAAACAGAGATTGCCACAGAGGTGCACACCAGCCATTCTCAGTGTTACAACCTCTCGGAGTGTATTAGTTCACGTGACAGTCTTGGTTTCATTTGTTATGAGATTTGGGCAGGTCTGAAAAGCCAGTTACACCGAAAATCTTTCCTGAAAGACCAGTTCCTTGCAACTGAACAGATCACGCAGGTAAACTTTTGAAAGAAATTCTATGGTTTGGGGAGTTACATGGAAATCTCAGCAAAGTCAGATCAGAGAATACTAAAGTCTGGTGCGGGAGAGGAAATTGTGCCCCATGACACAACCTTTTCCCATACCATGTGGCTACAGCCAGCCGGCCCTCCACAGTCAGCCTGCACTTGGCAAAAGGGACAAGACAAGCATAGGGAAGCATGTGGGCACACACAGTGACATGGGAGAAAAATCCCGTAATCCATGTCCTTGTGATGCCTGAATGACACCAAATTCACACACCAAGACACCCCCCCCAGAAGCCAATCCCTCCACTTCAGCTTCCTTTCTTGATCATTCAGAAGGTACTGATGTGAGTAATCTATCTGGTCCCTAACGTGTACCTTCACATTGAGTGTTCCTTGACCAGAGAAGGAGCATGGCATGCAACTCAGCTGATAGAAAGGGATGGCCCCTTGGGCTTCTTTGGTTCCTGATATCTAAATTGATTCAATTAAATGCACTAGTAGGTATCTTGGTAGGATAGTAGACCAAGGGAGAGAATGGGAACAACAAAAAAGGCCAGGAGGACATTGGGCTTGCTTCTAGCGCCACATAAACTCAATATAGAGATTTCCCCGTAACTTAGACCACAAGGGGGAAAGTATGGAGTATAAGTCACGTGGAGTTGAAAAACATAGGGTCAGAATGGGAGAATATTCTTCCAGACTAGCTATTTAATGGGAGCATATGAAGAGATTTTTATAGAACTAAGAAATTCTTGCAGTGTCTCTGGGTCATGTGCTTCTAGGTGAGCGAGTCTAGGGTACAGCTTGGAAAGGGCTAGCATTATATTGTATGTCGATGTAGAAAAGCAATGCACTGTACCAACTAAACAATTCTTACCCTTGTCCTGGTGCCCTGGACTCAACTCTGATCCCACTTGTTCCCATAACTCAAGGAAGTATCATTTATATTTCACATTTTATAGGGATTAAAGAGTTCCTATATAACGAGAGGGAGGCACAGCAGAGGTATCTCTCTAGTTATATGAACTTGCATAATACAGCTTACTCTCTGGTCCTTAAAATTCCCACCTATAGACCAATGGGACCAGCTCTAGCAGATGGTTCCTATCACCTATTATATCGGGCAAACCACATTTATAAAGGTTAAGCAGAAGACTAAAGGCACGGTTTGTGGGTACCAAGGATTACTCTGGGTTCTGGTAAGGAGTGTGAAGGCAAATGTCACGTCACGAGAGTCTTCCTGTTGTTCTTGGGTCTCTATCTGCCTGGCTTGGGATGCAAGGCTTCGGTGTTTGGTCTCCAGGATGCTACTATCAGAGAAGCCAGTTTCACCATTTCAGAGTTCAAAATAGCTGACTAAATAAATATTTGCGCATACCTGGGTTTGGGGACGCGCTCGTCTGGAACCGGCGTCCAAGTAGAATCAGGAGACTTCTGTTCCTTGAACCTCCCAGTAAAAACATTGGCAATGTCGAGCATGTCATAGGCACAGACTGCAGACCCGGGGATGCTGCAAATGACATTTCACACCAGGTGTTACTCACCTAACTGCTATTCATCCCCTTAGAAACGTACTCTGAAGAAACTCTTATCGCAGGCAGGTAGGATTTAAAGTCCATACCCTGAGCACTATAAACGACAGGATCATAAGTGTAAAGAGACCAATCAAATTTGCATCAACAATCTTAAAAAATAGGTTCACTAGTGCAGTAAACTCAAGGGGGAAAAGCCCATCATTTCTCGTCGCCTCCTGAGCCCCCTTTGTTTGTGGGGGAGAATTATGAGCTTGTTATAGAAGTTCTATGAACCCCACAGAGAACAGGGTCCTGCCTTTAGTAGCTAGGCCACAATTTAAGATGGAGATCAAAACGATCAGTTCAGAGCAAGCCAGTGAGAACTGTGCATGAGTCAGGACAAGGTTTCATGGCATAAGATGCCTCCACGGGGTTTTGATGGGTGGACATTGGTCAGGCTGGAGGACTCTACAGAGAAAGAAAGGCACATTCCAGAACCAGACAGTCCTCAGGTCTGTCAAGACTGTGTGACCATAAGAAAAAGCGGGGGAGGGGAGGAAACAGACTGAGGAGGGGAGGGAGCCAGACCACGCTGGGGCTGGTGTGCTAGACCAAGGTGCTTGCTTGCTCTTTTTCCCCAGCATAGAGAGGGACCCCTCAAGGACTGGCAGCAATCTGGCATAACCAAGACTGCCCGTGTGGAGGAGGAAGTGGAAAGGGATGGAACGGGTGTGAGTAAAGACCACGGGTGTAATTTAGGACAATGGTAAACACATTTGTAGACTGGCAAGTTAGGCTGTCTGATCTTATTTAACAAATAATATTTCTGATACTGCATAATCATTATAAGATAATTTTAGGACCACTTAAGAACATAAATGAGTTATCTATAATACATAAGAACTCACTATGATATTATAATCACAAAGTAACCCAAATTTTTAATAAAACAAAACCCCAAACTAGAAATGTATCTTTAAATTCCACTAGCCCCTGCATTTCCATGTACCAAGACAGCATGTTTTCTAATAACCCTAGATAGATGGGATCTTCTTAAATGTGAATATTCAAACCCTGAAATATTTTATATCTTTCCTGTTCTCCAGTCTAAAAATCCCTATCGATGATTAAAGCTTGCCTAAATCTAATCGAATACTTCTTGCTGCAATGTAAGCTCCTACTTTCATTTATCTTCAGTGAGAAACCCTTGGCACTTGCCCTTTCTGTAATTGAGGAGCATGAGTTCATCTTTCAGCTCGCTCTCTTCTGGGCTCTACCCAATACCTAGGCATGTCTTTCTAGATGCTATCTTCCAGTCTTATCATTTTTCATGCCTGTCATCTAGGCACTCTTGAAGTTCATGAAAGTCCTCATAAAAAGTATAATCCTGTGTATTCTTAGAAGAGGATATTCCATAAGAAAGCTCTAAAATCCTCCACAGACAGGAAAGCATGGTGCATGCATTTATTTAGAGCTCATGGTCAGGGGTTAGACCCAGAGTTATGCTCACTTTCTCCAACAGTGTTGGGACTCTGAAACCTTATTGGCTTTATAGAGAGCCGGATGCCAGCGAAAGATGGTAATTCTTCTAGTCTATCATTTCCATGCATATTCACTGTGTTGGGATCAATTATTAATGTGTCATTTAATTAACTAATATTTCTGATGAACTAAACATAAAATAGGAATGAAGCGACAGACAGTATTTTTAGGGATAGTATTCAGTGGATTATGAGTCCTCACTAAACCCCTCCCAGAGGCACTCATGCTGGGCCTGGGATCTGGGCCATGAACCAATGCTTGAAGCCACTGGAGGTTTACATCCTCAAGTGGGATGCTAACTAGGATCTTGGGTGGAACCCTTGGCAGGTTCCCCTCGCTCCTAAATTTCTCACTGTAGCAACTTCTCAATGTAGCATTTTAATAATGCACACTCTTTACACACACACACACACACACACACACACACACACACACACACACACACGCACGCACACTTCCAATTCAGGGAAATACTACAAGTGAAACAGGAATGCCAGATGACCTCAGAGGAAGACACTGAATTCCAAACCTGTCCCTTCTTTCACTGACTATGTGATCCAGGCAATGGAATGTTTTAAGCTTTTTCTTCATGCATGAAAAGAGAATAATAAAATTTGGTTTACAGAAAGGAATCACATACAAAGTATTTAATGGGGCTGGAGAGATGGCTCAGTGGTTAAGAGCGTTAACTGTTCTTCCAGAGGACCTGAGTTCAATTCCCAGCAACCACATGGTGGCTCACAACCATCTGTAATGAGATCTGGCACCCTCTTCTGGCCTGCAGGCATACATGGAGGCAGAATGTTGTATACATAATAAATAAATAAAATCTTAAAAAAAAACAAAGTATTTAATGTCAGTCATATAAATAGAAGATATTGCCATAACTTACTTCCCTAAAAACATTTATTTAATAATGTTCATAAATTCTAATTAGTTCATTGATGAAAACTCAAAGTAATGCTTCTTATCTACAAATAGTGACGGCTACCTTTCCATCAGTTGCAAATCTTTTCCCCAGGGAAAAGGGAGCTGGGGAGAATATATTAGGTCAAAACAGCCAGGGCATGGTTACCTGTTATAAGGTGTGGAAAAGGTTGCCAAGACAACGTCACGGCCATTAATGCGAATCACATCTGTAACCGCCTGGAGTATATTGAAATAAAAATGAGAGTCTCCAGGCACTGAGCAGTTCAGGCGAGCCTTCAGGAAAGACGTCCACTGCTTCTCCAGGACTCTCTGAGACCCTCCCATGTCATTCTTACAAACCTGAGCCACCCTAGGGAAGACAACCTGCAGAAAAAGGCACACAGAGGGAATAAAATGCAGTCCTTTCCTTCTGAATGCAGAAGATCTTAGAAGACTTTGCCTTAGCTAAACAACAGAAATGGAACAACAAGCTGCTTAATTTAATAGTGAATTTCTAAAATCAAAAACAAAAAAAGGAAGAAGAAAAAAAAAAGAAAAAAGGAAAAAACCTCAGCAGAGAAACAGAATGCTTTAAAAGATAAGGCGATGGCATTTAATATGGAGCCATAAATCCTTCAGGGGATGAGCTCCCAGCCACATAAACTCATTTCCATACAGACTGCTTAGCTTTTATTTCCTCAGACAAAAGCACACTTTGTATGCACCATCTCTGCCATCCCCACTGCCTGCCTCTGGGGTCTGAAATCTCATACTTGAAGTGTGAGTCCTTCTAACCATGCAAGCCACCCTGGTATTTTAGTTGTGCCCTCTAACTCAGTGACCTTGATCTGATGTCTGGTAAAAATAACTGAAATAATCATCCTCTAACTGTAATCTTGCTTTCTACAATAAAACCAAGACTCAGTTTGCCTAAAGATACTGGGTATGCATTCTCTCTATGGAGTAACTCAATTAAAAGGGAAAATTGTACCTGGAAGCTACATCTCAAAACACTTCAGATTCTGTATGAAAGCAACCAAACATCTGTTAGATCTTCAGTAGAGATAATCGAGAGGTTCCCTATAATTTGTTACTGTTCTGAAAAAGTGGCTTGTGCTTCCAGACAGCTTAGTCTGTCACTTCTGCCCATCCTGAGTTGTGTTGTTACTGGGTTCACAGTTTGCATCTCAAGGTCATTTAAGACGGGTCTCCGAAAATGTCACAAATGGAGCCAGGGACTCTCTCCCCTCTTACCTTCCCCATGGTGTTGTACTCTACCGCAATTTCTCTGAAGAAGAAGTAGATATAGTCTCCATAATCCAGTGCTTGGACAAAGTACGGCTCTGTGGACAAACGGGCACTTTAATTGGAGATATGTCACATAGTGTTAAGAGAATTTTAATCAAGCGTAGCCAAAGACGTGTTATTAATTAAAAGTGTAGGGCTATTAGACATGTGGTTAACACTAACCAATTCTAACGGCTTCACAAGTGCCGGCGCTAGTGATTTCAGAAAGCACTTGAGCCTACAAATTACATCTTTCACAAGCTTTGCCACCGAGGGTGAAGAATAAGTACGCTTTGCAAATCTCTGGAGTTTTATTTTCCACAGTGGAATGTCCGTATTGCCTACAGTAGTTTCTGCACATGGCTCCGTCACCCTGACTCACACAGGCCCATGAATGGCTGATTTCCTGTTCCCCATCACTTCATCCCCTGTCCCTTTCATGAATGCTCTGTTCAGCTCTTTTCATGAGGGACTCTGGAATGAGAGTTCAGGGCAGGGAAAGATGAATGTTATGCATTCTATTGTCACGGTGCTGGTGGTTTTGCTAATACTCCAGAAGCTCATGGGAAGGAGAAAAGGGAGGCGAATAAATTAGTGGAGGCAAAGGATGCAATTTACATGGTTTTGTCTGTCAGAAACCATTACCAAAATGAATCTACAGTCTGGTCCATCCAGACTTTAAATCTCTTACGAGGTCTGCATCGCTCCTCCCTCTCTTCATTTAATTGCTCACCTTTCAACCACTTGGAATCATGTTTGACGGTCCTGAGGGTAGGGCTGTCTCCAAGGCTCCTGTAAATGACTGCATCAATGGCCAGGAAGTCAGTTACTGTGGCAGAGTAGAGTTTTCCATCTTAGGAGAAAAGAGAAAGAGATGAACAGAGTACCCAACAAGGCAGGGACGAATGACAGTGAAGACATCCCCTAGACTGTTCTCCTACATCAGGCAAATGAGATAGGACAACTGGGAAAAATCCAAGAAAAATGCTTGGCCCACGCTCACCATTTGAAATTGGGATCATGAGAAAGGAAACATTTTTCATTTTTAAATTGCATGGCAATTTTTCTAAGCAACAGTGGCAGTGGCAGCTGCTCAGGGGACAGAGTAAATGAAATATGCTATTTGCTTCACTTGATTAGATGGACCTTGACTGAAATCTCAAGGCCAAGGACCCTTGGACGCTACTCCTACCATCAAGCCATGGCCACCTGGATTAGGAGGGAGCCCTGAGAAATAATATAAGAGAGTGATTTTATCAACAAAGGCTTTAAATCTATTTAGAAATATGGATGACCTGACCCTGAGCTAAGTTTCATTGAGTAAGGGGAAGAGGGAGATTCATAGGCTCAAGTGGTTGACCAGATACCTACTTCTGTCCTGAGAGTCACAGTCCCTCTTTTCCTTAGTCATAAGAGTACAGGCTTACACTGTTGGGCCCAGCTTTTATTTTGAGTTCTGGGGATTCAAACTCAGGTCTTCATGCTAGGACGGCAAGCACTTTACCCATAGAGCTACCTCCTTAACTCTCTTTGATCCATTTTTAATGAATTTTATGGTTCCATTAATTATATTCAAAGAAGCTTACATATGACATAGTACACTTTAAGTTTTTCCATATGTAAATTCTGTGGCTTATAGTTAAATAAAAAACCTTGGATAAACATCTTTTTAAAAAAATTTTAGATGAATTTATTTTATGTTTAAGTATTTTGTTAGCATGTAGGTATGTGCAGCATGTGTGTGCCTGGTGACCAGGGATGTCAAAGAAAAGAATGCATAGGATCTCAGGGAACCGGAGTTAAAGATGATTGTAGACACCACAGGGGTGCTGGGAAGCAAACCCAGGTCCTCTGAAAAACAGCGAGTGTTCTTAACCTCTGAGCCACCTCCTGCCTCTGCTGGCAAAAATGGCATTAACTTCTAACAAGGCTCATCCATTAACAAATACTTAGTTTTTATAAGATGTCAGACATTCCAGTGAAAAATGATCCAATATCCCTCCTGCTTGGATAAGGAAACATGCCTTTTTCCTTGCAGCTGTTGGAAGCAGGCAGTCGTAGTGAACAGTCCCCTTTCTAGTTCAGAAGTCCTCTTTTTAGATTCCATTTAACACTGAATCTTCCCCTGGCTTTGTTGCTGACAGTGCAGGGACGCTTCTGCCTGTGCTGTGCTGGAACCTTCCTGCTTCTGCACTCTGACCCCGTGGACCAACCCCAAATGGGAGACACTGAGAAGGAGCTGGGAGCTAACTGCTTCATAACCAAAGTCCAAGAGTTCCCACGCCAGGTAGACTCTGCCAGGTTTTTGCTGTCATGATGGCAAGGACAGCTGATGGTATGACTACATCCTAGAACAACTAATCCCTCTTACACCCAACACGTCTCTCTGCACCCACTTCCACATACACAGCTGACAATGAATTCCTAAACAAACTTCCCAATTAAAACATGCTCATATACAAAAATCTCACGAAACTGGGAAACAATGACCTACTAGCGACTTCTCTACAGCCTGTTCAGTAGGAACAGGGGCCCCTATCGGCGATCAGTAACTCAGCACTATGGCCGTTTGGTCAGAAGTATGCACATGGTCGAATCAGATCAATGACATTTGAGAAGTCTGCTGCTCTAACACTGTGAATAAGCTTCCAGAAGCTTCCTTTTACTTCTCTCCCTTTTTGTTCCGCATGTAGACAAGAAGACCTGCAGCCTTTGAGACTGGGAGAACAGCTATCTCTCAAAGAAGGAAATGAAGAGCAGGGAAATAATGGCCGTGAGAGACATGCGATAAATACTGTCAACCTGACCTCTAGCATTAGTCTATACTGATGGTTCCACATAAGGTTTTTTGGTACCTAAGCCCAAACTTTCATTCATCCATGCGATATTGTGCCATCATCCTTTCCCGAAGGCACAAAAGCCTGTGGGAGTAGGGCAGAGACCTCTTTTGAGAACCAAAACTACAGTTCCCATCCTAATTTCAAATGGAAGAGGCATTCTTAATTACAGTATTCACCAGAGAATCCGTACAACTGTGACTCCACAGATCCTTCCAAACAGATTCTCTGCCACAGGCTGAAAGATGCAAAACCAAACTGAATGAGGAGAAATGAGGTCACCTACCTGCAAACAGGGCGATGTTGGCATGTTTGGCATCATAAGGGCATCTGGCCATTCCGCTAAATTCATCCCCAAAAGTTTCCAAAGTATCGATCTAAATAAAATAACAGGGCTGAATTACCACCATTTATTGACAACAGTAACAGAAACCTATATTTAAAAGTAATTCATAGGCACCTTGCAAATGCATCCTTGTAAATGTCCACTGAAGTAAATCTATTAGTTTCAGATAAGGAAAAGGAGGCTTTGAGAGACGATTTACTTGATTAAGACTCTGTAATTAAGGTAGTGTGAAATTTGACTATGTCTGATTGGCTTTTAACCCATTACAATAGACAGATTTCCATATCCTAGTGGAATGGTCAATACATAAGCATTTTAGACTAAGGCATTTCTAAGGTAATTACCGGGAAAATCTACCTGCCCCAATTATCTCAAGAGTCATGAACTCTAGAGAGAATGAGCTGCATTTCTGGATTTGTTTTGCTTGATGAGTCCTTCCTTTGTGGATTAAATCCCAGTAGGAGACACTGGAATTTTTTCTCCAGTTGGTTGGCAGAACAGTGTGGCATCAGCCAAGATGAAAAACATGCTAGCTAGCAAAACTCAAATGGCCTCAGCACCTACGTCAGTCCAGCTTCAGAATGAACTGCAGAGGAGCAGAGGTCCCAAAGGTGAGGGGCTTATGTAGGTCAAAGGCAGTGAGAGGAGGGGCTGCTAACTGCTGACGCCAGAGCCCAGCCTGGCTCTGGCTCCTTTACACCAAAGAATAGGTTATAGCTGAGGTGCTCGTGAGTTATATTTGGCTCTATTAGTATGGAGAGTTAAAGGCAGAGACAGAGGCAAAGGGAAAATGAAGAGAGAGAAAAGAAACTGAATACCGATTTTAAGTTCTTATACAAAACCCTGGATTTCTTCTTTCTTTTGAACAGTAGAAGTCAATGCATGTCTTTCTTACTCATGTGGCTATTACTCAACTATTACAGGTAACACACACATACCAGGCCCACAGGCATTTGTGGATTGGCAAAGGCTCCCCAGTTGTTCACCAAATGCCATTGCTCTTTCCCCCGGAGCACACTACAGCACATTGCCCCACCTCCCCGCACTCTGATGCAGCTGTGTGACCATGGTCTAGCCAAGGACATGTGAGTATCAGCCACCTTGGTCCTTTCTGATTCCCCATGGCATATTATAGATGATGGCAGGATCCTCAGAGAGAGCAAAGGTAGCCTCGGGAAAGACTCAGATCTTCTCAACCCCTCCATAGAACAGACATATCTCCATGACCACACTTGGCTGTGAGGAAGGCACGAAGTACACCTGTCACATGACTCAGAGGTTAGTGCGTCTTCACCAGTGTTAACCTGGTGCCTGCTGTCTGCTTCCTCATTTCTTAGTAGGTAAGAGCTCAACACCAAGTCCAAAAATTGATCTCATTAACATTGTTCTTGTCACAGCCATTTCTAGCCTCCTGTTAGCTTAAACATAGTTTGACAGCCGATCTGAGGATGAAGAGAAGATAAACCTAAAACAGAAAAGGTCACCTGCAGTGCACCAAGCTGCCCAAATCAAGGCACTTGAAGTCACTGTTCAAGAGTAGAAGCTGAGGATGTGACAGGCATCATGCTATCCTGTCATTTGTACCTTCTGCTCTAATGTCTCCACTGGACATGACAAGACTTTCTTCTTTGTAACCACTTTGAGGTGGCCCCTGTTTTTAAGTTATCCTGTGTTTGTAAACTGCGTTTGTAAATCCCACAAAACAGCAGTGTTTAAAATGTAACCATTTGGGGGGGATGAAAGTCAAGTCAGAGGCATCCTCTAAAGCAATGTATTCTCCCTTGCCAGAACATTCCTCACAAGGCTCTTTTTCAGATACTTATCCCAACAAGGCTTTCTGTTGAACTGCATAGATTGTGTGGTCTGTGGGTCTGGCAGGTACTCAGCAATGGACCCCTGAGCACATCACACAATGGAAATGACTTATTCTAAGCAGGGCCTGCTCCAACCCTAACATCAAGACACAAGAGGGATATGGGACCTTCTCCTAAATGAGTGGCTGTAGCTACAGCAGAGTCAAAGTGGGAAGATGGCGAGTACTGTGCCAATTTGGGTCTTTGGGAAGGCCTAGAAGCTAAACAAATAAATACCATAGTGAAATACCTTTTTCCATGAAGTAAGAACTAATCCTTACAGTCGCAGAAATCTCCGAATAAAACCACAGCTCCTGGGAAATCAAATTCCCATAGAAGACAAGTAGTGATATAAATAACCCGCCTAACTTTTATGGAAAGTTCAGGTGGTCTACAGCCCCAAAAGAGAAAGGAGTAGAGCTTTGGAAAAAGTGCAAAGACCTCAAGTTCTTCCCCACATAATCTTGTTGGGGTCTAAAATCTTTCTAACACATTCAACTTTAAGACAACAACAAAAATTGTATAACTTAGGATGTGGTGAGGAGGTAAAGACCGAGTGGCTGCCGAGTTACTCCAATAACACTGCCACTTGCTTCTCTGCTAGGAAGAAATGGGAGCCTCACGGTGGAAAGGCAGTCAGTCACTGATTTTGCTTTGAGTCTTTGGTCCTGATGTGATCATAAAAAGCACAGAAGAGAGCGGCTGTTGCCTCCCTCTACCACAGTGGTTCTCAACCTTCCTAATGCTGTGACTCTTGAATACAGTTCCTCATGTTGTGGTGACTCCCCCCAACCATAAAATCACTTTCATTGCTACTTCACAGCTGTAATTTTACTACTGCTATGAACTGCAATATAAATATCTGTATTTTCTGAGGGTCTTAGGTCACCCTGGTGAAAGGGTTATTTGACCCCAAAGGGGTCGCAACCCACAGATTGAGAACCACTGCTGTGACACAACACGTCACACTGTGCCCCAAGTCTAACAAAACAATGCAGTGCTAGGCACTGAGGCAGGATGAGAGTGAACACCGTCCTTGTGTGTAGCTTCGGAGAGCACCAGACTGCTGGCCATGTCACCACAGGTGTGGCTGCCAGTGAGAGGCGGACAGCATTGCTACAGGTGAGGGACTGTGGGAAAAGGAATGCGCACAGGCGGAATGAGCTACAACACTCTTGGCCTGTGTATCACAGTGCCAGGAAAACCTGTAACTTCTCACGAAAGACAGCTTTCCAGCCAGGGAATTCCTTTGTATGTGTTAGAAGCTTTAATCTTAATAACAATGACAAATGGGATGGAATATCAAGTGGTGGAGTTAAGGCTGAAATAGCAGCTGACTGCTCTAACTGGGGCAAATGCGGACTAGATGGGCTATAGTCATTAAAAACAGATAGGCCATATCTAATTTAAACCCGGCTCTTTCCTTTCAAAATAGACTTTCCTGTACAATTCTTCCTTTTCGTTTATCTTAGTGGTTGTATTTTGGGCAGTACCTCTCTTGCTTCACCCCAATCTTGTTCACCTTGCTGAAACTACTTTCCAAGCAGAAGGTGGAAGATGAAACAAAGACCTTCTTCTCAACATTTCTTGCCAAGAAAAGGCCAGAGTTAGGAGGTCTTTTCCGGGTAAGCCTGAGGGTTGATGCCAGCCCACCATTGCTTCTCACATCCTCCATGCCATTGAGGCATTGCTTTCTGAGGACAAAACCCAATATATTTCTCTCTGCATAGCTTCTGAAGGAAAACTTCAATCCATTGTCTTGCTGGATGTGTCTGCTCATGCTATATGAGTGTTTCCTGCTGTCCTGGTTGGGTTTTCGGTCAACTTGATGGAAACTAGAGCCATCTGAGAAGAGGGATCCTCAACTGAGAAAAATGCCTCCATGAGATTAACCTGTAGGAAAGTCTATGGAGGCATTTTCCTGATTAATAATTAATATAGGACAGGAGGGAGCTCATTGTGGGTGGTGCCACCCCTGGGCACGTGGTCCTGGATTGAAAATGAAATCAGGCTGAGCAAGCCATGGGGAGCAAGTCAATAGCAGCTTTCCTCCATGGCCTCTGCTTCAGGTCCTACCACGAGGTTCCTACCTTAAGTTTCACCTTCCCTCACTGATGGACTATCACCTGGAGTTGTAAGCATAAATACAAGCTTTCCTCCTCAGGTTGCTTTCGGTCATGGTGTTCTGTCACATAATAGAAGCACTAAAACACCTGCATGGTACCACCCAGAAACCGTATTGTAGAACTCCCATCTCCCAGTGCCCTGTGAATCCTCTATTCCATCCAGACAGGAGGCAGCCCCACCACCTGCTCTTCAAGAGAGGATCTAGGAGGCCTTATTGACACCTGCCTCTCTTTCCCTCCTTGTTGTGTGTCTCGTCAATTACCGAGCCTCCCGGGGCTATTTTGTTTCTTGTTTTTGTTTTTGTTTTTGTTTTTCTTGAATCTATTCTCTTTCCTTCTTTCCTGGGACAACCTACCTTTTCAGTTTCTTGTCATTGTCCCTTATCACTTTATGGTCCAACACTTCAGAACTAGACGAAGTTGCCCAAGCTCAGTAGGCTGTTTCTTGCCGAGTCTCTGCTTGCACTGCTCTCAGTACCCAGAATGCCCTCAGCATTCAATTGGCTGACTTCCTACCACCCTTAAGACAAAGGGTAGAGACTATGTCGTACATGATTTACCCCACCAGGTGCGGGCTTGGTGAGGCACTATTCAGATTCTGAGCCATCATAAATGTGTTTCATGCCCTTGGCAGAGTCTCTGTGTGGTGTTAATGCGCCAGCTAGGAGACCAGAAGGTGGAAACTTTTTCAAAGGGTCTCACCTGCTGCCTTCTTACACTTCTACCCCCTTTATTTCAGGGGACATTAAAGACATTGGTGCTGTGCTTCCTCAACTAATCACGGCATTTGACCGAAGTGCCAACTCCCTGGACACATAGCATTTCTCCTGAGGCTCGGCCTTCCTAGCGGCCAACACTTTGTCTTTACAGTCCCAGTGCTTGGTCACTATAGAAAACATCAACATATGTTTCCTGAGAAAAAAATGGGGCACAAAGAAAAGCTAACCGAGGCAGAGCCAAAATGCAGGACCTCTGGCACTTCTGCTCCAGCAACTCAGGGGCTCCCGGGTTCCTCAACTGAAAACGCCACCCCCCCAAGCTTGATTTCCTGAGTCTTTGAGGCCAATCCTTTCTTTCTTTCTTTTTTTTTTTCTTTCCTTTTCCTCTTCTTGTATACAGGCCAAAGCAAGTAAGGCCATGGCCAAGAGAGCTGGTACAAAATGGAATTAAATTCCTTTCTTGAAAAATCTTACAATGCAGGAATCTATGGTTTCAAGCAGCATGCTTTGGCAATATCTTTTACAATAGGAACTCCTTACCAATTAAGTGAGTTTTGATCCTCACAGAGGTAATACAGGAGTGGGAGGGACAAAGAGCAGAAGAGAGGAAATCCACATGTCATTATATGTGGTACGTATGCAGTCTCCGGAACAATAAAGAATACAGACTTCTAGACCTTCACCTGAGAGACTCTTTAAAGGTGTCAGTCAATGCTGAACGAACAGGAAGTTTAGGAGCCTGATCAGGAACACCCTCCTGTAGCAATACACCAACTGGGTAAGCGAAGGGAACCCGTACAGTGTTGAGTTACTTCTTCGGTGGCTGCAGGTACGGTGACAGTACATTATGAAATACCTCCTGGCAGTGTGCTTCCCATAAGACAGACAGATGACATTTACCTTGTAGTTTCTGCAGGAAGGGTTGAAGGCATTAGTTCCACAGACGAACAGGGTATCCTCGTTCTTCTTGAGGAGAACTTTAATGAAATTGTGACATTCATCCTGAAACAAGATTCAAACCGGTCTGAACAGAATCCATGCAGCACAAAAGCCCGTTCATTCCCGCAGACGGTGATCCGATAACAGAAGGATCGCATGTGGTGAGGGACGTGTGTAAGGTTACAGAGCGAGACCCTCCCCCCGAGTCACATGGTCAAATTGTTGCTGATGTCAGCCAAGAGAGGACATCCGTGAGTGTCTCAACAGTAAATACAAATGTGGTAGAGAATGGTAATGTATGCTTCTTTCATTTCACAGAAGAAAGGGGGACTTGAATGCAGCAATCCCTCATCATATTAATTTTAATGCCAGATGTGCCAGGGTTCCTTACAGACACCTCTATGTTGTTCTTTGACCAAAGGCCCAAAAGCCTGTGAATCTGTTGTGTTTCACAGGCCAGAGGTGTGCCCTGGCCTGCAAGGTGCGTTCCTGGGACAGATCACTCAGAAGGCTCGGGAGAGCAGCTCTGAGTCAGTAATCCCTACTGTGCCCGAGGAGGAGCTCTCGATGCAGCCCCGGCAGCTGTTGTAATATTTCATCACATTAAGAGCAAACTATTTTTGCAAATTAAAGCTTTCAATAAGTTGATGGAAAAAGCAATTACCGGGGAAAAGGGAATACCAAGATGCATTCAAATCATAGTCTACGGCTGGAGATAACCGTCAAAAACGTAACCCGAAGTGGCAGCCACAGGAGAAATGAAAATTGCCTACCTTATGTTTCCCCTTCATCCTGCATGTGTCTACATCAGCCTGTCTAGATTTCCATGTCAGTTTCTGCAGGGATCAAGAAAGAAATCAATTAGAGCCCAGAGGTTGTTGCGTTTGATTTTAGAAGTAAAAGTTCCCTTGGGGTGACTAGAGACTGAAGATGTATTTATTGAAAGCTTTCTACACCCTTTCCACATGATTAATTCACCAGACAACAAATATTAGAGATGGAAACTTTTTTTGCGTAATTTTGACTTCTTATTTGCTCATTAAACGGCAGTATGGATTGCGTTAGGAGATGAGGAGAAAGGAGAAGCGTGCGGATTTCACATAAAATATCCAAAGGAAACTCGCAGGTTGTGCTCATTTGGGTAAAATATGTGTCACTGACATTTTTGTTCAGTTCATCAATCAGTGTTTGCAAAAATGACCTTTCCCTGAAGATATGGAAATCATTTTCTTAAAACATAAAGTGGACATTCACTCCAGGCAGACAGCGATTTAATTCAGGTTGTGCTCCTTCGTATAAATTCATGGGCTGCGTCTCCTACTTGTACTGCAGAGTTTTATTAACTAGAATACCCCCATGTGGAGCCATGAGAAAAGCTTGCATTCGACTTTATGTACATCTAGATGATGATTAAAGCCCAGAACCTCACCAGCCAAGTAACGTCCAAGCTGCATGACGTAGACGCACTAACACTGGGACAGTTTTTAATATGTTTGGGGGACAGAGTTTTACTTGTGAAAATTGATATTTTCTTGGAGAGACATGACAATATTTTATTAAAAGATTTTACAAATTACATAAAATCCCAAAATGTCTACCCACACACTGATGAACTATGTGTTTTGGAATGTGGAATAAACCCTAACTCAGGCTTTACGAAAGGTGTGCTGGCATCGGCCCTACCAACCCAATCACTGCACTTGAGGTACGTCTTCCCTAAGGACCCCGATTTTAGAAAGAAGGGTTTAAAAACAACTTACTTTGCTACAATAAATTTCTTCTGTGTGGGATGTGTCTATATCAACAGTATAAATATGGTCCCTGTAAAAGAAAGGTTAATACAAAGTCAAACACAAGAGTTACCCAACTCATTTCCTACAGAGTAAGTTTATTATGTTTGGAGCAGATAAGCCCATGACTGTATTAGTTAAAACAAAAGCAAACAAAAAAATAAGCATCAACCAGGTTGTGGTGGTGCATGCCTTTAATCCCAGCACTCAGGAGGCAGAGGCAGGCGGATCTCTGCGTTCAGGGCCAGCCTGGTCTACAGAGTAAGCTCCAAGACAGCCAGAGCTACACAGAAAATTCACATTCTGTCACAAAAGCAAGATATGCACATGCTAGGAAAAGGAAAGAATTTAGCATAAGAGATTATCTCGAACCACATTTAGTCCTTGGGATTTATCACGGCATCGAGTTGATACACAAATGCTTTCGGCAGCTATGCTCCTAATCTCAGAACTACAGGGCCATATACACAGAGCTCTGCTGGGAGTGTCTGCAGATTAACCTGGTCCAGAGGCTGGAGCATAGATGGGTTCACATTGGCTCTCAGAATCTTCAAACCCATGCACAAGTTGCTGGGTATTCAACGTGCTACATTTGATAATTTGAAAGACAAGATGGAAGGAAGGTAAAATTATTTCCAAAACTGTCCTTCCTTCCACAAGACCACATTAAATTAAAGTATAGATGTACTCAAACTGAGGGTGACACTTTGTGCTTCTGCTCAGTTGTTTTGTTCTGGGTTTGGTTGTCTGTACAGTTTTTTGCTGCCAATCTCCCCTTGGAGGGGGAGCCACAGAATCGGCAGCTCAGGTGTGGGGCTATATTTAAACCTCCCTCTGTGTGAGCAGAGTACAAGGGTCTTTTTGTCTGGGATTCCAAAGAAAGAGAAGAAAAGAAACACACTCAATGGAGGAGGTGGGGGGCTGGTGGGGGTAAATCCAAACAGCTCATTTTCCCTTGAAATAACATTGACTTTTTCTAAAACGCAGGAAGTCCTGGGGCTGGAAAATTATCCACAGCTTAAGCCAGGACCTTAGGGCTCCTGTGCAGACTTTCAAACCTCCTCATTAGTTAGAAAGAAACAGGGGCTGGCTGGGGGAGAGGAAAAGAAAGCAATCACTTGTAAGACTCATATATGATACGTGTGTATATGTATACATTTAAATATGCACACATATATATATATATATTCCATTTTTGAGAAGTCTATTTACTTTGCTTTCAGAGAAAACACAACAGAGAAAAAACAAAACGGTTCCTCACATGGAAATCAACAGAGAAAGCAGGGGTGTTGGCTTACAGATTCCCGTGCCTGCTTCTGAACCATGCATAAGCTTGTGTGTGAGAAAGGCGTGTGTTTGTGTCGGGGTAGTGAAGTGGGGGGAGCGAGGAGCCCACTTTACCAACAGCTGGACTGGGCAGCTTCTCCAGCTTCAGTAGGGTGCCAGCATCACTCTGCCCTTTAATTTCGAGGCCGTTTATTGCGTTCGTTTATTACTTGCTTGACTTTATGGTGGCGCTGCGGCCAGGCACATTATTAGCCTGGAATTGCCTGTGACCTTGGTATTGGGTTTGAGATGAGTAGAAGAAGCCTTTCCTTGCCCCCTTTCCCTTCAAAACTTAAGTAGAAGCTGAATATATGAATTGTAAATTAACCACTGATTAATATGCATTGGCAGCTCCTCAGAAAGCTCTCAGATTGCCCCCTTTTGGCATGGTCTGTTTATGTTAATTAGCAGTTTAGAGATTAAAAAGAAAGAAGAATTTACAAAGTGGATAATAATAAGAAAGAATTGGAAGGCGTTCTTGCCACCAAACCCCATCAGTCCCCAGGGTTCTGGATGGGACTTGGCTTTCGATCGCTGACACCAATTGTCTGGGAGAACTGGGAAACCTTTTAAAAACAATTCCATGAGTGAAATCTCCTTCTGGACAGAGGCAATCTTTCTCAATATCTCAAAGACCACATGGCCCCAGTGGCTAGAAATGGTGCTTTATGGTCAACTATAATCCAGGGCAAAGGAGCATTTCTAGCTGTCCGTGCGCATCCCAGTACTCATGCGATGTTCTTGCATCCAAATGTAGCGATTTGAATGCAAACTCACTTAATCCTAGGACTTCCTCTTTCCCAGTCCATTGAACCCCACTGAGTTGTATTGCCATGGCTTGAGCCTCAGGGAAGGACTCAACTTTAAATTGTGCTAACACGCTACCCTGGAACCTGGATGTCTCAGGGTAGTGTTGGGAAATGTGATATTAAAAGGAGAGGCCCGAAATACAGCGACAACAAAACTCCTTTTGGAATTTTTCAGAGCGCGTACAGAAGGGAAGTGGCTGTGTGTGGAGTTATGCAAGACGTCAATGTAAGGGTACTATACACTTGACCGTCAAAGAATGGCAAGTCTGTTCCACGGCTTTGGGAAGGGACACACTCCTTTTTCCTTTCTATTTCCTCTTTTCCCTTTCCTTGAGGTAGAGAGTTCTGATGAAACTGCCTTACTTTTGATGAGCTGGAATAATGAATGCTTCTTCTGCGACGCAACACCTGGCTTCTAATGCAACAGCTGCCCTAGGCCCACAGCCCACACCTATGCTCAGTCACTGGCTACAAGGGCTGCTTGCTACAACCATTTCAGTTCCCAGGGACTCCGTTGTAAAGAAAACATTACAGGAGCTACCCAAGCCGACCTAGTCCTCACAGGTTCGATGTTTGTTTGTTTGGATCAGCCTTTTTTACATTGTCATATAAACTCAACTTTGCTTTACTACATGGAAGAAGTTAATAACGATACCAAAGAAGGAGCTGCCATACTTCCAAAGAGGAGGGGACTGAGCCCTCACTGGAATGTCGTGAAATGAATGCCCACAAAGGCTGCTTTCGGGCAACAGTTATAAGTTACTAATTCATGACAAAGACTTTCATTTCCCAGTAGGCAGCACAGGGCAGGGAGAGAGTGGCTATGTGGCCACCAGCGCACTGCCTTCATTCAAGCGCTGTAGCCTTCACTGGGGCCACTTAATCCCCATTGTGGCCACCAGTGCACTGCCACCTCATTCAAGCGCTGTAGCCTTCACTGGGGCCACTTAATCCCCATCGTGGAATCCTTCCTTCTACAGGAAGTGGGGAAGACAGTTGTTCTTTCTTATGAGCCTGTTTCTGGGTTCCAGCAAATTAACATTAATGAGGTTACGAAGACGTCTTTTACTTACACGGACATACCAGCATGAATTGCATCTGTGAAGGCTTCCTTTGGTTGGTGTTGCTGTTTAAGTGTTCAGTGTTGTTTCCTGTGGCCAAGTGTGTGCTGGGCTTGGGACATTTCCATCACACTCAAGGCTTTTCACCTGATAGTACAGAGACTGTCACCCATATCTAAACTTCCAAGGAATCTGGTACTGTTGTTCTTTTAGCCACTCTGGTCCTGGGTTTAAAGCCACATACAAACATCATCTGCCTTCTTCCCATTGTGAAATAATTCACCTATTTAGAGTCAGGTAAGTTCCCAGAGGAACATTCAAGATGGTCCTCCCTGAATGAGCTACATACCCCACACCTGGTTGGAATGGCGAGAATTGCCGGCCTTGGGCATCTCCTATGAATGGCTTCGCCTCACAGTTCCACGCTTTGTTGGAATCACTATGTGTTTCCTAAAGACACTTGCCTAACATCTCATCTGGCAGAGGGCACATAAAGCCAGAGAAGCTGGGAGCAGCTGAACAAAAGGCCAAATCCATGTGGTCCTCGTCCGAGTGGCATTCTTATACCTTAGGATATCAGCATGTCCAGATATTATGTCCAAAGGACAAGGAATGCTTATTATTTCTACTCTTACTGTTAAATAGAAACCACTTGTGAACCATACACAGTAGTGTATTTTCTCTGGTCACCACTACCAGCCTGTCAAAATAATGGCAAATATTCACTGCAAATATCCAAATAGGCATAATAGGCACACACCTCTGTACACTGTTTAATACATGTTGATACATCCAAATTGATTTGACAAACAGCTACCAAGTGGTAGAGTTCTCGGCTATGTACTTGGGTAAATATTTGCATATATGTTCAAGAAACACAGTGGATTATTTGAGCTGTAAGCTCCAAAATATGCAACTATTTCTCCAAAAACCCACAGAAGGTTAAGCAGACATTGAAAATCCCCGAAAGGTTAAACAGACAGGAGAAACACTTGAAAGAATGATTACTTGACAAACACAAGCAGCTTTTAGTTTAAATAGCATAGTTAGGAACCTCAGGTTCTTGGAAAGACACATGGCTGCTGAACGGGGACTGGAACCATGGGCTGCCGTCAAGGTGCATGTGAGGACTGTCTCTTACCGAGCAGCAACGTAGAGAGTTCTGTTCATGACCATGATCATCTGGATGTCCAGCCTGTGCCTCTGTGTGGTGTTCCGTCCTGGCTTGTGGCCCACAAACACCGGATACTGTTTTGTATCTGTGAAAAGGAGATGGGGTAAGAGAGGGGCACTCAGATCAAGCCAAGAATCGACGGGGTAGTGTGAGGAGGGGGTGGGCCACAGAACGAAACCATGTTTAATTCAGACCATGCCACCATTTCCCATCTCCAGCAAAGCTGTTATTTCAGGAAACACTGTGAAAGTGTTCCTTAAGGACGATCGGGTTACACTTCAATTCCAGATGAAAATAAAGCCAGTCTTAGCATTTCTAAGTGTCACTGTTTCTGAGGGTTAAACTTGCTGGTCCACCCTTTGCACTGAGGTGCTCTTTCTCCCCCAGTTTCCTTTTCATCTTCTGTGGAGTGCTAAGCCTGAGGGGGGCAGGCTGCCAAAGATCTTGTCTCCGGACAAAAGTATTTCAAAGCTGCCTTCCCCATCAATCACCGCAAAGGCAATGTGGTCTGGAGGCGAGAGCCTTCATCCAGGAGCCAGAAGAAAAATACAGTCTCCACAGGCGCCCGGGTGGAATAATCTACCATTGAGGGCAGCCCTACTAAGTTGATTGGCATTCTAGGAACTGTGGGAAGTGCACTCTGGAGCTAAGCCATTGGCTAATCTCACAGAAAAGTGGGCTTTGACAGGAAAGGGTCAAAGTGAGCGTAGCCAGCCGGGTGACCTGGCAGGGTCCATGAGCACATTTCTTTACTCCCGTGCTCTTTGGCTGAGCCTGTGATGTGTAATAATATCTGACCTTTAGAAATACCTGAATCTCAACATCTCTCTGTTTCTAAACCTATAGTCTCCAGAGCATTGGCAATCCTCCAAGAAGAGGAAAGAAAGATGAGTCACATCCAAAAGGCCATGTTTTCTGGTGAGTTACGGGGATGTAACTCTGAGTGGGAAACCATTCACAGATTCATGCCTGGACGACTACACTTTAACCTTGTGGGATCTGGGCTTTCTCACGTAAGTGTTACTAGAGAGTATCAATATATTTTACTCCCAAACAAGTCAGGGGTACAATTACCTTAAGCTTTTCCTTCCATGGTTCTTTAATTTCATGTACCTGGCCATCATGGGGGTTACTATGGTAACTCCTACATCTGTTATCGTGGTATTGTGTGACCATTAATTATTGTCAACAGCCTATTAGGGCAGGGGTCGATATTGTAGTGGGACAGCAAAAAATAGAAATCTTATCTCGAATGAAGATAAATACATGGTTATTTGGTTCCTAATCCGAAGTGTGGGGAGCTTGGCTATTAAGGAGGGATAGCATTGACCTTTGACCTTTTGTCCTCTCACTTTTACATATTCCGGTCTTGGCTTTTCATCTTTGCACATAAAATTATCTCCTTTTTCAGAAATTCCAGCTGGAAGCTGAGCACTGGGGTAGCTACTTAATAGCCTGCACATCTTTCGGTAGGTTCCGCTCGGTGTTTGTTTTGGGATAATACAGGGAAAATGATTCTTGGGGAAACTGCTCTATACCTTTACTGGGACACAATGGTCATTTGGAGGGCAGACAATAAAGTAGAAAATGGATGTTCTTTCTAAAACAAGTGAAGACTTTCCTCTTGGAGGGGGCCACCGAAGTTTTAATTATGTCAGCATCTACCTCTGACCAAAGCAGGTACCGAAACGAAGTTGAGCCAGTCCTTCCCCGAGACTAGCAAACTTGTGAGCTTTTTCTTTCTCTTAAGTATTTCAAAACACCCGTTGTTATTTTCTATCATGCTTTATAATATTACAGGTTACAGATGGAAACACATGACACTCTCGGTCCTCAACTGACAACAGTATTATCCCCTGTAGGTGGTGTGAAGACAGGAGCATGGTTCCATGTGTACAGAGAGACTTTATCTGGAGACTCAAGGGACAATTCAAAGACTTGATGATGCTCGTAACAGTCATACCATCCATCCAACTCCACCCATCTAACCAGGTACGGAATGACCTACCTTTGCTTTTTGTTTTGTTTTGGTTTAGATTTTTGACACAGAATTTCTCTGTGTAACAGCCCTCACTGTCCTGGAACTAGCTCTGTAGACCAGGCTGGCCTTGAATTCAGAGACGAACTCAGACATCCACCTGCCTCTGCCTCCCAAGTGTTGGGATTAAAGGCGTTCGCCACTGCTCCAGCATGACCTACTTTTATCAGGAGCACGCTTTACAGTTCCTGGGGCTCCTCCCGGATTCCTTTTTACTATGGGTTTGCTAGGCTGACACAAGCTACAATAGCCTCGAAAGCCAATGCAAGAGAGCGAGCGAGCGAGCACATGATACTTACAGTTGCCATGCGAAATACTGATTGGCTCAGAATCTTCTGGGAAACCAGCCCCAGTGCTGTGTAGCAGTGTGAGACATAGCAGGAAGGCTTCTGGCCTCATAGTAGTTCAGCGGGGAGACTTATTTCTCTACTTCACCCTGCCAAAGAGCAAAGGAGGCTTCTTAGTTTTTGTTAGGCTTTTTTCTTTCTTTTTCTTTTTTCTTTTGCAAGTCAGCTTCATTCAATTCTATGAAATGCAATGGTCTTGAAGATAATTCAAGACAAGAGCCTTCTGTATTCTTCCTTGTCCACAGTGAATTCACTGGTTACAGTATTTTACACAAAGACAGTGCCCAGTACCCACTACCCCCAATGTCATCCTGGCACCACACACATTTGCAAAGCTTTTGCGAAAAGCCTCACTTCCTTTGACGAGGCCATTACAGGCCACTGTGGCTATAATCTCACAATTATGAAACTACAGATTCCAAAGAGTATAAACAACTGAAAGCAATTCTTTCCTTTTCCTAATTCCAGCTTCATTATAAAAGTCAGAATATATGTCATACTGTGACCTCGGGACAGTGTGATGATACCATACCTCTGCCTCTAGCATGCCACACACATATGCACATAGCACACACAACTGACCCCATTTTCTTATTGCCTGTGGAACCCCTTAGTTAGTTGAGATTTTCAACTCTTGTCTATGCCATTTTACAGCAACCTTAGATCTAAGGTTGCTTAGATCCTTTAATTTTAATTAAAATATAATATTATTTTCCTTCTTGCCTTTTCTCCCTCAGTCCTTCCCATATCCCCATTACTCTCTATCAAACTCCCTTTTCTTTGCTAAGCATACATATTTATATAAAATGCATAAATATACAAACACCACCTGCTGAATCTGATTGGTGACACTTCTAGTATATGATTTTAGGGCTGACCACTCCATATTAGGGGCTCATCCCTGGAGAAGACTAATTCTCACTCTCTCATCGATTGCTAACTGCCTGTAGTTCATTGTCGGGGGAGGGGTGCACAACTCTATTTTTAAAAAAGGCACACCATTTCCAGTTCTGTGAAGAGAATCTGAACTGGCATCTTGGAATAGCCCTGCTGTCGTGTAAAGAGAATCACATCTCTGTACGTGTGCTGTGCAATGATACTGTCCTGCTCAGCTGTATTCTGCTAGAGCAGACTGTATGTGTAGAAAGGTTCTTCTACAGCTTAGAAATAAAAGTCCCAGGGAGCTGTTGGATACAGCGAACACGGCCTCGTGCTACAGTAAATACCACATCACTCTCAGGGGTATTTCAAATAAGCATTGACGTGTTGGGGAAATTAACGTAAAATGGGGTATCATTTCATCTTTTTAGAGTAGAGTTCTTTGAAGCAGCCTGCCAAAGATTATCTTTTCTGAACAAAGCTATTCTACAGTAGTCCATCAATCATGGAAGAGTTGCGTTTAGAAATGTCAAACCTAGTAACCTAAATGTCTTTGAAAATTAATTTGGCAAACAAACTGCTAACTTACGCTTTGTGGAACACCACTTAATATTAGATACCTATGTCTCTTTTCTTCATGCCAAAAAAAGCATTAACAAGTCCCGGGTGCATTGTAGGTTATAATTTCACAGACACAGCTGGGTCTTAATCATTTCTTCAACTGAAAAGTGCACATTAATTAATTTGCTTTATCTCGAAAAAAAATCAAAGAGGGGAAGAAGTTGAGAGAAGAGCCTAAACAGTTCCATATCTCTATCTCTGATGCAAAGATTAAAATTGAACTTGGAATGATTTCTTGTTCGCAAAGGCAATCCATTACCAAGAGACATTGCGTGTATTTACAGGACAGTTAACAACAGGTCCATTCATTCCCTTCTTTGCCAGTACTCCCTAATCTGGGGCATCTGAACACAAAGGAAAGACGCTCCGGGGTCCCCCATTTGCTTCTCAGGAGTCCTGCTCAGTATAACATTAAGGGGGCACAATCAGTAACAAAGAGTAACTAAAACGCAAACACAACACACGTCAGCGGTTACATTGAGTGAGAAAACATAAGGCAAGGAGCAGCAGCAGGAGCATTACCAAGGGCAGAATTACAGCGTGAGTTCCCAGCAAAGCATAAGAATAAAGGAGACTTAGAAGGCAGAGCCGCCTTCCCTTCGAATGTTGAGAAGTATACAATATATGCTTTTAAAGATTTTTTTTCTTGACATGACTAATGACCCTCTACCCTTCCACGACCGCATCCACCCCTGCACAAGTGTCCTACAACTCAAGACAAAACCCCGCTTTTTTTTTTTTTATTCTGTTTTAATTCTTTCTACCTTAAGGTTACATGGGGCAAAAATTCTCAAGCCCTGAAGTCGGCAGGAAGAGCAGTGCAGAGAGAGCTGTTATGTAATCCCACAGCTTCTCTTAAGGCTTCCATGTAGTCAGCATTGCTACTCAGATAAGTCACTGATGGATCGCCAGGTTTACAGTTGGGCTCTCCGCCAGGAAAGAACAGCTGTTTTATACGCCCCTCCATCTTCCCGTCGTCAGGTGCTTAAGCGCATCACAGGGATGAACGTGGTTAAAGTTAGCCAGCCTTACCAAGTTGGCCTTGTGGGACCAGCATCTACACACACAGATGAGAGGATGCTGCTTGACTTGAGACCACGTGTGCTTGTCCCACTCACTGCCTCCATGTCCAGCTGCAGGAAATATGTAAATACTATTGGACCGGACTGTACAGATACAACTTTTGTCTGCTTTGGGACACACAATGGAATCTTCCAGACTGTTCCCGTCCAAAGAAGGTTTTAACAGTAAGTGGTAAGGATGTGAAAAATATGTCTTGGAAATCCTAGCAGTGGCTTGGGATAGAGGGAGGAAATAATGGTGGTAGTGGTGAGTGAGGGCTTTCTCCTCACGAACAAAGTTAACTGCCCTGAGGTTCCAGCAATCCCTTTAAAAACATGTTTTCTCCTGACATCATAGGAAGTTCTAACAATAATCAATAATTCACATTATTAGAAGGGAGGACATGCTAACAGTGTGACGCAACTCAGTCAAGGTGGCTGGCTCTCAGTTTTGTCACCTGAGAAATGAAAGGACAGGAAATGGAAGGGCTTCTAAAAGCCCTCAAGATTGAGACTGTATTCCCAGAAGAAGGGAAGAAGAGAGGAGAGGGGAGAATGGAGATGGATGAGGAGGCACAGCATGGGGAGGGGGTGACACAAAGCCAGGCCACCACATCGCCTTTTCCATCCAGCAGTGGGGAGAAAGAAGAGTCGGAGAAGCAATCAGGAGCCCAAAGTGAGGAGAGGTTCTAAGACAGGGACAAGAATCGGGCTCTGAGATTGTGACAAGCCAGGTGGACAAAAGTTCCAAGGACTTTAGAGGTCCACTTCTCAAGAGGACTCCTCTCTTCCTCTAGCTCCTCCTGACTGTCCCTCACTGTGTGGATAGAGAGCTGTGGAGGCAGTCTGCATGCCCACGGGTGGTACCATGTGTGATGAACAGGAGGGGGTGGGGAGAAAACCTAGCCTTACTCTAGTGCAACAGTTCTCAGTCTGTGGGTTACAACCCATTTGGGGTATAAAGACCCTTTCACGGGGGTCACCTAAGATCACCAGAAAACACAGATATTTATGTTATGATTCATCATGGTAGCAAGATTACAGTTATGAAGTAGCAACAAGAACAATGTTATGGTTGGGGGTCACCACAACATGAGGAACTGCATTGAAGGGTTGCAGCATTAGGAGGGTGGAGAACTGTGGCTTTATAGATGCCAACAGATGCAGTGTAGAAGGCTGTGTGCACATTTCATTGGTTGTGGCCAATAACTACCAGCATGCCAAGTTGCCTCATCTCAGCATCAGGGTCAAGTACAAGTCTGATAAACACTCCTAATGGGCCCAAAGAGAGGGCTACTGTCAGCATTTAATCATAGTCAGAGTTTAGTTGGTATTTACACTGGGAATAATCACATAATTATGGCAATTCTGATAGAAAGACCTTATCATGTCCAAATAAGGAAACTGAGGTCCAGGCAAGAGACTAAGTTACATTTCTAGGTAGCACCCAGCAAATATTCACAGCACATTAGGAAAAATCAAAGGGCAGTACTGGCTCTCAACCCCAGATCTGTGTGACTGCAACGTTGATGTCCTTCCTAGGCCGTCAAGGAGTGGGAACAGGGTAAGGGAAAGGCCTAAGTAGAAACTTCACTTAAGATAATAACTGAATACCGGTTGATGCATCTTTGCTTACATGGATAGATTAGCTGAAAGTCCCTAATGGCTTCGGTCAGAGTACACAGTCACTCTCAAAACATGTCAGCTCTCAGGCTCATTCCACCATATGGGCCTGAGATCGCAGGCCCAGGGTGATGAGAAGATGCCAAGGTTTCTCCACTACCGATTCAGGAGGAGTTGATTATGTCAGGACACTGCTGTGGTAAGTGGGACAACTCGGGGTTCCTCCTTCCACCTCCCTTGAGGATGATGTTTTAAGGTCAGATGTTTCATAGGAAGTAGCGTCATTTGTTAAGGGCTAGAAAGAGGCCGCCTGCACAGACCGGATCCTTCTCAAGCCGGAGAGGAACCTTCACCTCCAGAGGGGTGGGAAGCAGGTATTTGTGCACTGAATGCTGGAGACCCACCAGAGACCAGAAGTGCTGATTATTTTCCCACTAGAAGAAAATGTGGAGAATTAATGAGTGTTACTTAGTAGGTGTCCTTCACTGACCTGGAGGGCCCTTGCTTCGAGGACTGGAGGCAGCATGAGAAGGATCCTGCTGTCCACAGGATGTGGAGCTGGGTGAAAGAACACTTCCGGAACGGAATGAGAAACAACTCGGGCCCATTGATTGTGGTAGAAATGGTCACAGTGTGCAGGCTTTGGGGGACCATGAGCTAGAACCGCCTGCTCAGTGATGTTTGCATTAAGAGATGAGGAGAAAAATAGCTCGAGACTCTCAATAAAGCTTTGGCCTCTTAATACAGCATCATTGCTCTTCTTCTTAGCCATTGACAGAGACATAAAAGCACCCAGTTTGGAGGAAAGGGAAATGCCACAGACTTAACTTCAACACATTTTGGAGAACGACAATGGCCTTCAGTAGAGGCTGGTAATAAATATTGACTGTGGATAATAGATGGTCCATTTCGGTCTGAAACCACGAGCACAGAGGCACAGAAAAGCAGCTATAAATCCAGAAGTCCTTCTAGAAATTTTGTTTATTTGCATAAAGGCTGGTATATATCTATGATCTACCAGAGAGAACAGGGCGTGTGGTGGCTTCTCTCTTATGTCCTTGCTTTCCCCTGTCTCCCCCAAACACACACCTGAGCCTTCAATGGACTTTGCTGAGATGCTTCAGATAGAATCTAGGGGCTCATTTGGTCTTCGTCACTGCAGCCATGATCTCCCCAGGCCTGAAAACACTGAGGCAAGAGATCTTGATCTCAGAAATCATCAAGGCCCAACCCAGTGTGCCCGTGGCATACCCATCTCTTTTAAACCTAAAAAAAAAAAAATATTGCTGAACTCAAATATCTGCTCCAGCTGCAGAAACAAGCACTCCTTTCATCTTACTGTTAAGAAAACTGAGACCCAAAGAAGTGGGGTTGGTTGCCAAATGTGGAACTTAAGGAAAAGTGGCAAAGCCAGACAGCAGTTAAGGGCTCCTGCTCCTCCGTGGAACTCTCCCAACGTGATGCTGCCTTCTGAAAAGGAGCCAAAATTCATTCATTTCTCCTTGGCTTGGTGCCTGATGTTCATTTGATCTTCATCTCACTGACTCTGTGTTCTACTAGGAGTCAGGCACTGTGCAGAGAGCTGACGCGAGGATGGGAACCCCGTGAGCATGCTCTGGTCTTCTCTCGTGTCCCGTGGGTCTGAAAGCTCTTGGCATTGCACCAGAATAGCACAGGAGTGCAACAATAACTGTTTAGAAGTAGTTAAGATTTCACCTTGGGTTTCAGGGTTGTAGAGGTTAAGTGGAATGAGAAGAGCGGCAGAAGCTTGGGGAGAGCCCAGGCAGGCTTTGCGATCCTTACTGTTGCTCTGTGAGTTACAGCTCAGACGTGGTCCCCATGCCAAGCCCAGCAAGCAGACGGCGCCATGATGATTGGACTTTGGGACACTCACTTTGGTCTAGTTCTTGTACCGGAAGAATATTTGCTTAAGAAAAGTCAAACATTTGTCCAATGTAATGGAGGAATTTTTTTTTCATTACACCAAATTCTTAAAGTATTGTAACTCAAAATGTCTGATGACTTTCCGGACAAGGGCTGCTCTAAGGTACAAACTCAAAATGTCACTGTGAGTGGCAAGATGTGTGTCAATTCACATCAGTCTCCCTAATTTTCTATACATTTATTTTTTTCAGTAACAGTGAAGCACATTAGGTCTAAGGCACTTTCCCCAGCTGCTTAGAGGGCATGTGCAGAATGACTTGAGAGGAGAAAACTACAGAAACTCGGTGCCTAGAGCTTCTCATGGTCTGTGTCAGCATGTAGGGAGGGCGTAAACTAAAATAAAGCAATCACTATGCCCTACTAATTTATCCTGTTTTCTCTCAGTACAGTTAATAGAGAACAGAAACCCACAATGCTGACCTCCTGACCCTTCCTCTTCCTGGCCTGCAGAGTTCCCACCCTATGGGGAGGTGTTCTTTCCCACTCTGGAATGGGCATCAACTTCAAACATGGCTCAGAAGAAATCCAAACAACCTGAGAAACAGCCCCCCATCCCGGACCCCGTGCCACAAATGACACTTCCAATCATGATTGACTGAAGCTTTGAAATTCTACAAACCCTTATTGTTTCCTTGCTTAAAACGGTTTGTCTTTGTTAAAACAGTCTCGGTTAGGGACAATGCAGCACGTTTCTCTGCTGCCAAGTCCTCGGGGACAGGCTAGCTATGCCACCCTGCCTTCCCTTCCTTGCCGTTTCTCTTGCGGTCAGGTCCTTGGGTGTTGGCTGCCTATGTTACCCTGCCTTCTCTTCCCTGCCTCTTCAGTGATGCTCTGATGTTTTCCCTGCACTCTGAAAGCCCAAAATAGAACTTATAATTGACTAATGGCTTCTGATTGTACAAGAAGAGACATAATATCATTACAGGGACTGCTCCTTAATAGAGCATCCTCCTCAGTAATGTCTCGACAAGAGTCTTTTAATGTCTGGGTACGTCTACACACACCCACAAACAGATGAGACAGAAGCACCGTTTCCCAAATTTCTTTACGTTCCTTTGGCTACTTTATTAACTTTTTTAAAAAGTGGGCTTCGTGTGCTAATGATCTGGGTGAAATCGCAAATCCTCACAGTTAAACCTATTATTGAATGGGGTAGATTCTGCCAAGTCTGCCCAAGTTCATGCCATTTCATTGGCTGTGTTCACGTACTTTCCACTTAAAACAGTGACTCATGAGGTTGACTTTACTTACTAAGAGCAAAGTAACCAATGACTCTCCCAAAGGCAGTTATCAGTTTGCTTTGGGATGGAGAGAAAGACTTTGTTAGTTACCCAAATTGGAGTCAACTCCGGTCACACCACTCCTTAAAAATACTCACTTAATTATTCTTTTAATAAGAAGTCTTACCTTCAAAATCAATAATTATTCCCAAACATCCTGAATAAATGTTTCCTTAAGGCCAATGAAAGAGAGTTCCAGGAAGTCGGGGCTTTGTTTAAATGTCTCCATGACCTAACAATGTGCCTCTCTTCATAGGTGACTTAGGGGTCAGAACACAGATCCAGAGTTATAGCTCTGTTTATTGGAAAGTGACAGAGCACATCGAGGTGGTCAGCATCTGGACAAACCATTTTGGTGTCGCCAGCTGTTTTTCAACCTGTCTCAACTCTCCCTAAGTTTAAAGGAAAACAAGATTTGCTGCTCCCTCCGCTTTCCTATGTGGCATGCTTGCTCTGGAAACACGGGCCCTCGGCCTCTTGCTGGCGACTACAGACAAAACCAAACAAGCCTCCTGAAAGACAAGAAGTTTTCCTTACTCATTTGACATCCCAATTTGACTTGAACTAGCATGAGGCCATTTGTTTACCACCTTCAGAGTAAATGTTTACACATTACACAGTAAAACTATTAGTGGGTTTAATTTTTGCTACATATTGCTACAGACCCGATTTGAGTATCTGTCCCTTTGCTGCTTTCCCACCCCCTGCTAAATTTTAAATTCTGAAACATAAATTTTTTTTCCAAGGCTTAAAACACAAGAGGCTTTGGAAGAGCGTGCAAACAGAATGCAGCGGGAAAGCTCTTAGGACAGGGTTGCCAAGGTGGTGTGGCCAAGATAGGAAACGCTCTGATCATCACATAGCATCTTGGGAAATTCAGAAAATTAAAAAGAACCTCTTCACTGATTTATTTTCCTAATGTCACATTGTCCTTCAGGGGTCATTCAGAGATTGCTCAGTGAGTTGCCTCTTCCTAATTTCCGCTACTCCGTGTTTTTAAAAGCAGGCTTCCAGGCTCCCCTCCCTGCAAGACACCAACAGGAAAAGGCGTCCACGGAAAGGAGGGGGCTCACGAAGCTGGTGTCGGCTTGGTAGGGCGGATTTTAAAGGGTCCTATGGGAATGCCACGACTAACAGAAGCAGAAGTGGCTGCTTCTCTAGGCTTGGCACCCCTCTGTTTGGGCGAGCTTCATTTTCTCTCACACCTGACCTCAAGTCTGGGGTGCTCAACTCATCTTTTGCAAATATCACAGGCTCTTCTGAATTGGTGGTGATAGCTGCTCCCAAGCAATGTCCATAATGTCCTCAGAAATCTCTTTCCCCTACGGAACAATGGAGCAATGGACTTTCCCAAGGACAGCCAGCATCTGGATGGCAGCAGTTGGCCAGCGCTAGCTTCTTTACTTGCTTGGGCATTAAATTTTCAAACACCTGCAAATTTCATGTCTCTTCTCCTCCCCCAACCCATTTTGGGGAATTGTGTGTGTGTGTGTGTGTGTGTGTGTGTGTGTGTGTAAAACCTAAGTTATTGAGCTAGGAAATATAAGAGAGAATTTGGAATTTTGGACAACATGGGCCTGAAAGACACACATGCTCTCTCCCTGTCTTTGTTACTTTTCTATTATGCTATCTCGAAATATCCTCTGCTGAGAAAATTAGCCATTATTTTTCAATTAAGCTTTAGGCACATTCTTAGGATAAGCGCAAAAAGCAGCTGTATCCTATGCCAAACTATCACAAAAGTGGGCTCTATCCCAGTTGCTATTAAAAATCCTGCTTTTCTCTGAGTCTCTTGAGCTGGGCTTCTACAGTCCACCTGGCTCTCAGTACTGTCTTCTAGGCTCCTAGAATAATAGCCTGTTAAGTACTGCTTACAGCATTCAACTGCTTTTCTTGTCCAAAATCCAAAGTTTTCCATATTCCTCCAAACAAGACAAAACAGACAAAACAAAACAAACACAAACAAACAACACAGTTACATCTGCAACAGTAATAATCCACTTTCTGGTATCAATTTCTGTCCTAGTTTTGCTTGTTGGCTTTTCTATTGCTGTGATAAGCTACCATGACTAAGGGAACTTATAAAAGAAAGTATTTAGTTTTAGGCTTACACTTTCAGAGGGTTAGAATCCAGGATGGTGAATTAGGAACAGCTGAGAGTTTACATCTTGATCCATAAGTGGGACTCAGAGAGAGAGAGAGAGACTGAGAATGACCCACAGTCCTTTGAAACCTCAAAACCTACCCCCAGGGGCATACCTCCTCCAACAAGGCCACACCTCCTAATTCTTCCTAAACAGCTCCACCAACTGGGGACCAAGTATTCAAATATATGATGAGTCTGTGAGGGTCACTGTCATTCAGGCCACCATACTTCTTTGTCCACTCACCCTCTTTCTTTTCTTTCAAAGTGGACTCTGAGTATCAGGCACAATGGTAATCAATTTTAACGATGAAGTAAACAAATGGTTACTATCCCATAACCTGGGCATGAGGTTAATTACTATAGTTCAGATTACCTGGAGAGAAGATAACACATGGTTATCACCAATTAACCCTTCAATCAAAAGGACAATCACGATTCTTATAACTAATAGCACAACAGACAATCACTATAATTAGAATCTCTGCTAGAGAGCTCTAAGAGGAAAAGTGGAATTGTTCAATAAGCTTGACTATGATAGGCAGAGACCAAATTAATGTGCAGGGGGTCAAACAAGAGAGAAATGACATTTTTAGAGAGAAAGGGAGTAGAGGTCACCTGGCAGCAGGAGCCTAGGCTCATCCCCTCTGGCAGCAGGAAGAACCAAGCGAGCACTGGCTTGCTTTTCTCTGAGAGGAGATAGAGGCATAGGGCATGGAAAAGAAGATCTGAAGGCCTCCAGTGCCCTGGCTTCTGGGAAGCAAAGGTCCACTTGGGTTGTCTGGGCTTGCCCTGTTAAGGACTAGAGGGTCGGGACAGACAGATGCAACCCCACAGCTGTGGAGCTTAGAGGTGAATCATGCATGAATATTATTTCAGAAAGGAGATAGTCTGGGTTCACTTTGGATAACTAAAACACTAAGAATAACAACAGTCTTCCTGTTTAGTTAACAGTCTTCATCTCGCCAAAGAGAGGGGAGAAAAGTCATCCTCAAGTGTGATGCAAGAATAGGCAGATACGCTCTTCACGCATCTATTTAATCAGCTCTTTCCAGAGGCACCAAGGCATGAAATAAAGGCTAAGCATTCTCCAGGATCTTCAATGCCGAGAGAGCAGATGCCACACGAAGCTTGGGCGAGATTTCCATCTTGCTGCAAGTGAGGGGTAGAGGGATGTCTTTCCTTCCAAGGTAATGAGAATCGTTATCAGTGACAGTTCCACTCTTTGAAAGTAATTTTATTCCCAGGGAACATTACTTTTGTACCTCATAGATTATTCTCCCAGTGTTTGGGGAATTACCAGTAAAAATATGAAGCATGAGAAAGCACTGTGCAAGCGTGTAAACATTGAGCGGAGATGTCATTCTCAATATTTGATAAAGCACAGAGACTGCCGGTGGAAGCAGCTCACTACACTTGCTCCCTCACTCATCCAGCCATGAGGCTGGAAGGGAAGCAGGGAAGACCAGCCATGGGCTCTGCAAACATTCTGCTCTCTGAAAGCCTCTTGAAAACCAAGGCAGATGACATATAAACACCTACAACTACACTGCAAGAGTGAAAAAGACGAACAGGCCATCCAGGTATTGGCTGTAAGTCTCAAATGCATGCCCTAATGTCCAGTTCCCTATCAGCAGCTACAATCTTCTTACTCTAACCCAGCCCCCTCACCATCTGGATTTCTACAGGAGCTATCTAATTAATCTTCCTTCAATTTAATTTCTATATGGCAACTAGCGGTCTTTTAAAAAAAAGAAAGAAAGAACAACAACATAGATGACATCATGTCCTGCCTTGTACAGAGCTCTCTGATGGCGTCATAGTCCATTCACAACAAATTAAAGCCCCGTCCTGAGCACGGAAGGTATCACCACCTCCCTGCCTTTTAACATTCCATTCCGCAAGGTTCCACTGGCTCAAACCCACTCTGACTTGCCTTCCACAGAGGCTGCTCTATGCGGAATTGCTGTCCCGCTCTTCTGAAGGACCACACTGCAGGGTTTATGGAAGTAGCTCACTGTCATCCACCTAAAACATCACTTCTTCAGAGAGGCCCTCCCTCCTCAACCTTCAAAACAGCTTCACACCCTTTTGACTTTCTATCATTTTCTTCCTAATTTTCGCACTAGATCTGCACCTAGACAGTCTTTTCATAGTTATAGCCTCGTTTGCCACTGTCTGTCCATCTCTTAAAGGATCTAAGGTCCACGTGGGCATATTTGCTCTAGTTATCATTGCCACCCCCTCATTCCAGAAAAAAAAAGCCTACTATATCGTAAACTCTTAAAAGATACTCCCTGAATAATAAATATTACTTCTGACAGTTTTTGAAAGACTCCAAAGCAAAGACGTTGTCAAAGGCAAGGATGGGCATTTTCAGCAATCTGAAGGGGAACCCTGAGGATCGTTGTGAGACAGAAACTAAGAGTGACGGGCAGCAACTGGGAGGAAATGGCTTTGTGGGGAACTGAGGGATTTCGCACAGTCCCAGGAACACCAGCAGGAGTTGACCCACACTGGGCTACGGTGGGTCCAGGTGAGTAGAAGGACAGAAGAAATAGTATCCAGGGGACTCAGGCAGAGGACTTGCAGCCAAATCACACAACATTTATGACCTCTGTGGAGAGTTTGCTTGCCTGTGGTTCTCACATCCTCTGACAAGCCCTCCTCCCACATCCTGGGAAAGTACAGCTTAGAGCAGAAAGCCACAGAGGGTCCAGCAAAGACTCTCTGGCCAGTAGCTTTCTTCTACCCCTGCTGAAGAAATAACGGGCCCAGAACCAAAAGACCCACAGTCCTCAGGCTTTGGCCAAGTGTCACTCATTCAGCTTTTCAGTCTAGCCAGCATGTATGGTTACGAGCCAAAAGCCAAAACGTACTTGCAAAGAGGCAGAGAGGTCAATAATGTAATTAGTAACGTGGGCTATGTCAGAGGTCTCCGAGGGTGGGGACCTACAGCATCCATACAATCCTGCTTCATTTCACTCTAGGTAGCTGAGTCCTGGAGGGTGGCGGGTGTGTGGCCTTCCAGGAATGTCAGCCACTGGCTTGATGCTGAGACTCAATTGTCAATGACAAACAGACCCCATGAGCTGATTTAACTTCACTCTGGTCTCAAATCCCTTCCCAGTGACTCATAACTTTCTCCTGACATCGGAACAGCTGGGCCAGCCAGCTGGAGAGAAGACATCCAGATGTTGCTGGCTGGAGCTCCAGGGGCTCTGAACCCTCATTCAGACTGTCCCAGTGGACCATGGGGTTAGGTGTTTCCCTCTCCCCATGTGGGTGGGAAGAGCAGTTCTGTCTGACCACTTTCATCCTTTAGCACACAAGTGTGTGAAACAGTTTCAGGACATTTTATTGGGGGAAAGGGGAAAGGGGTCGTGGGGGAGGAGTGGACAGACCTCTGCCCAGTCCTTCTGCAGAAGGTATAGGAAGTAACCTGACCAGAATGTACCACCCACCCTGAGGCATGGGACTCACACACAGACCTCAGCTAGAGTATATACGAAAGGCTGAGAAGTTGGGGGGCAGGGAAAAGAGAAGGATCCGGTTGGGAGAAAATAACCTAGAACAAAGACTTCTTTGTTGTGCTAATATAAATTTAGGCTAGTTGATTGTTTTAAAAGTATGAAATATGTGTGTAAAATCCCCCTTCAGAATAGCTTGCTAAGACAAAAATCATACACATTGTTAACTGTTGGTTTGGTTTGAGTATCTTTGAAAATTTTTAAATTTCAGTGTTTGAAGTCCTACAATGACTGTAAAAGGGGCTATTTTTGCTAATGAAAATTGAGATGCGAGCCAAGATTGACTGATTTTTTAAAAACGTGCTGTGCATATTTGTTCCAATATGTAAGCATCTAGTAACAGTGTCTCCGAGGGAGGGCGAGAAAAGGTCACAGGGGGAATGAAATACACTTTTTATATTGCATTCTTTTAAGGGTTTTATTGGGGGTGGACTCTCATACTTCTTTTGAGGGGGCAGGCAGACAAATCTAGCTATGACTGTATTTAAAACAAAGCTCCCCACAACATCATCTCCAGAGGCCAACCTGAATTTTTCGCCTAATATCTGCCAATTCTCCACCCCCAGAATCCTTTCACAGGGTGTTCAGCCTCTTGTGTGCAACATGAATGGTTGTCTTCCTATATAAATGTGGACAACTCAAAAAGGCAGAGCACAGGAAAATCCAAAGCAAGGAATCAGTAAGTTCGAGGCAAATGCTCTCTCTGTTTTCCTCAACATAATGCATTCCTACTTTATGTGGGGTCGCCCCTCTCCTCGTCCTGAACGACCGCTTCTGCGTACATGCCATGATTTCTAACTTTACTACTTTTTTCTCACTCACCTCCTGTGCCCTCCCCCCGAATCAAAAAGAAAAGAAGAACCAATCCATCTTTGGAATATACGCAAAGGACACTTGCTGCTTAGAAGCTGAATGGATGCCCTTTCTCTGAGATAATCTTTGTAGAGTGGTCCAGGGCTACGGTGCTAAGCATGGCAGTGTGGAGAGGTACCCATGGTGTGGGATAGGATCGCCTCGGGTACCCTCTATCCTCTCCTGTCTGAAGGTGAGGAGCAAGAGGACACCTTGGCCGTTTCTTTCACTTGTCCCATTCACAAACATTGAACTGGACACTAGGAAGCATGAAGGCTTACTTTCTTTTCTTGTAGCATCCCTGCTCTTCACGGCCAAGTCTACTACATCACCCCTGAAATTGCTTCTCTCGTGCAGTAGGTCATGGAATTCAAGGTCTCTCGTGGGGTAGGAAACAGTTTCTTATTCCAGTCTCAACTCCAACTTGGATCTTGGAGGCAAGTGATGTCCCTGAGATGTGGCCTTTATCTTTCCCTTGTGACTCTAGATAAACTACCATGTCCATCACCAAACACGGACATCCATAGCACCGTCGATTTAAACTTTTGCCTTTCAAACCTTCACATCTGAACTCCCAGGAGAGCTTCAAACAGTAAAGGTATCTGCACCCAGAGATGGCACCACACCTAGAGATTGGCCTGGCAGTGTGACCAGGGTTTTAGAATTTTTAGTAGATCCCTAGGGGCTTCTACTAGTAAACATATCCAGTTTGGGACCTTCTAACACATACACAAAGGGTTTCCAAACTCTAATACTAATCCCTTCCATTGCCAAGCTTTCAGACACAGGCAGGGATAATTAATGCTGAGCCCAAACCCTGTGCTGAGGCCAGCTTCACGGACTGGCGTGAAAAACATCTAAGTTTGTTTGGTGCCCACCTACCCTCACACCAATCCATTTACCAATATAATTTAATCCATTAAAAATTATAGGGAGCCGCACAGAAACTTCTTTTCCAGCGTGGGGCCTGCAAAGCACTCTTAATGTCAACACAGACAATAGGTGTTCTTTCTCCTGTGACAGGGTTGAAAGAAAGCAGGCCTAATTAAGCCACCCAGATGTGAGGTCCCGTGCACACCGCCTTAGGAAGCCCAGCTCCCAGCCTTATCAAAACTGCCTTTCTCTTCAACCATGCTCTCGTAACCTGGGAAATATAAATTTTGATTGCTGACTGCTGCGTTGTTAGTAACTAACTATATATCATCAGGCGCTGGTCACCAGCGTCTGCCCAGGCTTAATTATCTCAGCTGAAGGGAAAGTAACCCCATGAAAGAGCTGTTTTCCAATTAAAGCAGCTAGACTATGTGATTTGTCTCTCTGGTGATACCCGACTCAGGGTCCATTTCACGTTATTTGTATTATGTTCTTTTCCTCATTACAAGCCTGGAGTTGTGAATCCTGAGCTCCTAGCAAGGAACACATAAATATCAGGAGGGCAGCTGTCAAACCTGGAAATCTTCAGCAGTCACCACCAAAGTCCTACCAGTAATTACAGAGCTTCCACCAGCAAACGCTGCAGGCAGGGCTAAAGGCTTTCTGCAGAACAAACGATGGTCACGGGTTTCCCTCCTATAGAATCTGGGTAAGGCCACATGATGTCACATGGTATCTACACACACACACACACACACACACACACACACACATACACACACACACACAGCTTTCAGAAGTTATTCGCCAGAAGTCTCATGTTCTATATGCTGTTTTATTTTAGCAGTTGTTTTACTGATGAGGAAAAGCATTTTTCTGCTCCTATAAAAAATAGTTGGTGGGGGTGGAGGTGGGGAAGACATGGCAGCACTGCCTCAAACTCTGCATCTTCCCAATCTCATTTGTCTGCACTGCTCCTTGTTATTTATTCCACTTGAATGTCCGCCTCACATGTCTGTCTTGACAATTCTTTATCCTGAAAGCAGGTCCAAGAGTTTATCATCTCTGTGACTATCAGGCCCCTAAGCACTTCGTAGGCATGGACTTTGAATTCTGGGTTAAGAAAAGTATTTGGGGCACCTATGATGTGAGCATGCTGTAGATAATGGGATTTATCATGCAAAAGTCTCTGCATTCAGATAAAAATAGTCTAGTGACTGGCAGATTCCCGCTAATGACCAGTGTGGTCCTGCCTGGACTGCTTAATCTCCAAACTTCAGGTTTCCTAGATTTGAAATGGGTTAATGGCACTTTCCTTCCCTTTGGTCATCATTAGCATGAAACGCCCCCAACCCATTTTTTATTTTAAGTGTGTAATGTTTGCTTGTATCTTCTCTTGGTGTCCTTGGAGTTGGAGTTTGGAAAACTCAAGTGTCATTCATCATTGGAACTGTGTGTAGGTGTCTCTCACACCTATACATCATCATGTATGTGC